>CM031243.1:736688346-737169507 GCA_018340775.1 Taxus wallichiana var. yunnanensis | reverse complement strand
TATTCCTTAAATTTTCAACACACCTAATATGATCTTAATTCATTCTCACATACCTAAAAACAACTTCCCCTAGGTCGCACTTCTTACACACAGATAACTAGCTTGCAAAAACACCCAAAACAATGCTTTTATAAGCTTCTCTTGATTTCAAATTAAAAACAAACATTTTACCTCCTTTGGCACGACCCATGCATCATAAAAACATCCCAAATTCAATCTAAAATAGTCAAAATTACCTAAGTAGGTCTTACAGGGCTAAAAACCTCATTACATGTGCCAAAATGACTCAAAACCCTATGGGCACAAAGATAAAAATGACCTTAAATAAAAAACATACTTATTCATGACCCATAAATAATTACACATGATTAAAATAACATTTAACATTCATACATGGTTGAAATTTAGCTCAACCAATCAAATTATTTCATTTAACGGGTCCATTCTCTATGTATTTCTCAAACTGTTGTTTCTACACCCTTGACACCACGAAACTTAATTATGTCACCAAATAAATTAAACTCAACAAAACATGCTATGTGACCACTTGATGGAAATTTAAAAATTTATAACACTTCTAATAAATTTATAAGACTTGAAACAACCACCTGCTCAAACCATAACCACTTTCGTGTTCTTCAAATCAACCTACCCAAAAATTTATTTCCAAATATTAGCTCATAATTTTTATATGAACATTAAATACCTATATGTGGATTAATTGGATGTAAAATTCATCCCTATTCACATTACATGTGATATAAAGCATCACACAATCCATCTCATGCTTCAAAAAACTCAAAACTTTCGAGATAAGCACATCTTGTTACGGGTGACAATAACCTTCTTGTCTAAAAATTTACCTAGAAAATATATCAAAAAACATAATCATGAGAAAAATATCATATCAATGGAACACCCTCTTAATATTATTTCCAATTTTTTTTTAATAATATTCAAACTCTACCTGTAGCTCCAAATATGCTCACTTTACTGAACACTTCTTTTTAAGGCCTCAAAACTGCCCTTTGACCATCGACAACCTAGGCGAACCTCATTTGACCATATACCTACATGAAAATGTACAAATAACTCCATGAAAATTATTATTAGCTCACATAAATTCTATAACATTAATTTAGCTCATACATAATATGGAAAATCTTGTCCCAAAATAAACTTCTTTAGAAATTGACTGTTTGAGTGAGGCCAACTCATCACCATGACCTATATCATACATTTATGGAAATATAGAAGATATTATATACATCATCCAATCATAAAATTTTATGAATTCATAAAAATAGGCTCACTATACCTCTTCTTCTGCAAGTTGCTCCTAGTTGGGGTTTAACTCGGGTTTTAGATCACTTTATCTTCTTAACATTCGTTCATAAAAAAAAAATGAAAATGAAATGACCTCATTATTTTTGTGAAACATTCTATATTTCCATAGAAAAATCCTTTAAAGACACAAGGTCCCATGAAAATCACACAATTCAGGGTGAGCATAAGAAGTTCCAAATTGAGTTGGGTTTACACTAGATTTTGACGTTGTCTCATAAAAACTGACATAACATGCGAAATACAAGTCATGGAAACCTAAAATGTTTCCCAAAGCACCATGAATCATCCTAAAAAATTATACAATCATTATAATGTCATCAACATACCTCAAAATCTACAACCTATCTCATTTGCATAGCCACACCTTAGGGTTTCACACTGTAAAAGCTAGGGTCAACTAAAAGAATGCTATAACTCATAATGAAATCACTGAAAATGACTCAAACATACCTAATATACAATAATTCACCTGAATCTCATTTAGCTCCAAAGCTCAATCTCATACCTCTTAATATCCATGCTTGCTCCAAATGAGCACACTCGAAACATAGTGAGTCACCTTTATCTTCATCATGCCACCGATGTGAGTGCTAAAGGACTCTAAAAACATGCTATCCATTATTTTAATATGCTTCTAAAGCATCCAAGAAGTGCATACCAGATTTATCCCAAATTCACCCCCAAGTTAATTTGGATATCCCATCATAAATGGACTTAGTCGCTCAAATTCTATGCCATATGCGGATGGCCATCAAATTCAACTTTGGTTAGAAGAGAAAGACAATCGTGATTTGTCCCGGTCAAGTTAAACTTAACTCGCAAGGAGCTAGTGATTTGGGGAAAATGGTGGAGTTGAAGATCATGCTCTCATTGAAGAATTGATAATGTTCAACAGGTTGATAGCCAGGTTGGTTAGCAATCGGTCACCTAGAGGTCGATTGGCGAGTTGACGACTAGGTTAGATGTATGGGTTAGTCGAAAATCAGTCACACGGAGGTTGGTTGGTCAAGTTGGATGAATAGGTTAGATACATGGGATTGACGTATAGGTTAGATGACTAGGCTGGTTAGTTGGGTTGGATGACGAGGTTAGACACCTGGGTTGGTCTGCTAGGATGGTTAGACAAGTTGGTCGGCCGAGTGTGACGCTTGGGTTTGGAAGGATGAAAGTTGGAAATCTAACCCCTTGGGTTGGTCGGCATAAGGTTAGTCGGCAACAGCGATGACTCGATAATTAGATGTTAGGAAGGAAATGCTAGGTTGGACGATAGTAAGATGACGTTTAACCCACATAAGGATGGACGATGGATGATATCTAACCTCTTGAAGATGGACGTTTAGGGTTGGTTAGGTCACCATGTTGGTCAGCCCAATCATTGTAAAGATAGAAGATAGTTGGGCCACAAGCATGGTCGGGGGCTCACTAGTGTAGATGGATGATGTCCAAATCCCATGGGTTAGATGAGTCATGAGGTTGGAAAGGTCACGAGGTTGGTCGGGTCGGGTCGAAAAAGCGGGTTAGACGGGTGGATAGTTAGGCCGGTAATTTGATGGCGTAGGTGCATGATCATGAGTTGGATGGACAACCACCTCCATATGGTTGGGCGAGTCATATGATTGGAAGGATGTGCACCAAATGTAGTTGTTTAGCCCAAAGGTGGTGGAAGGCATCCAACCCAACCTGGTTAGATGGCTCGCGTATCAAAAACATAGCATCTCGGGATGGATGACTTACGAGACCATATGCGAGAGGAAGTTATGAAAAGATATCTCAGCCACTGTCATGACATTTAATGTAACTTTGTCATATATTTAATGCTTCGTGATGGGAATCTAATTGTGAAAAAATAACTCACCGCCTTGTTAGAATATTTAATGTGACCTATCAGAATATTTAATGATTCTTGTTGGGAATTTGATTGTGAAAAGACAACTAAAAACCACAACTATGTGAATAGGGGCATCAATTGCAATAGGTGCGGTTGGTCAACCACCTGTCAGGCATTTAATGAAATTTATGGAAAAATTAGGGTTTCAATGACTATAAAATGTACTCGAAACCCCTCATTTTTTGAGACATCCTTGGAGCTGGAGAAACTTTGGCATATTTTTCCAACTCTAATGAGTTGTAAGCCTTCTCTTGTGCCTAAAAAGTGTATTTATGCCTCTGAGCATCAATGTAATGGTTTGTGCACCTTATAGAGCAATAAAATCATGTTTTTGTGGTGTTTTTCAATCCTTTCTCATGTTTTTTTGTTTCTTTGTGCCTCTCCATTTCATGTTTGTTTTTTGTGCATGTATTTTACATTTACATGTGCAGGGTGTTGTGTTTTAGAGTTTTGATGGTGGGTTAGGATCTGGGTCTGTGTCATAGTTGTTTGGCCTCTCCTTGCTCCATCCCCTTTTCATCCTCCCTTAGTAGAATATATTGCCCCCTTTTCTAGTGCTATTAGCCCCTTAGTGTAGGATTTATTTTATGCACTCCTTTTTCCCTATCTCCTTGGAAGTTTTAGGGTAGGTTTAGGTAGTTGTCTTTTCTGCATTAAGAGTATTTGTAGCATTAGGATTAGGAAGAGGAAGATGGCCTTCTTTAGAGGACCATCTCAAGTTTGCAGGTCCCATAACTTGAGAAATGGTCCAATGTTATACGATTACACTTTGAATCCTCGAGTCACATGCTAGAAATTTAGGGGCTGTCTTTGTAATTTTACACTACAATACCATCATGTAACATCACCTAAGAACCTAGATGGGCTTGCAAGAGCTATAAATCCTCAATGAATCTCAGTGAATCATCATGAAATCATATGAATCAATATGCCAACACCATTCACAACATCATTTGACCCTAATCCATAATTCAATTTATCATTAATGTAGTTTTTCATCAATGATAACACCTATAGGACCACATTCCAACATAAACTAATGTGATATATTTTTAAAAGTTGGAAGTAAAGTAAATCGTCTTTATTCATCAAATAGGTGATATAATACAAAAATGGGATGACATAAGCACATGAATAGAATAATGAGCCCTTTATACACTTGTAAAAGCAAGGTATAAATACAAAATCCCAATTCTCAAAAAATAAGCATGTTGTCCAAGTTTTTCATTCGTAATGTAAATGAATGCACTAGCTACTAAAGAAACTAGCAAATCAGAAATCTTTGGAGTGTTTATGTTACCTCGGATGCTTGATGCTTGATATGGGTTTGAGCATGAGGATCTATTTTTGGAAGATGGGACCCATGGCAAGTGCTGAACACATCAATATATTTTTGGATGGCATCTAGAACACATCAACGATGCAGAGATATACGTGCCATGCATTGTCTATATTTGGAGAAGTGGTTCAAAGCATCTATGCATGGAGGCAAGATAAGAATAGAATTGACACTTTAGTTAACTACAAGAGGACTATAAATAGCGCACTTGCATGTGTGGCTATGATTGTAAATGGCATGTGGCTATCAATAACATGTGACCTATTTCTAGAATAGATAAGCGGTGAAGGGAAAGTCCCCACCCTATATATATGATGTTAGGTACATAAGAGGGGCATGGTATGTTTTTGGGGATGCATGTGATAGAGTGTGAGGTATGAATGTGTGTATCAGATCCATACGCATTGGTATAGACTAACACTACTATAAGGAGCTTTGTATTTACTAATAGATGGAAGATATTGGCTGAATCTAAGTGTCATTTTGTGTAATTGAGTAGTGCATGTTAATGGTTTAATCATGATTACTTGTTTAAGCTTGTTCTTTCATAGATCTATGGGTAAGCATGCATTATAGAATGATGGATTAGTTATGAATCTATATGTTTCTTCCTTCATCATGTTAACATCCTATTACAAAAGCAACCCTAAAGAGGGACCTGGTACCTTTGTGCACTTTGGTGAGTGCTCAGTCTAGGCTGAGTGATGTGCCAATGCGACTAGGGTGTTATCTTGCAAATTCTAGGCTGCATCATTGGTTCCATTTCCAGACCTCTTTTTCAGTTGTTTTCAGGATGGTTCGCGATGAAGACGTACCAATTAACTCTAGCAAGTATTGAGGAATGGATACATGATCTGGAGGAAGAATATGCACGATGGTTCAGCAATGGATTTGAGTTTAACGCACGCACTTGGGTAGAACAGAAACCTGTATGACAACTTATATGAGAGATTTTTCACTATCTTTCCAGTAGAACTATACGAGTGGCTTACTACTTATGCATCTCAGTGGAATTGAGGTATCACACACTTTTCTGGACACAGAAGAATTTCAGGCCCTTTATGATGCTGATCTGATCTGGACTCACATGGTGGATACGTGGTTTCATGGTGTTCTAAATAGTTATATTCTGAATATTCAATTTCACGTACTCTTTCCCAGAGATAGCTGAATTTCAGTTTTTGAGGTATCCAAGAGGAACATATTTGCAAGGTATTCCACTGGTGATCAAGATCTTAATGGTAACTTTGAACCTAGAGAGTAAACCGATGGCTAACTAAACTTCACCACGCACGAGGGTAGGAACAGGTTTGGTATTAAGATGGCAGACCTAGCGGTAGAAAAAAGTAGAGAGAAAGGTGGCTTAAGTATAATGAGGCACGCGAGAGGGAAATAGAGAAGCAACGTTCCATTGTAGAAAGTATGGCATTGAGGAGAGAGATGGCTCATGAAGGATTTATGGCTCACGTAGAAGACATGGAGCTAGAGCATCAGGAACTCCCCATCTTGGAAAGCATGATAGAGATCCCTTCTCGGCCTCACAAAGTGTGCCAACAGAGACTACTTGGGCCACAGTGCACATCTTAATCCACCTGGTGACCTAGCCTTTGCACTTGGTTTTTCAGTATCTAGTACGACAAGTAACCAACAAGCTAACTTGGGAAGTAGGAGAGCAGAGTAAGTCAGGATCAAGTACATCAATGGCAGGATAAACAACTTCAATGTTATATGGAGGAGCATTCTTAGGTGCATCATCCACATAGAATGTGAGCACGTGCAGAATGTTGGATTCACCTTTAGAAGTGGAGCTACCTCACAGACTGTAGGGGTTCAGTATAGTACTACTATCGAAGCACAAGGGAGTACATCTACAGATCCTACTCCAACTACAAGTGGAGGATCAGGAGGTATAGGTGGTTCTAGTTCCGGTGGATCTGGTGGTTCTAGAGGCAGAGGGAACCTGTGAGGTTCTCGATCGTGTGGTCAAGGTCCGCAAACAACCACAAAATATATATATGAGATGTCTCTTCATCTCCTAGAGTATAGAGGTATAGAGGATGCTTCCAACATGTGCATATGTGTGAAATCTTGTGGCACACTAAAGGGATTACAATTTACTGAGTGAAAGGCAAGTCAATTTGCTACTACATTACAGGGGCACACACACAACTGGTATAGGAAGTTTGACCCTGATCAAACTTGTGTGGATTATGCAAACTGAGAGGATGCTTTCTTAAAAGAGTTCCATATCCCTGAGTTTGAGCAGAAGAGTATAAGTGTGCTCAAAGATATCAAGCAAGGCACTACTGAGAGTGTACGTGAGTATGATGCTCATTTTAAGACACTTCTATCTAAGTTGTCTTATGATATCCATGCTAGCCAACATGCATAATGGTTCGTTGGAGGATTGATTACACCTTTTAGAAGGGCATTGTCACATAAGACATACACGGATCCACATGAAAGCACTGGAAGTAGCTTTGTGTGCTGAGGTAGTTGGGAGCATTGACACTTGAAGCGTTAGTCCATTTCTAGAGGCACAAATTGCAGCTATGGAAAAGTAGTTAGAGAAAGCTATCAACAAATTCAGCCCATGAAACACGCTCAGAATTTGGTGTATAGATTGTGAAGTGGAAGGTCACACCAAGGATAGTTTCCCTCACAGATCTATACACTCATTACTACTGGACTATGAGATTTTCATTTGAATCATGATGCGAGTCACTGTCCTTTGTTACAACATGCATGATAAGGAAGAATGTATCTTGCTTTTGCAAGATTTGTAGGTCCATGACCCATGATACTAAGGATTTTCGGTTGATTGGTCAGATCCAGGATGCTATAGACATTGGAGTATGATAAAACAAGTATAATAGATAATTCTAAGGGTAGGAATGAGCACCAGATTGGGATCATAATCAAACGCACTATGACAAGAATGAGGGGCATTTTGAAGGAGGTCGTGGAAGGGGATATATCATGGTGGATATGGAGGATGAGGCCGAGGTGGAGGAAGAGGAGAGTTCCCTCATGGAACATGTTATACATGTGGATCTCCTGACCACTACAGTGTGAATGTCCTCAGAATAATGCATGTTCTTTCTATGGGAAGAACCATAGCTATGAAGAGTGCCTGACTTATATGAGCATCTGAGTAAGCAACATAAGCAAGAAAACAAAGGCACCAGGATGGTTAGAATCCAGCATGGTAGAGATCAAATGGATGCCCAAGATAAATAGGGACTCGAGGCATCGATAAAGTGAAGATTACTACACGCTGCCAAGTGAAGCACGCACGCATGAGAGAGAGATTACACTGTAAGCCTACGATTACCAAGGAGGAGGTTTTGCATGCGAGGTACCCAGATCCTTCTCATCAGAAGGAAGTTTACCAGATACCATGGAAGTGCTAAGGAATCTTCAGGGTGAGATACAATACCTAAAGGAGTAAAAGAAAGCATCAGAGATAGTCCAAACTGATATCGATGATCTGAGGGAGGTGTGCAAGATGTTGTGCCAAGAGAACATTATTCCACTATTAGGAAGTTGGTTAAAAGGGAACACTCCATGCACAAGTCTTGAGACCGATGATAGATTCTACATGCAAATATTCCCCCTGATAACATTGACTATGACAAAGAAATTACTCTAAATGTTGTTGTGGATGGGTGGCTTTTGAGCAACATATTGATCGATACAAGCATGGAAGTAAATGTGCTTACATTAGATGCATGGGTACAAATGGGGAGGCCTCCATTGCAGCCATCATCTAATGTGTTATTTATGGAAAACTAGACTAAGGCCACCCCATAGGAGTTTTGAAAGATGCATCTATAACTATACAAGGGGCCAAGTTCACTGGGATTTTGAGGTATTAGCACTTGTAGAAGTAGATAATTTTCCAGCCTTTGCTTGATGCCCTTGGTGTTATGCAATAATGCGCTTGACTTGAGATTCAATAAGGGGTATGTCAGCTTTGAAAACAAGGAGGAAAGGGTTGTGATACCTTTGATAGATGGAAATTCTACACCATATGTTGAGCCTCTAAGTGAGGAGGATTTAAACAGAGTTTATGTACATGCTATTCAGGACCCAGAGGTCAATGAGCCATCAAAGGAAGGCATCCTACAGTGGGAGGATTCTCATTCTATTAGTGATACTATGAGTATTTCTTGTGAAATTGGGCTCATGGTACATATGAATTAGTAGGGTGCGAGGTGAAAAGCATGGTTGCATGGAAAGAATGGACTTCATTCAATTTGACGAATAGGCAAGACAAGACACTTGGTATATAGGACAAAAGATCTCCTACATTTTTGAAGGCCATGGAAACACAGTGGATAGATCAAGTTAAGAGAAGGGATATGTTAGTATATACACTACACGGGACAACAACAACGCATTGGTGGGTAGTCCATAGAGATAACCTTATACACTAGGAAGAGATTGGAATAGCTTTGTCTACTAGGTTTATAAGGAACAATGCACCTACACAAAATTTACACTTATCATGGTGATCAACCTATTCAACATCACATTCAAAGAAAGTGAGAGACTCTGACAAGAGGATAGAAGCATTACCACCTTCACTCTAGGTGCATAGATTGTATTCCACACTCCAAAGGATGTGCACGCACTTGGTATGTATATGCAAACTACATAGAGAAACCGGGAACTAGCAAGAGTTGACCGCAGTATGATCCAAACATTTGACTACTTCTCACTCAACCTCCTAGTAGAGAGGCATTAAAATTTTCAAGCACTTAACTATGGGAGATAGTGCAAAAGCAGAAGAGCATATTCAAGAATTATTCAAGTGAGATAGAGTTCAGAGCATGTTTTGAAAAGGAAGAAGAAATAGACTCCAAACTACTTGAATGCACTTGCCTTGAGAAAGAGAAAGGAAAGATGGTCTACATCGTGGATGATGAGGAAGTTGAGAACCTAGATATTGAACATTCACACAGGGTGCACAAGGTCTTGGAAAAGTGCAGAAAAGGATACACGCACCTACCATGAACCCATGAAGACAAAGAAGGTAATATAGGTTCGGAGGCTGAGCCTAAGGAGGCCATAATTGAGATTACCGGTCGAGACTCGAGGTAGCAAAAAATCATCGAAGTTACTCAGGATTATCAGACTTATTCCCTCGAGGATATCATGAACTTAAAGGCATGCATGAATCACTTGGGGAAATGAAGATCAAACTTAAGGATGGTGCACAACCAGTTAGAAAGAGACCTTACAGAATGAATCCTAATTTGCACAAAAAGGTAAAAGAAGAAATTGATAAAATGTTGAAATCTAGAATTATCAAGCCCCTTGATGAGTCAGAATGGGTTAGCCCAATGGTGATCAATATCAAGAAGGATGGATGGATTAGGATATGTGTGGACTACATGGAGTTGAATGTTGCATGCATCACAGATCCATTCCCTACACCATTCACTGAGGAAATACTAGAAGGAGTTGCAGGGTGTGAAATATATTCTTTCACATGGATTTTCTGGTATCATCAGGTTAGGATCACTCAGAGGATCAAGAAAAGACAACATTTACTACTAAATGGGGTAGTTTTTCCTATACTGTGATGCCTTTTGGATTGAAAAACATGCCTACTGTATTCTCACATGCATAGTTGTTTAGGCATTCAAATATTTTATTCACAACTTCTTACAGGTCTACCTAGATGATTGGATAGTATATGGGCTTGTGAAAGATCATTATGACAATCTACGCTTAATGTTTGAATGATGCAGACAATTGAGTATCTCTTTGAACATCAAGAAGTGCATATTTTCTATGCCATTTGGGATACTATTAGGACATATAATCTGCAAGGAAGGTTTTCTAGTTGATCCAACCAAGGTTGTAGTCATTTTAGGCCTGGAAGCACCTACCACTCAAAGTGAGGTGCATGGATTTTTAGGTCATACAGATATTATAGAAAATTCATAAAAGGGTATGCCAAAATTGCTGCACCCTTGGAAGAATTACTGAAGGGGAAAGGTACATTTTATTGGGGAGAAACCATAGCAAGCACGCATTTGAGATATTAAAAGAGAAACTTACTACCGCGCCCATTCTACGCTTTCCCTCATGGGATAAACCATTTCATGTGCATGTGGACGCTTCTAGTATGGCCATTGGCATGTGTGTTAGCTCAACTTGGTGAAGGTATTATAGATCATCCAATCTATTTTTCTAGTAGGAAGTTGACTCCTACTAAAGGAATTATACAACTACAGAGCGTGAAGCTTTTCAATGATCTATGCATTGTACAAGTTTCAAAAGTACTTGTTAGCAACACCATTTGTGTTTTATACAGATCACATGGCATTGAAGTACTTGGTAAACAAGCCCATCTTACAAGGGCACATATGCAGATGGGTGCTCCTATTTCAAGAGTTTGACTTCACAAACAGTGGTGAAGCCAGGAAAAAAGCAATTCTAGACCAGACCATTTATCTAGAATCAATTCAGAGAGGATGCATAGACAATTGAAGAAACAATGCCAGATGCACAGTTATATAGGTTACAATGCACACCCCCATGGAATTAGAAGACATTGTTGTCTTTCTACGAACAGTATGGCACCAGAAGGAATGAAATCATTAGAAAAGAAGCAACTTTCTATACGCATGACACCATTTATGTTAATCAGTGGTGACCTTTACAAGCTAGGAAGAGATGAAGTATTACGTCATTGTGTGTTAGAGCATGAGCACAAGGATATCATGGAAGAAGCTCATGGTGGTATTGCAGGAGGCCATTATGTAGGTGATGCGACTACCAAGATCTTAATTGTTGGATTATGGTGGGAGACACTGTATAAAGACTATAAAGATTATTGTAAGGCATGTGATCATTGTCAGCACTAGGAAAACTAGGGCAAAGAGATGAGATGCCTTTGAGACCAATTACTAGTGCCAACCATTTGAGAAATGGGCCATTGATTTTGTAGGACCTATTTCACTAGCCACGCACAGACTGGATCACGCTATATCATTACTTACATAGATTATCTCACACGGTGGGCATAAACAACACTACGAAAGACTACATGATAAGCTACAAAACAGCTAGGTTTCTATGGGAGAATGTTCTTACAAGATATGGATGTCCTTAAGCTTTGACAAGTGATAGAGGTACACACTTTTTGAATGAGACAATCAGATCCTATTAGATGAGTTTATGGTTGCACACCATAAAACTACACCTTACCATCCTCAAGAAAATGGAACTGCTGAGGCTTTCAACAAAATTTTGGGCCAACTTTGACAAAAATATGTGATGTTGGAAGAAAGGATTGGGATGACAAAGTGTCAGCTTGTGCTTTGGGCATATAGAACAACTTACAAGAGATTGAACAAGGCCACACCATTTCAATTGGTGTTTTGGCATGGAAGTTGTTCTTCCTATAGAATTTATGTTACCTTCTTTGCATTGCACACGCTAGAGGTCTAGCTGATGAACAAGATTTAGAAGAACGTATATCAAAAGATGATTCAACTGGATGAGCACCAAGCCATAGCACGATGGAGTCAGAAGTAGGAAAAGGCTAGGTAAAGAAGGCATGGCATGATAGAAAATAAGGGATAAGAAGTTTGAGATTGGACAAATGGTACTTCTTTATGACTTAAAGTTCTTGCGCCATCCAGAAAGCTCAAAGTACATTGGTTGGGGCGTATGTTATCACTTCTATACTTGAATCAAAGCTTTCCAGCTTAGAAGCACTTGATGGAACACGGCTACCCAATTACTTTAACGGGAGTAGGTTGAAGCCCTACTATAAATAAGTCTTCTTGGTGTTTGTAATAAGGCAGTATTTCCATTTAGTTTAGGTTTTCAATTTTGTATTTCCTTAATGTATTTCCTTCATTTTCGCTGCTTTTTGTCAATTTAGTTTACTTGTTTTTTGTGTAATAAGCACATTTGCATGCATAAAGAAGCTAATTACTGTATGAAGAATGTTTATGCGCAGAGGACTACACATACTTTTAGTGTGGGGTGGTTGTAGTGATCCAAGAAAAAGATAAAAAAGACTGTGGGAATTGAAAGATGAAAGGAATAAGCTACTACGGGTGTGCTTTAAGTCAAAAGAAGATTGCTTCTCAAAAGGTGACCAAGGATGGAGATGGATGAAGGAACAATATAACATGAGGTAAGTGAGGCCATGATAGCTACCAAGAGAAGGTACAGTGATGAGGTACTCGCAAAGGGCAGCAGCGCATGCTAAGAGAAGTCTATGACCAGAGGGTAGGAAGGCACAGAGAAGGTTATATGGGGCATGAAGATGTACCATGCAAATGAATGGATTTGGTCAATGAATGAGGGGATATTTGGTAGGTGAAAGAGCAATAAATGCATCAAAATTTGAAAAATTTATATAAGGATGGGATGCGGATTCATTTTTACCATTGCAACTAAGAGTATTCAAGAGAAGAGCCAAGTGCGAAGAGCCGAGTGATCGAGTTAAGGTGCAAAGGGTGTGAAACCAAGAGTGACAACCAGATCTCATGCTATAAGAAGCTTGCATCCCCAATGGTGAAGGGTTTGAGTGAAGCAGGAGACAAGAAAGGGTTAGGTTATGAAGTTTCCACCTAGGGCATAATTGAATCGAGCTAGGGTTTGATTCATAGAGTTACAGAGTTGAAGAGGGGAGACATTTGCAAGGTAAAAATGGCACCAAAGAAGGCATCTACAACAATAGTCAAAGGAAAGAAGAAGGTAGTCATTGAGGAAGAAGAGATGGCACCCGAAAGCCATTTTTTAGAGATGCAATACTAAAGGAGTCATTGTCATCGCCAAGAGTGGGATTCACCCATTAGAAAGAGTAAAGTGAGTGAATATAATCACAGGACTTCAGAGAACAAGAAGGAGCTTGATTCCTTTCTCATGGCTAGAACAAACAAACACACAGATAGATGACATGTCAGTATATGATGATGCGGGTGAAAATATTTTTTAAAGAGAATTGGGGTCTATCAGTTGTATGAGCTTCCATATTTTGGGAAGTATGAGCCCTTGTATCAATGGCTCATGAGCAGGGTACACGAAGACTTCTTCTACTTTGCAGGACGTAGAGTTAGAATTTCATCTGCACTCGTCTCATCAGTTATAGTGTCTAAGGCCACAGGAGAAGACATAAAAGGTGATCTTGCAGATAAAGCCACAATTTTATAGACCAAACAGAGTTGGGATACCTAAAGGGTCCACGTGGAATGGACATAGATAAATTGAAGAACTATCCAATTGTACAAGCTAGCAACACACCTTGTTACCAAGTTAAATGATCAGAGTGGTGGTCACAGTAAACACTATGTGGTTACATGTGGCATGTAAGATGTCGAAAGGGACAATCTACAACATTACAGGCTATATTACAGAGAAAATAGTCAAGAAGAAGTGCACAGAGGGAAGATCAGCTTTGGGGTTGTTCTACTATCACTAGTCTTCATGGAGATTGGAGTACCAGATGGACCAAAGGAGAAAATATGGGAATACCCCATGGAGAACAAGTCCCCACTAAAGATTCAAAGAAGTACCTATGCAAGGGGACCATGACAAATGAAGTAAAGAAAGGGTGAGAAGTGGTATGACAGCTCCATGGGCATTTGGGGAAGAGTGGCATTTCCAAAGGACCTACCAAAAAGTGGTAGGAAACAAGTTCAGTTTGTCAGATATAAAGCATTTCGCATCACATGCACTTCCATGAAAGATGGAGTCTAGAGCCCTTGGTGCAAGTTACCTTACGCATTCACTACAAGGTATTTTCAAGAATCTGTTCATAGATTTATAGACACACATAGACTTGATCTTCAATGTAGATAAGGTAGACTACGATTACCATACACTGAGGAAGAAGTATGTGTATCCTAGTAGAAGTGCCTATACAGAGAGAATTATTTTAGAGGTATTGAATATCAAACCAATAAGTTTGGTTGAAACAGATGTGGGGGCAGCATTGGTATATCTCCAGTTGAAGCCAAAAATGGAGAATAAAAATATGTGGAAGGTGAGTTCACACTTCCAAAGACCACCAAAGGGAAAGCATACAATGGAGAATATCCCAACACCTAAGCCCACAGAGCCAATTGAAGTGCAGGATGAGGAGGAGGAGCACGAAGATAGTGGGGGTTTGGAGCATAGGGGTAGGAGACATCCTACAAGTCAGGGTGAAGCTAAGCATGCATCGTTACACCACCTCAGCCACAAGAGGGGGATGATGAGGACTTGAATGCAGTCCAAGGGGAGCACAAGTTTAAAAGGGTATTCAGGAGAACAAGGACCCAAGGTGCTACTCCAACCACTGTGCACAAATCACCCCGACTCTCCCCACAAAAGGAGGTGACCACACAGAGAAGAAGGAGGAAACTAAAGTTGAATGAGGAGGTGGAAGAGTCAGAGGAGAGTGCCTACATCTCCTACACTTCCAGAGCATACAAAAGAACAGGGTGAGGCATCAAAGGAGAAAGAAGAAGAAGAGAAAAGACCAGAGGAAATAACTGCAGAGGATGTTCAGATATGGAGACGCAAGTCCCAAATTTGGAGGCTAAAGTTCCTAAGCAAAAAAGGTCTAGAAGGGTAAGTGGGGAGCACATTCCACCAGCCATGGGGTATGCAGAGGATGTAGGAAAAATTTTCCATGCCCGCTTCCAGAGCACGATCACGTAAAAAGATTTATTTGGATGGGAGTTAATGGATGAGGATATGGTGACTGTGTGCACACAAAAGCAACTATCATGGTCAATGCACACCCACATGGATGAGCCTGAATTTGATGTGTGTGAAGAGTCATGCATGTTTTGGTGACTGACTGAAGAAGGCACCTTAGGCTAGACACATGATAGTAAAGCCTATTGTCATGTCAGATGAGCAGGTCAGCAATGCATTGGTGAAAGTTTCTACTGAGGTGGCTAGAAGAAACATGGACAAATCTACCACAATCAAAGTGTTACGTGAAGAGTTGAAGACAAAGGATGTAGAGATAACACACATAACATAGGAAAGGGACTTCATGTAGAAGAAGAATGAAGTGTTCATAAGCATCGCAGAGGAGATTGGGGACAATGTAATCAAAGCAAGGCCACACTTGGAACCCAAGGTACCACAAACATTTCCTTCAGTGATACACTATGTGGGAAAGTTGGTGGACTTGGTGCTCAAGATGAAACTCTACGTATGCAAGCACCAAAACGATCTAAAACAAGATGTCGAATGGGAGAAAGCATCTATGATGAGAAAAATCACATCTTATGAAGGGTTATTGCAGGCATTACAAGAAGTATTAAGAAAGTAGACCATGCTTTAAATATATGCACAGCTCCAAGAGGTGCTCATCAACATCAAGACCTTAGAAGAGAATAATGAGGTCCAGAAAGCAATGAAAGATGAGACATTGGGCCACGTAGAAAGGTTGTCAATGGTTAAACAGAAGCGTGAGGCCCTGGAAGAAGCACAAGAACCGCACAAGACATGGCTAGAAGAGCTTGGAAAGTTGATTGCGCATAAAGATGGACCTTTTAGAAGGAAGAATGACATCAATGTCCAGTGTTGTGTTGGTTCTACAAAATGAGAAAGGAAAGATTGCATGGGATGAGTTGGAATCCATTGCTGTGGACATCCTAGAAAAAGTAGAGTAAAGCACTCACTGAATGGTAGGTTTTGGAGGCCAAATAAAAGAGGAGTATCCAGAGCTGATACTACAAACTGATACAGAGGAGGCTGCCTCATAACTACATAAGCAATTATTTATTTATCCACATTCTTTCATTCTTTCATTCTTTTCTTTCTTCAAATTTTTGGAGATACCCATATTGTCGGGACAACAATGAGATTAGTGTGGGGTAATGTTGATCAAAGAATACTTGTCAAAGATCATACAAGGAGTCCATGTGGGGGTAAGGCTAGGATCAAGATCAAAGGCGTGAAAGGACAAGAAGGACCCACACGTGGAAGGCAAGTTCAGATTTCAGACTTAGCTGATTTTGAGCATGAGGATCTATTTTTGAAGATGGCGTGTGGAACACATCAACGATGCAGAGACATGTGCACCATGCATTGTCTATATTTGGAGAAGTGGTTCAAAGCATCTATGCATGGAGACAAGCTAAGAATAGAATTGACACTTCAGTTAACTACAAGAGGACTATAGATAGCACACTTGCATGTGTGGCTATGATTGTAAAATGGCATGTGGCTATCAATAGCATGCAACCTATTTCTGGAATAGATAAGCGGTGAAGGGCAAAGTCCCCACCCTATATATGATGTTAGGTACATAATAGAGGGGGTATGTTTTTGGGGATGCATGTGATAGAGTATGATTCGATGTATGAATGTGTGTATCATCATCCATATACGTGCATTGGTATAGAATTGACACTACTATAAGGAGCTTCTATATTACTAATAGATGGATGGAAGATATTGGCTGAATCTAAGTGTCATTATGTGTAATTGAGTAGTGCATGTTAATGGTTTAATCATGATTACTATTTAAGCTTGTTCTTTCATAGATCTCGTGATAGCTCGTGAATGATGGATAGTTATGAATCTATATGTTTCATCATGTTAGAATGATGGATTAGTTATGAATCTATATTGGGAGGATTAGGCGCAGATCATTTGAGATAAATGCAGAGCCAAGGATGAAAATGGAAACCTCTAAGCAAAATGAGTTGTGGGAGAATGATTTTGTGTGTTTTGAGCTTCTCTATACGTATAAAATGTTAGAAGAAAAACATATATGATAATATGATTAAGATAATGTGATAATGATAAGAAGATCTCATGACCGATGATCACGAGAAATAAAAACAAGATGAAGGGATGACTAAGAGGTTTGTGGATGTCTTAGAACTATGAAGGCATGAGAAGGGTTGCATGCATATGATTTATGGCTTGATTGATTGATCTTCATTTCTGATGTCCATAATGGAAAAAAAACACTTGTTTTAAAGTAGGTCAATGATGACTAAGGTCAGGTTGTTGCCGACTATGAGGAAAGTTTCCCCAATGGGCATGATTTTGATTTAAGGTGGGATTTTTCTATTTTAAGGCTTGGGCGAGTGATTTAAAGCATTAGGCGGGATTAGATGACTTGGGGATGAATCCAAGGTAGTTAGGACATAAAAATAGATGGGATGAAAGCTAGAAAAGCAAGGTGATTTATGGGTAGGATAAAAACATCCTAATTAGAAGGTTGATTAGGGCCAAAAGGATCTAAATGATTAATTAATTAATATGAATTAATTAATTAATAAGGATTAATGTGGATGGGATAATTGGGCATGTAAAATATTAAATGATTAATTAATTAATGTTTCTTAATTAATTAATAAGGACTTGGATGGGCATTTGATTAAATGAGGAGGATGATTAAATAAATAATGCACACACATATGATGAAAGGATAGATACCAAATTTAGGTGTCTACATTTTGCCCCTTTTTGTTGAGTGGTTTGTGGTAGGAAGCCATGAGAAAAAATAAAAAAGGGTTAGATGAGGATAAAGGATTGATGATAAGCTCCCCCTCAAATGGGGGATCGATGATGCCACGAGGAACCAATTATGCATTTGAAAAATATAGTTGAAAAAGGGCGGGGTGGGTAAAGGATGGGTAAAATGATTACCAAGGAAAGATGCCCCAGGAAAAAGGATTTACAATAAGGATGGAAAACTATGGTGGTGACTCCAATATCACATCGGTAGGGGATAATTATGGTCTCAACGGTGACATCCAACAATGTTCTACGAACCAGGTGAGTGGGTGAAGACCACGACAATATGGATGTAGGATGGGATGACCAACGAGGTCATAGGAAAGTCATCAAAGTATGCACAACTATATGTGAAAAGGTATGTGAAATCCTTCGTACACGAGGAATCAAGTGAAAAGGTATGCATCCACAAGGAATGAGGATGAATGATATGGTTCCCAATGGGACACAAAAATGGCTGAGAAGGAAAAATGAAAAAATGAAAAATGAGTGATGAAATAATATGCCCAAGGGGGTCGATGGTGACCAAGTGGCGGCGGGCTATATAAGCCCCATGGTTAGCTGAAAATCATCATTTTCATGCATGAAGTTGACGAGAGAGAGCGAGCAAGAAAAGAGATTGAGAAAATGGAGGCCACTTAGAGCTACGAGGAAACGCCGAGGGTGAGTAACTAAACTAACACTGGTTTTTAATTTAATTTCATGTTTTATTTATGTTTTTGATTTTTTTGCAAAAATTTGATAATTCGAGGGGTGGTTGGTGGCGACCCATGTGGGTTGAAATCGATTGGGCCCTGGGCTTGTCGATTTGACCAAAAATTCATTAACTTGAATTGGGTTGGCGTCGACTAGGGTAAAATTGGATAAATTAGGTCCGATTTGATTTTGGATTGAAATTGAGAAATTTTAAATGTATTTTTGGATTCTGTTATGATGTGTGTATGTTTTTCTTGTGATTGTAGGCCGAGAGAGATCTTATATCGAGAGATTGAGTGCTTCCTCTATATGAGCAGATTATAGGGGATGTGAGAGATGATGAGTGGGATCATTTGTTTGTAGTTAGATTAGGTGGATTTAGACACTTTTAGAGGTTACCATGGGATGTGGGGTTATGATTTCTCTTGTGGAGAGACGGACCAACGAGAATGGTACATTTTGGTTAAGGATAGAGGAGATGAATATCACCACTAAGGATGTGTATCAAATTCTCAAGCTATTGATACATGGGGAGTAGATAGTTCCCATTACTGGTGATGACAGATTGACAACTTTGACATGGCTATTAGGACCGGATGTGCCCCTTATCATATTTTATTCAGGGGCATTTTACTATGAGCAGATATATGAGGATGGGATGGCACACAACCGATTTATTTACATGGTTATGATGACACTATCCCGCTATAATTTTCTACACTCGGGAGGAGCTCGGTTTCCATGGGCATTGATTGGTGTAATGGTCAACATTGTTGACCACCGGATAATGTTTTCATTTGAACCACACTATTGGCTCAGGTTTACCATGAGCTATCTAGATACAGGGTAGGTAGGAGGTCAGGGTTGGATGTAGGCTTCTTACTACACTGCTGGGGCATACAAGCATATTGCTATGATTAGGCCACGGGGCTTCCACAGGTCATAGGTGACCATATTCAATTGGAGGTTGGATTTATGAGATGGAGGGTTGATCAGGCCTTCGAGAGATAGGGGCGAGAGAGGGGTGGATTGGTATGTAGATTGACTTATAGAGCTAGATATTGACCCGAGGTTAGATGGAGGACATATTGATATTTCCACACTTGGCCTGGTGTGGATGTGGAGCTAGTGGGGATGAGGAGGACAAGATGGGTGCATGGGAAATGACCGGAGATGATTGAGGTTGTTTAATTTGATAGGGTGAGATGGCGGTTTGGAGTGCTTCATTAGTGCGACATGATCCAATTTTGTACATGAGAGAGGAGCTGGATAGAGAGCTGCCGATTCCTAATATGAAATACCCACTAGAGGAGGAGGCTATGCCATGGGATGATGATGACGATGTGGGAGTAGGAATAGGATACTCCGATTAGAACACAACAACATGGGAAAATCAGGTGGTTGAGGAGGGAGGAGAGGAAGAGGTAGAGGAGATGGAGGTAGATGTTGAGGTGGCTCTTAGAGGAGGCAAAGATGATGGAGCAGGAGAGTCTACGAGGTGGCACACTTGCATGTTGAACTATATTAGATGAGGGTCGAGAGAGAAAAGACATGTGTAGAGCGAGACACAACTTTACAAGAGTAGGATGCGGTCACTCATAAGCGAGACCAAGTTTCTCGGGAGAGAGACCACTACCATAGGTAGAGGGATTCCTACGAGGTCCATTTTGAGATTTAAATACCATTGTAGTGACGAGTTGGCCAATGGTATCCAGAAACACTACAGGATCAAGGTAGATGGCACCCCTAGGATGATTGGGATGGATAGGTACTTAGTGTTGGCCACTGAGGCCAAATATTATGAGGATATCTTGATCCACAAGTTACCTCGAGACACCGAGATATTGGGAGCATCTCCAGAGGCAGGTGGTAGGTGGAGTTGGGCCATCTAGGAGTATGAATACTATGGCACATCCACAATGAGTAAAGAGAGGCCATGAGGGTGGTGAATATGTGCATGGATTAGGTATTGTGCCTTTCTTAAGAGATGAGGACTTGAGAGCCTTAGATATTCATTTTATAGATTTTGATAGCATTTTTGCTTTGAGGGAGCCCCCTAGAGGGCCATGATGTATTGATATACATTTTGATATATGATATATGGTTTTGTCATGGATTATCATGTGTTCATTATGTGATGTGATGGATTTTAGATTATATGTCATGATAATGGCTTCTAGATTAGATGTGATAGTGATGGTTGTTTTTGGGACGCATGTTTGTTTTACATTTAATAATGATAAATGTATGATTATATGGTTAATTTAAATCAAAATGTGTACAGATGATGATATAAATGTGTGATGTGGTAATATGTTTTAAATTTAAATTTTTATCATGATGATTAGAATGTATATGGGTAAGATGTGATGGAAACAAATTGAGAATGAATGTGATTAATGATGGATGTAAGTTTGGATAAATGTGTTGTAAGATAGATAGATAACATATAGGTGATTGAGATGAAGAAAGATGTGTTGAAAGAAAAATGCGATAGGATTTAGGAAAAATATGCATTCTGAATGGTAACGACCTAAATGTGTGAACGACAACTTTGCATTATAACAAGGAACATACGAGGAAAATATGCCTCTAACTGCATTGGAGATAAACAAAAAGGGGATCTAGGTAACACAAGACACATGCGACCAAAGAAGATGTTAGCAAATAACCAACTATAGTTAGTCATTTCAAGGATCATAAGGAAGCAATGGATGAGATGATATCATAAACCTAAAGTTGACATGATAAGAGGGGTTTGAGATGCACTTGTACGAGAGTAAAGAGGTTCTCCAAAAGTGGTGTTCCTTAAAACTATGCCCCAACTCTAGGAAGGGGAAAGAGAAATATGATCAATGTGGGAAGCTTTCTTAGGATGTTGATAAAATGGAAGGCTGATGAATGCGGGAAGCCTTCAAATTCCATAAGGAGAAACAATCATTCAAGGGATTAGTCTATTTTTTGCAATATATAGATGGTGAAAATAAATGATAACCATCCTTCAAGGGATCAGTCTATTTATTTGATTTTGATTTCATTCTTTTGATTTTTGATTTTCTCCTTTTTTTGCATGAACAATTTTAATTTAAGGGATCAATATGTTTTTGATGAATTTGTTTTTATTTTAGCATCCTTGATTGTTGATTTTTCATGTGGAGAGTTGAGACTAGCTAAGTAGACCACTTAGGAGAGGATAGATGATGTAAGAGACACCCCTGGACCCTTTATATGGATCCATAAGTGAGTAAGATGGAAATGGATGTGATTATTGTGGAGTTATTTCCAAAGGAGAACCTATCCATAAGGAAAATGTTATGGGCAGAGCCGTGGTGCCCATATTTAAGGTCACATCTAGGAAGTGATGGAAGACCACATAGTTCTAAATCATCATGATGAGATATGGAAGGGGCTGAGATGGAGGAATGATCTAAAGACATGACTAAGGGAACATTGGTAAATGTGATAATAATAGAATGGTTGCAAGTGCAATGCGTCAAGTGGTTCCACTTCGGTTTCTTCATCGAGGAGGCTAGACAATAGAGCTCGACCCATACTTATGTGTGATAATTTATGATTCGATTTAGTTAGGGGAAAAATTTCTACGTTGGATCCTTTCTAGAGTAGTGACGTTCTAATAAAGTTAAGAGATTAGTGTCATGTTTTGGAAGATGGGACAAGCGAAAATAAGAGCAAGTGTTTCTGTTAGGAAAGCAAATGGTATGTGTTTAAGATGCGTTAATGGACCCCTAGAGAAACAAGGTAAATTAGGATTAGATGAGATGATTTAGATCATAAAATATGTGCCACAACAATGAGTTCTTAAATGAGAGTCATGGTGCTTCCAAAGGGAGGCACATATATGGCCACAAAAGTGGTCGTAGGAGGAAAGGATGAAAGGCATGATCGGATGAACCAAGGTGGATGAGATAAGATGATGTCAAATGTGGAGAGGGACTAATCTATGAATAGAAAATTCCTAGAAAGAAGTCCCCTAGCACGGGAGGATGAATCGATGGAGATGAGAAGAAGGATGCTAAAAGATCAATAATGAAGGGGGCAAAGATGTTCCCCAATGAAAGGATGATCGATGTTAAGAAGATAGTGTATCAAGGTGAATAGTATTGATGAACAAGGAGGACCCTTGTCGGGAGGGGTGATGAGAGATAGTGCATACAATTGAGATGATGCGGGGAGGTGAATGGATGGAGATGATGTAAAAGAGACCGGATGTGCTATAATGAAGTAGAAGAAGGAGAAGAGGACTCGCTAAGGAGGTTATATCACTCAAAAATATCATGGAAAATGGTTTAAAGGGCCTTATAATGCTCAGTGTCATGGCCTGGGGTATGATGATAAGAAAAAATGTGATAAGGATCAAACCACGAGGGATTCGAGATGGTTCGGGTTGAAGTATCGATAGGTGGAAGTGTGATAGCGGAATTATGAAGTAGATGTTGGAGGACCTTCGCATATGATTTGATGTGGGCACACAGGAAAGTTCTATAGGATGGTGTGGATGGCGAAGGTAAAGGTGGACTGGTCATGGTCTATGTGGTGCTGGAAGAAGAAGCCGTGGTGGATGATTTAGGCTTGGATGACTGGGTAGATGAAGGTTCTCTAGAGGAAGGAGTTGGTCCTAGGAGAGAATCAAATGTTTTGGATCATGATGAAGGAGGGGGCCTAAGATAGATGGATTTGTCCCTAAGATGAAGGATGGGATTTGATACGATTGGGAAATGTCAACCATCTTATGGGTACGCTCGAGGACCACTTTGGAAGGATACCAAGGTCTTTAGATTTGGATTTTTAAGGAGTACCCTTAGCAGGGATGACAATGATCTCTACTGGGGGATCTGGTGATGACATGGTAGCTGATGGCGGAAGTAGCTTCTACATGATGGATTCTAGGGAGGGTAAATATTGGCTAGATGTGGGAATGTATGGTTGTGTGGATGAGACAGGAGGGTCACCTATAGCCACTTTGTAAGTTGAAGTTCCTTCCAATATTGCTCAAATGATGAAGGTGGTGTGGAGGAAGAGGGAGATAATGGGGATATGGTGACAATGGTTGATGTGGTAGGTGTAGGTAGAAGTATGGAAAGAGGTCTTTAGTACTAACTCTATGGAAGGTAGGATAGGTAAGGGTGGAATAGATGTGCATAGAGGAATATGATCTGCGGTAGTAGATGGGGATGGAGGTGTAGAATAGCCTGAAATAGATAAAGTAGATGTAGGTGTGGTATTTGTAATAGGTGCGGGTGTGGAAATGATGAGAGGTGTTTAGATGATGTGATTAATGATATGTATGTGAGATGGGGAAGATGATGGATGAACTAGAATAAATACCAAATTTAGGTGTCTCAATAACACATGCATCCAAAAATAATTTCCCTTCATGCATGCCTTTAGCCTTCTTACAAAAATATAATTTAAAACCAAAGAAAATCCAAAATTGGTCTCCATGAGATAATCGGACTAAAAATAAGATTAAAAAGTCTATTTTTTCCTATTTTATCTACTGTTGACTTAGTACACTTCCTTTTGAGTCTCCTTAGCAAGTGTATGACATCTTGGAAGGATTAAGTTATTTTTCCTTCTTTACCATGTCATGTAAGTTATGGTAAGGTTTGAACAACTTAGCAAAAGCTAGAAAATCTAAATTTTTCTTTTTCCTATAATTCTTCTTAGTCATGCATGGTGACAATTTGGTAATATTAAGGCTCGAAAACATATGCATGATTTGTTTGATGTGCTATTTTGACTATGGCAAGGTATGATTAATCATATCCCCTTTGGATAAACATAACATAATATCAACCCCTACCCATGCAAAATTAATCATTTTAAAACGTCTCAAAACTACCCATTCACGTGGGTTTTGGCATAAAAAGTATCGACCATGATTAAGAAATCATGGTTCTACTTAACTTAGGTTGATCCTTTTACAATTAGGGTTGAAAACCTAAAATTTATTCATTTTGTACTTATATTTTTTTGGTGGCAGCTTTACAGGGAGGAGCTCTACAAATTTAACCATAGACACCATGTTTGAAGGTATGGAGCACCGGGTTTCACCCTTCCTACTTGTATTTTGCGTCTGGAGCTGCTCTAGGAAGGAAATTTTGTAGAAATTTTAGCTTGGCAGCCATTAAGTGCTTCTAGGTCATAGTTTTCTTCAAGTGTGAATTTTCTTTATCCTTCTATTATTCTCGAGTCTAGCTTGGTGCTTTGTGCTTGTGGGGAGAACTCTTGATCCGCTCAACCTTTTGAATTATGGCTTGTCGTTCATTTTTTTGCCTATGGCTCTGTATTTGGTTTGGTCATATGTTGTTTTTGGTACTCACCATGAAAATAAAGTTCCAGATCTGTTTTTCCCTAAGTGGCCATAGGGTTTGTGTTTATCTCATTAACAACTCATAGCAACCATTGATATATTCAATCATTTGCATTTTCTCATACAGGTTTTATAGCTCGGTGGAGGTTTGTGGGTTACTATTTAGACCATGAGTTCTATATTATACATTCTAGGTGAGAGTTAGAGCATGGACCATTCATTATGTGGCCATTTTTCTTCTATTTAGACTTGGGCGAGCTCAATTTTCATGGAAGGTTTAACCTTTGTTGGCTATCTCGTCCCAGATCTCGCATTGGTAAAAGGTAAATGTTGCTCTCCCTTTCATTTAATTATTGCGCATGGAAAATATGCTCATTTTTTTGTTTTTTCCCCATTGTTGAAGATGATTTTCCACTTTGTACCTAGCATGGAATGAACCATATGTTTTTAGATCTATATTTTATTTATACAAAATACCAATTCTACTTCAGTATTTTCTTACATACCTAGATTTTTAGTTTTCCCTCATTGTTCCTAGCACAATTATTTGATGAGATCAACCACCATATTATATGTTAAGCTCACACTTGTGCTTTACATCTTCTCATTACTTCCTAGATAAATCTTTGTTTGAGTTTCTATTGATTATGTCTCAACTTCTCGTTTCCTTGTTGTTCACTTTTGTAACTCGCCATTTTATCATTGTTTGACCTCTTGTTTTGAAGGACCTTTATACTATTTATATGCTTATTCAAATCTGGTTGCATTGTATGTTAACTCTGTTTGACCATTTGATTCCAATTTGAAACATTTTCTTTCCTAGTGCTTAACCATGGATTCACCATGTTTCCTTGTTGTATTGATCGATAAGGCTCACATGTTTCAACATTGAGCTCTACGTTTTGCGAGCATTACAAAGTATTGAAGAAAGCGAAACAATCTTTAAATATATACACAGCTCGAGAGGTGCTCATCAACATCAAGACCTTAGAAGAGAATAATGAGGTCCATAAAAGAAATTAAAGATGAGACATTGGGCCACGTAGAAAGGTTGACAATGGTTAAACAAGCACGAGGCCACAGGAACATCACAAGAACTACACAAGACACGGCTAAAGAGCTTGGAAAGATGATTGCGCTGAAGATGGACCTTTTAGAAGGAAGAATGACATCAATGTCCAGTGTTGTGTTGGTTACGTAGAGAATGAGAAAGGAATGATTGCGCGGGATGAGTTGGAATCCATTCATGTGGACATCCTAGAAAAAGTAGAGCAAGCACTCAACGAATGATAGGTTTTAGAGGCCGTAATAAAGAGGAGTATCCAGAGCTGATACTACAAAATGATACAAAGGAGGCTGCCCCATAAAATACATAAGCAATTATTTATTTATCCACATTCTTTCATTCTTAATCTTTTCTTCAAATTTTTGGAGATACCCATTGTCGAACGATAATGAGATTAGCGCGAGGGTAATGTTGATCATGGAATACTTGCAAAGATCATACAAGGAGTCCGTGGGGTAGAGAAGGCTAGGATAAATAGAAAAAAGGACAAGAAGGACCCGTGCGCGAGAAGACAAGTGCAGATTTCAGGACTTAGCTGATTTTGAGCATGGGGATCTATTTTTGGAAGATGGTGTGCAGAACACATTAACGATGTAGAGATATACATGCCATGCATTGTCTATATTTGGAGAAGCGGTTTGAATCATCTATGCATAGAGGAAAGTTGAGAATAAAGTTGACACTTGATTAAGCGTAAGAGGACTATAAATAGTGCACTTACATGTGTGGCTATGATTGAGAATGGCATGTGGCTATCAATAGCATGTGACCTATTTCGGAATAGATAAGCGGTGAAGGGAAAGTCCCCACCCTATATATATGATGTTAGGTACATAAGAGGGGCATGGTATGTTTTTGGGAATGCTTGTGATAGAGCGTGAGGTATGAATGTGTGTATCGAGATCCATATACGCATTGGTATAGAATGATACTCTTGTAATGAGCTTCTGTATTTACTAATAGATGGAAGATATTAGCTGAATTTAAGTGTCATTATGTGTAATGAAGTAGTGTATGTTAATGGTTTAATCATGATTACTATTTAAGCTTGTTCTTTCATAGATCATGTGGGGTAGCATGTGTTATAGAATGATGGATTAGTTATGAATCTATATGTTTCTTCCTTCATCATGTTAACATCCTGTTCTACAATGATGTGGATAGGGTGTTAACTTGCAAATTCTAGGTTGCATCAATGGAAAATGATAGAAATTGATCTAAAGCTATTTAGATGACAATAACTGCAAAGTATGTGTTACAGGTGCAGGTCAAAGACAACCTAGACTATGTGTAGGAAGTTCGATGACGACCTAGGAGGATAGATCTAGATTTATAGCTGAAATATGCAAACTGCAAGGTCAGAGTGATCTAAAGGCATGTAAGGGTCTCAGAACTACTATAAAATATTGTGTAGGAGTGAACCAGAGGAAGAGAAGTGGGATAAATGATAGAAAGGAGGATTTGGATGGGTTTTGGATAAACAGGATCTGGTTGACAACGACTTGCCCAGGGAGGATCGGGCAGCACTGCATTTGCGAGATAAATGCGAGCCAAGGATGAAAATGGAAACCTCTAAGCAAAAGGAGTTGTGGGAGAATGATTTTGTGTGTTTTCGAGCTTCTCTATACGTACAAAATGTTAGAAGAAAAACATATACGATAATATGATTAAGATAATGTGATAATGATAAGAAGATCTCATGACCGATGATCACGAGAAATAAAAACAAGATGAAGGGACGTCTAAGAGGTTTGTGGATGTCTCGAACTATGAAGGCATGAGAAGGGTTGCATGCATATGATTTATGGCTTGATTGATTGATCTTCGATTTCTGATGTCCATAATGGAAAGAAAACACTTGTTTTAAAGTAGGTCAATGATGACTAGGGGTTTTGTTGCCACTTATGAGGAAAGTTTTCCCAATGGGCAAGATTTTTGATTCAAGGTGGAATTTTTCTATTTTTAAGGCTTGGGCGAAGTGAGTGATTTAGAGCATTGGGCGGGATTAGATGACTTGGGGATGAATCCAAGGTAGTTAGGGCATAAAAATAGATGGGATGAAAGCTAGAAAAGCAAGGTGATTTATGGGTAGGATAAAAACATCCTAATTAGAAGGTTGATTAGGGCCAAAAGGATCTAAATGATTAATTAATTAATATGAATTAATTAATTAATAAGGATTGATGTGGATTGGATAATTGGGCATGTGAAATATTAAATGATTAATTAATTAATATTTTTAATTATTTAGTAAGGATTTGGATGGGCATTTGATTGAATGAGGAGGATGATTAAATAAATAATGCACACACAAGAAAATGAAAGGATAGATACCAAATTTAGGTGTCTACATTTTGCCCCTTTTGTTGAGTGGTTTGTGCTAGAAAGCCATGAGAAAAAATAAAAAGGGTTAGATGAGGATAAAGGATTGATGATAAGCTCCCCCTCAAATGGGGGATCGATGATGCCACGAGGAACCAATTATGCATTTGAAAAATATAGTTGAAAAAGGGCGGGTGGGTAAAGGATGGGTAAAATGATTACCAAGGAAAGATGCCCCAGGAAAAAGGATTTACAATAAGGATGGAAAACTATAGTGGTGACTCCAGTATCACATCAGTAGGGGACAATTATGGTCTCAACGGAGACAAACAACAATGTTCTACGAACCAGTGAGTGGGTGAAGACCACGACAATTTGGATGTAGGATGGGATGACCAACGAGGTCATAGGAAAGTCATCAAAGTATGCACAACTATATGTGAAAAGGTATGTGAAATCCTTCGTAGACGAGGAATCAAGTGAAAAGGTATGCATCCACAAGGAATGAGGCCGAATGATATGGTTCCTAATGGGATACAAAAATGTCCCGATAAGGAAAAATGAAAAAATGAAAAAATGAGTGATGAAATAATATGCCCAAGGGGGTCGATGGTGACCAAGTGGCGGCGGGCTATATAAGCCCCATGGTTAGCTGAAAATCATCATTTTCATGTATGAAGTTGACGAGAGAGAGCGAGAGCAAAAAGAGATTGAGAAAATGGAGGCCACTAGAGCTACGAGGAAACGCGAGGGTGAGTAACTAAACTCACACTGGTTTTTAATTTAATTTCATGTTTTATTTATGTTTTTGATTTTTTTGCAAAAATTTGATAATTCCAGGGTGGTTGGTGGCGACCCAGGTGGGTTGAAATCGATTGGGCCCTAGGGCTTGTCGATTTGACCAAAAATTCATTAACTTGAATTGTGTTGGCCTCGACTAGGGTAAAATTGGATAAATTAGGGTCTGATTTGATTTTGGATGGAAATTAAGAAATTTTAAATGTATTTTTGGATTCTCAAGTTATGATGTGTGTATGTTTTTCTTGTGATTGTATGCCAGAGAGATCTTATATCCGAGAGATTGAGTGCTTCCTCTATATGAGCGAGATTATAGGGGATGTGACAGATGTTGAGTGGGATCATTTGTTTATAGTTAGATTAGGTGGATTTAGACACTTTTAGAGGTTACCATGGGATGTGGGGTTATGATTTCTCTTGTGGAGAGACGGGACCAACAGAATGGTACATTTTGGTTAAGGATAGAGGAGATGAATATCACCTCAAGGATGTGTATCAAATTATCAAGCTATTGATACATGGGGAGTAGATAGTTCCCATTCTTTGGTGATGACAGATTGAATGACTTTGACATGGATATTTGGATCCGATGTGCCCCTTATCATATTTTCTTCGGGGCATTTTCCTATGAGCAGATATATGAGGATGGGGTGGCACACAACCGATTTATTTACATGGTTATGATGGCAGTATCCTGCTATAATTTTCTAGACTCGGGAGGAGCTCGGTTTCCATGGGCATTGATTGGTGTAGTGGTCAACATTGTTGACCACCAGATAATGTTTTCATTTGGGACCACACTATTGGCTCAGTTTACCATGAGCTATCTAGATATAGGGTAGGTAGGAGGTCAGGGTTGGATGTAGGCTTCTTACTACACTGCTGGGCCTACAAGCATATTGCTATGATTAGGCCACCAGGGCTTCCATGGGTCATAGGTGACCATATTCAGTTGGAGGTTGGATTTATGAGATGGAGGGCTGATCAGGCCTTCGAGATAGGGGCGAGAGAGGGGTGGATTGGTATGTAGATTGACTTATAGAGCTAGATATTGACCAGGTTAGATGGCGGCCATATTGGGATTTCCCCACTTGGCCTAGTGTGGATGTGGAGCTAGTGGGGATGAGGAGGACGAGATGGGTGCAAGGGAGATGACCGGAGATGATTGAGGTTGTTTAATTTGATAGGGTGAGATGGCGGTTTGGAGTGCTTGATTAGTGCGACATGATCCAATTTTGTACATGAGAGAGGAGGCGGATAGAGAGCTGCCGATTCCTAATATGAAATACCCACTAGAGGAGGAGGCTATGCCATGGGATGATGATGACGATGTGGGAGTAGGAGTAGGATACTCCGATTGGCACACAACAACATGGGAAACTCAGGTGGTTGAGGAGGGAGGAGAGGAAGAGATAGAGGAGATGGAGGTAGATGTTGATGTGGCTCTTAGAGGAGGTAAAGATGATGGAGCAGGGAGAGTCTACTTTGAGGTGGCACACTTGCATGTTGAACTATATTAGATGAGGGTCGAGAGAGAAAAGACATGTGTAGAGCGAGACACAACTTTACAAGAGTAGGATGCGGTCACTCATAAGCGAGACCAAGTTTCTCAGGAGAGAGACCACTACCATAGGTAGAGGGATTCCTACGGGGTCCATTTTGAGATTTAAATACCATTGTAGTGACAGAGTTGGCCAATGGTATCCAGGAAACACCTGCAGGGATCAAGGTAGATGGCACCCCCTAGGATGATTGGGATGGATAGGTACTTAGTGTTGGCCACTAAGGCCAAATATTATGAGGACATCTTGATCCACAAGCTGCCTCGGACACCGAGATATGCGGGAGCATTTCCAGAGGCGGGTGGTAGGTGGAGTTGGGCCATCTAGGAGTATGAATACTATGGCACATCCACAACGAGTAAAGAGAGGCCATGAGGGTGGTGAATATGTGCATGGATTAGGTATTGTGCCTTTCTTAAGAGATGAGGACTTAAGAGCCTTAGATATTCATTCTATAGATTTTGATAGCATTTCTTCTTTGAGGGAGCTCCTGAGGGCCATGATGTATTGAAATACATTTTGATATATGATATATGGTTTTTGTCATGGATTATCATATGTTCATTATGTGTTGTGATAGATTTTAGATTATATGTCATGATAATGGCTTCTAGATTAGATGTGATAGTGATGGTTGTTTTTGGACGCATGTTTGTTTTACATTTAATAATGATAAATGTATGATTATATGGTTAATTTAAATCAAAATGTGTACGAGATGATGATATGAATGTGTGATATGGTAATATGTTTTAAATTTAAATTTTGATCATGATGATTAAAATGTATATGGGTAAGATGTGATGGGAACAAATTGAGAATGAAAGTGATAAATGATGGACGTAAGTTTGGATAAACATGTTGTAAGATAAATAGATAACATATAGGTGATTGAGATAAAGCAAGATGTCTTTGAAAGAAAAATGCTATAGGATTTAGGAAAAATATGCATTGCAATGGTAACGACCTAAATGTGTGAACGACACTTGCATTATAACAAGGAACATACGGGAAAATATGCCTCTAACTCGCATTGGAGGTAAACAAAAAGGGGATCTAGGTAACACAAGACACATGCAACCAAAGAAGATGTTATAAATAACCAACGATAGTTAGTCATTTCATAGATCATAAGGAAGCAATGGATGAGATGATCTCATAAACCTAATGTTGACATGAAAAAAGGGGTTTGAGATGCACTTGTACAGAGGAAAGAGGGTTCTCCAAAAGTGGTGTTCCTTAAAACTATGCCCCAACTCTAGGAAGGGGAAAGAGAAATATGATCAATGTGGGAAGCTTTCTTAGGATGTTGATAAAATGGAAGGCTGATCAATGCGGGAAGCCTTCAAATTCCATAAGGAGAAACAATCATTCAAGGGATTAGTCTATTTTTGCAATATATAGATGGTGAAAATAAATGATAACCGTCCTTCAAGAGGATCACTATTTATTTGATTTTGATTTCATTCTTTTGATTTTTGATTTTCTCCTTTTTTTTGCATGAACAATTTTAATTTAAGGGATCAATATGTTTTTGATGAATTTGTTTTTATTTTAGCATCCTTGATTGTTGATTTTTCATGTGGAGAGTTGAGACTAGCTAAGTAGACCACTTAGGAGAGGATAGATGATGTAAGAGACACCCTGGACCCTTTATATGGATCCAATAAGTGAGTAAGATGGAAATGGATGTGATTATTGTGAGTTATTTCCAAAGGGAGAACCTATCCATAAGGAAAATGTTATGAGTAGAGCCATGGTGCCCATATTTAAGGTCGCATCTAGGAAATGATGGAAGACCACATAGTTCTAAATCATCAAGATGAGATATGGAAGGGGTTGATATGGAGGAATGGTCTAAAGACATGAATAAGGAACATTGGTAAATGTGATAATGATAGAATGGTTGTAAGTAACGCTAGCGTCAAGTGGTTCCACTTCCAGAGTTTCTTGTCAAGAGAGGCTAGACAATAGGCTACCCACCCATACTTATGTGTGATAATTTATGATTCGATTTAGTTAGGGGAAAAATTTCTAGGTTGGATCCTTTCTAGAGTAGTGACGTTCTAATAAAGTTAAGAGATTAGTGTCATGTTTTGGAAGATGGGACAAGCGAAAATAAGAGCAAGTGTTTCTGTTAGGAAAGCAAATGGTATGTGTTTAAGATGCGTTAATGGACCCCCTAGAGAAACAAGGTAAATTAGGATTAGATGAGATGATTTAGATCATAAAATATGTGCCACAACAATGAGTTCTTAAATGAGAGACATGGTGCTTCCAAATGGAGGCACATATATGGCCACAAAAGTGGTCATAGGAGGAACAAATGAAAAGCAAAATCCGATGAACCAAGGTGGATGAGATAAGATGATGTCAAATGTGGAGAGGGACTAATCTATGAATAGAAAATTCCTAGAAAGAAGTCCCCTAGCACGGGAGGATGAATTGATGGAGATGAGAAGAAAGATGCTAAAATATCAATAATGAAGGGGGAAAGATGTTCCCCAATGAAAGGGATGTCGATGTTAAGAAGATAGTGTATCAAGGTGAATAGTATTGATGAACAAGGGAGGACCCTTGTCGGGAGGGGTGATGAGAGATAGTGCATACAATTGAGATGATGCAGAGGTGAATGGATGGAGATGATGTAAAAGAGACCGGATGTGCTATAATGAAGTAGAAGAAGGAGAAGAGGACTCATGCTAAGGAGGTTATATCACTCAAAAATATCATGGAAAATGGTTTAAAGGGCCTTACAATGCTCAAAGTGTCATGGCACAAAGGTATGATGATAAGAAAAATGTGATAAGGATCAAACCACGAGGGATTCGAGATGGTTCGGGTTGAAGTATCCTGATAGGTGGAAGTGTGATAGCAGAATTATGAAGTAGATGTTGGAGGACCTTCGCATATGATTTGATGTGGGCACCAGGGAAAGTTCTATAGGATGGTGTGGATGGCGAAGGTAAAGGTGGACTGGTCAAGGTCTAGGTGGTCTGGAAGAAGAAGCGGTGGTGGATGATTTAGGATTAGATGACTGGGTAGATAAAGGTTCTCTAGAGGAAGGAGATGGTCCTAGGAGAGAATCAAATGTTTTGGATCATGATGAAGGAGGGGGGCCTAAGATAGATGGATTTGTCCCTAAGATGAAGGATGGGATTTGATACATCGATTGGGGGAATGTCAACCATCTTATGGGTACGCTCAAGGACCACTTTGGAAGGAAACCAAGGTCTTTAGATTTGGATTTTGAGGAGTACCCTTAGCGGGGATGAAAATAATCTCTACCGAGGGACCTTGTGATGACATGGTAGATGATGGCGGAAGTAGCTTCCACATGATGGATTCTAGGGAGGGTAAATATTGGATAGATGTGGGAATGTATGGTTTTGTGGATGAGACAGAGGGTCACCTATACCCGCCCGTAAGTTGAAGTTCCTTCCAATATTGCTTAAATGATGAAGAAGGTGTAGAGGAAGATGGATATAATGGGGATACGGTGACAATGGTTGATGTGGTAGGTGTAGGTAGAAGTATGGAAAGAGGTACTGGTACTAACTCTATGGAAGGTAGGATAGGTAAGGGTGGAATAGATGTGTAAAGAGAAATATGATCTGTGGTAGTAGATGGGGATGGAGGTGTAGAATAGCCTGAAATAGATAAAGTAGATGTAGGTTTGGTATTTGTAATAGGTGCGTGTGTGGAAATGATGAGAGGTGTTTAGATGATGTGATTAATGATATGTATGTGAGATGGGGAAGATGATGGATGAACTAGAATAAATACGAAATTTAGGTGTCTACAATAACACAACACATGCATCCAAAATAATTTCCTTCATGCATGCCTTTAGCCTTCTTACAAAAATATAATTTAAAACCAAAGAAAATCCAAAATTGGTCTCCATGAGATAATCAGACTAAAAATAAGATTAAAAAGTCTATTTTTTCCTATTTTATCTACTGTTGACTTAGTACACTTCCTTTTGAGTCTCCTTAGCAAGTGTATGACATCTTGGAAGGATTAAGTTATTTTTCCTTCTTTACCATGTCATGTAAGTTATGGTAAGGTTTGAACAACTTAGCAAAAGCTAGAAAATCTAAATTTTTCTTTTTCTATAATTCTTCTTAGTCATGCATGGTGACAATTTGGTAATATTAAGGCTCGAAAACATATGCATGATTTGTTTGATGTGCTATTTTGACTATGGCAAGGTATGATTAATCATATCCCCTTTGGATAAACATAACATAATATCAACCCCTACCCATGCAAAATTAATCATTTTAAAACGTCTCAAAACTACCCATTCACGTGGGTTTTGGCATAAAAAGTATCGACCATGATTAAGAAATCATGGTTCTACTTAACTTAGGTTGATCCTTTTACAATTAGGGTTGAAAACCTAAAATTTATTCATTTTGTACTTATATTTTTTTGGTGGCAGCTTTACAGGAGGAGCTCTACAAATTTAACCATAGACACCATGTTTGAAGGTATGGAGCACTTGGTTTTCACCCTTCCTACTTGTATTTTGCGTCTGGAGCTGCTCTAGGAAGGAAATTTTGTAGAAATTTTAGCTTGGCCGCCATTAAGTGCTTCTAGGTCATAGTTTTCTTCAAGTGTGAATTTTCTTTATCCTTCTATTATTCTCGAGTCTAGCTTGGTGCTTTGTGCTTGTGGGGAGAACTCTTGATCCGCTCAACCTTTTGAATTATGGCTTGTCGTTCATTTTTTTGCCTATGGCTCTGTATTTGGTTTGGTCATATGTTGTTTTGGTACTCACCATGAAAATAAAGTTCCGTGATCTATTTTTTCCCTAAGTGGCCATAGGGTTTGTGTTTATCTCATTAACAACTCATAAAGAACCATTGATATATTCAATCATTTGCATTTTCTCATACCTGGTTTTATAGCTCGGTGGAGGTTTGTGGGTTACTATTTAGACCATGAGTTCTATATTATACATTCTAGGTGAGAGTTAGAGCATGGACCATTCATTATGTGGCCATTTTTCTTCTATTTAGACTTGGACAAGCTCAATTTTTAGGGAAGGTTTAACCTTTGTTGGCTATCTGTCCAGATCTGCATTGATAAAAGGTAAATGTTGCTCTCCCTTTCATTTAATTATTGCGCATGGAAAATATGCTCATTTTTTTGTTTTTTCCCATTGTTGAAGATGATTTTCCACTTTGTACCTAGCATGGAATGAACCATATGTTTTTAGATCTATATTTCATTTATACAAAATACCAATTCTACTTGAAAGTATTTTCTTACATACCTAGATTTTAGTTTTCCTCATTGTTCCTAGCACAATTATTTGATGAGATCAACCACCATATTATATGTTAAGCTCACACTTGTGCTTTACATCTTCTCATTACTTCTAGATAAATCTTTGTTTGAGTTTCTATTGATTATGTCTCAACTTCTGCTTTCCTTGTTGTTCACTTTTGTAACTCGCCATTTTATCATTGTTTGACTCTTGTTTTGAAGGACCTTTATACTATTTATATGCTTATTCAAATCTGGTTGCATTGTATGTTAACTCTGTTTGACCATTTGATTCCAATTTGAAACATTTTTCTTTCCTGGTGCTTAACCATGGTTTCACCATGTTTCCTTGTTGTATTGATCTCGATAAGGCTCACATGTTTCAACATTGAGCTCGTTATTTTTTATGGCTTGTGTAACATGTTGACCCCATTTTTCTATGATTCCATTATGACATGGAGCCTTAATAGTTATATACTTCATTGGCTTTGTGGTGAGTTGATACTTGTATTTACCTTCATAGTTTCCAAAGAACTTGTTTATTCGTCTCATGCTTAGATATGAGCTTGCTTGAGTACGCTATCGGCTCAAGAAGGTAAAGACTTGTCTAGTCTCCATGTTTCTTGATTTGTATTTGCTGACTTAGTGTTCATATACAATGTTCATCCTACATGGTGATGTAAACATGGCCTTGCATTCCTATAATGTATTTACCTAACCCCTGTTGTAGTTGTATTCTTGGGAGTGCATTTTTTTGGATTTTTTGTTGAGCTTTCCATTTATTTGCCTCTATTTCCTTTAACTTGCTAGTACCTTCTAAACAAATTTTCTCAAACTTTTAGTGAAAAATATAGTTGGATATTTGTTTTCTTACATGGCCAGTAACTTGTCATCGAAATGCTTATTCTCAAGGTTGAAAATATTTGTAATGTTATGAAATGTTCTTGTTAGATGATCTCGTACCTTTGCAAATTTTATAACTACCTTTATCATTTTGATAACACCTTGCAATTTGTTGAACTACTACATCTGGAACTCATTATGTGAGAAAGTTTCCCTTTCCTTTTAAAAACTGCAAAAAATGATGAACTTTGAAGATATACTCCCTTTCTTGTTGGTTTCAATGCTGATGTAACTATGTACTTCGGTTTGCTTATTCGAACTCATCTTCAGAAAAGTTAGCCATCTTCTTGAAAATTTATTTCTCGTAGCTTCACCATGCTATAATTGTGATTTAAAATATGATTAAATCCATTTCTTGAAATGACATATGCAGCTCCTTCACACCAATTTGATGGACAAGAAGTTTCTCATTTAAATTCCCTTCATAACACCTTCGCTTTTAATATTGTTTCTTGTATTGTTAAATGAATGTAATCTCTACACTCCTCAAGATATGAAATCTCGCAATGCATGACATAAAATTGGAAAAGGTATTTCGGAAACATCGTTATAAATCCTTTGCATTATGAGCCATTTACTCGGAAATATGTATACCACTCGTTATTTTTAGTTCGTAATGATTGTAATTGATGAGCTCTCTGTATTATTAATCAAGTTTGAACACCCCGAACTATTATTTCCTCCCGAGCATACAAGTGTTGATATGTGATTTCTCGATTAAGAAATCATGCTTGATATGTACCGTATTTTCTTTGCGAGATCTTTGACTCGAGTCGAATATGATTAGACTCTTTTATTTATTTCATTTTGCATCCGAGTTTAATCTGATCTCGAATGAATTATAGAGTTATCCACCTATAAGATCTAACCTTGGATCAAAGGGAATTGATCCAAGTATTGCTTTAAGTTTGTTCGTGATGAATTAAAATTACGCACTTTGAACAGTCAGTAAGGTCTATAAGCATCAATAAGCTAGTCAAGAGTATGACTCGTGTTGATCATGTGAAATGGATTGGTTCCCGATATGGAAGTATATCTGGAAGGTCTCGATCGTGGACCCGGTAATAATTCGGTTTCATATAATTCTGTAGCCTAAGGCGGAACAGAAGCTAACCCTGTTCGAGAATGAATGATTGTAAGTCTTTTTCTGAGCGTACAGAATGTAGACCTAATCGAATTATTATTGATTAGTAACCTAAAACTAAACCTAACCTAGGGGTTAGATTAGTGATAATCTAACCTAGACCTAGGCTAAGAACTAATGTCCTAAGTTAGTATCTATGCTTATAGAAGTTAGATTGGGTGTTATCCTAAATTCTAACCTAAGATACTAACCTAACCGTGAGCAAGAATGAATAAGGGGACCTATGGAGGGGTGCGAACCATGGGCGGCTTTTTCTATGTTATTTAATGCATTGATAAGTATGAAGGACAGTGTCTTAATGGAGGTTTTAGAACAAATAACCTAAGCCGACGTGGCAGTCGCCAAAATCGAAAATGGTCTCGGGATTTTATTTGACTGCCGCCAATTTTGGCGGTGGCCGCAAAGTGGAGTTTGAGCGGAAAGTTGGTGTAAATGCATTCAATGTGCTCTTGTAGTCGAGCTCGAACTCACGCGGAAGGCATGCAAACCGGGAAGTTGTTGGTTTGTTTGGCTTATCGCGAATTTCGGTTTTCCTTCGCTCGCTTCACCGGTTCTTCGCACTGCCTTCTTGGTGTCAGCATGGCGAGTATGAGCGTATCTAGCTCTTTTCTCCGGCAAGGGGAATATATATGTCTTGAGATAGCAAAATTTTGTTGGTCGCTCTAACTTGAAAAGGAAAAGGAAGTCCGAGCTCTTCCAAAGGGTCCGCTTTCGAATTTTGAGTAAAAATCCGTGCATGTTAGGCCCTAACCTTTAAAAATCTTGTCTTCTTCAAGTGATTTCATTAGAACAACTCGTCTCAAATGATTTATGGAAATAGATGATTTTTCCTTGGTGGTCTTGTGTGATTTTTGGCATCAGTATCTCTTCCGGTTCGATTTTTTTCGCTTACACCTTGATGGGTGTTGTTATATTCGAACGGTTGCTATATTTCTTGGTGTTTGCATTCTCGCTTTTATATGCAAAAATATAGCAAGATTTTGTGCTAGGCCTCGCTCCGTGAGTCCACGAATTGTCCTCCCGATGGGTACAAAGCTATTGATGCATGTTGATATATATAAATGTATATAATATTTTGTTAATACTTGTTGTGGAAATTGTTAGAAGGGATACCGATGGATATCGTATGATTGTTCAAATTATACTAAACCTTTGTAAGCTCACGTGTGGTTATTGTGATAGTGGCTATTGATACTGTTGGGTTTCGCTTTTGTCTTTTAAATTGTTGGGAAGAGGTAACTTACCGTGTGTTACCGTAGTCTTTATGACCTGGCCGAGATGTTTTTCCTCGCTTTGTGGTTATGGGTATAAACCTGTTAACAGTATGTAATATATATATATATATATATTTATATTGTTATAATCGAACGACTGTGTGAGTCGATTGAATGATTTATATGTATTTGAACCACTGCTCAAGTTGAATATAATTGAATATTGGAATTTGATGTGCCAAATGACTTAAGGGAATAACATGTATTTTTTCCTCTCGTTATTTTGTAAGAATACAATGTGTCGCAAGGATCTTGTGGTATGATTCTTTGGGTGTATTTTTACGCTCCATTCTCAGGCAATCTTGTGCGAAAAAATATTGGTAAGGGTACCGTTGATTCCTTGTTTTGGAAATTCAAGATTCTCGATTTGTTCTCGCTAATTTAAATGTCGCATTGATGGCACTGATGGATTCATCATATTTTATTATTTTGTTTACTATTGTTTAAACTCATTGGAACTTGATAATTAAACAAGTTGTTATTGTCTCAATTTAAGCCTGTTGGTTTACTATTGTTTGACGCCGTTGAGTACCGTGAGTATGGAAAGTTATCTTGTATGTCGGCTTTTGGGAAGCTAAACTGTGAACACTGGTTATGGACTTAGTTTTAAATCCTCGAATGGTAATATATGTCACTGTTGCCTGTAGAAGCCCGAGTATGAACAGTAATGTTCTTGGATTTGTTGGCTTTCTTTAATAGCTTGACATCATGAATTATGGCTTCTATAAAGTAGGTTGTAAACACCATACTTTCAGTTCTGATTGCGTTCAGAAGTGACTTCGTTATTCCATGTTTTGTTTCCATTCTGATTTCACTCCCGATTTATGTGACTGTACATGGTGCGTGGTTTTCGTTTAAAAACCTCTTTGCTTAGTTATAAGTAAATGTCATGGCTTAATGTTTTCAAGCCTCTTGTCGACTGCGACAACAAAGGAGATCCTTTGAATTCGACCTTGGGTCTAAAGCCTTACACAGTAGAAAAGGGCTTGAACGGGCTGTAGGTTGTTATTGGGATTGAGGTCAGGTTACGTCCTCTTCGCATTGTTATCCATTCTTTTGTTGATTGAATGTTAGAGTTGTTGACTGTACCTAAGCAGGTAATGGCAGTGTTTATCTTCTTGTCCGTCGCTTCTTGCGAAAGGTCATTCTGAGTCTGTCTGGTAAAATGAACATGTTGTTCGGCATGGGAACTACTGTACTGTAGTTGCTTAATTGTAAGTTTTAACAAAACAGTGTGTTGTTTATGGACTCGACTAATTACTTGCATGTGTATTAAGTGAATGCCTTGCTTTTGGACAGAAGGTATAGTTATGAGCTAGTTCAGAGGGCATCATGTTCAATTTGTTTATTTCTCTTCTGTTGTAAATATTAAGATGAAATAATTGTCCAGCTAACATCTGTAATTGTTTTTACATAATGACAGTATCAGGATTGATATGATATTCCTCCTTTAAGTTGAATATAATGATTGTCTGATGTTTGTTCATCTTGGATTTACGATGAATAATTGCTTAGGATACTTTTGTTCTTCTTGATCCCTAATATTTTCGATGAAATAATTGAGGAGCATATAGGACTACTCTGTAACGAAAATTATTATTACACGTTATAGACATGATATATTCCTAACGTTTGGTTTGAATCATGCTTACTTGATTGATGATTTTATATCATTTAAACAGGGTGTTTAATGAAAACAATTGACGGATTGCAATTGTTTTAAAAGTTAGTGCTTATCATGCTCAGTTCATCGAACTGACTCATGTTGACTATTTTTGCAGATGGTTGCCGTAAGTGGTAAAAGCATGCAGATCTGACAGGATGATCAGATTGTTTAATTTGATTTATAATGAATTACAGCTTGATTTTCTAAATGTTCTATATGAGGAAAGATGTTCTTTTTCCATTAAGCGTTGTATCAAGTATGCTGCTTGCATAAAATGTAATTGTATAGTTCTGAAAGGAATGGAAATAAGTATTTGATACTTATGTGTTGTATTCTTAATTCTGATAGTTGACCTTCTTCGGTTTATATACCGAGTGGCAATGTTATCTTTGTGTAATTTGGATGCTTTTGTGATTGTCAATAAAAGCTTAAAGAAAATGTGATTGAATTCTAATGAGTGTTTAGTAGTTCTCATTTGTTCTATCGAAAGCTAAATTAAAGTTTAAATCATTGTCTTTTTAAAAAGATAGGGTTAAAATGAACCTAAGCAGAACACTAATCAAGCTGAGGTAAAATACTAATCCCTAGTCCTGAGTATGGCAGGACAACATTAAATGGGATTCTTAACCATTTATATCTTTATACTAATAAGTATGATATAAATTCAGTTAAGTGAACTGAAATAAATCTAATGGGGTTCAGATGGCAATCTCATACGAAGGTTATGAGATATTGACCAATTCTGTTGTTTTAGAATCATGTATATTCTAATAACTCCTTGATGAGACCTTAACCTCAATATCTCCACCATGCAATGGGCTTTATTGAGGAAGGTTATCTTAAGACAAAGAATCCAGGGAATGGGAAAGGCTAACCTTAGGGGAAAGTCCTTGATGTAATTAAACTCAACGTGCGTAACGCAGATTCTTTAGTAGATCTTTTCGAGGTGGATTTAAAGGATGACGGCACAAGTCAACTGTGGGGTTGTACCTCCGAGAAGATTAGGATCTTCTCGAAGTTGCAACAATGCAGGTGACTTATGACGACACCCTTTGCATTGATCGCTAAGATTTACACTTTGATCTCGACGAGTTACTCGGGACCAATTAGGAATGTGGCCATGTTATAAGGCTGCCTAGAGATTCGGGGTATCATGACACACCGGTTTAATCAGGAGGTTGAACCAAGATGTCACCGTATCCCTAATCCTCGTGGGCATCCATATAACATTATCACCTTGTTAACTGCCTCTCTGAGTGATTAAGTTATGAGAGGAAGGACCGATAGAGTCGATATAAGACATTCTATATAACATAAGAATGGGGTGAAGGGCGTATTCCGATTGACGAGTATGCCATTAAGGAATACGAGACATAAACAATATGTTTCAAATCTTTGGCCAAAGTATCGCAAGTCGCTGATCAAGATTGCGTTGTCCTAATTCACCTAGTCTAAGGGATGAGATGCCGATGAATAATGGTAACAATTATTCAGTTAGGTTCCTTGGACAGAGCATTCTGAATCCCAGAATAGGGAAGAGAACCACATGAGTGAAGTGTTAAATAATAACGCCAACTCTTATTACTCATGAATAGATCGGTAGATTATCGAGTCATGAAATGAATAGATCGGAGGTACTCCGAGTCATTACAAACTGCATATGGTTATCTCTGTTATATGAATGGTTATTTGATTTGTGAGTTCTAAATTATGTATTTAGAACCGTGATGCATTTATCAAAAAAAAAAAAAAAAAATTGACTTGTTCTATTGTCTAAAATGAGGATGTTACAGTTTTAAGATCTGTCTTTGATTATCATAAGTTTATATCTTGGGAAATCTTAGCTACATTTTGATCTTTGTGCAAAGGAGATGCAAACCTCTATCTTGAAAACATGTCGTTGTTCATGGATCCCTCCTAGAATGTGCAACTTGGTGTTTGTTTGTATCTTTCCATTCTTTTTGTTTCACTATAGCTTCATATTTTCCTTTTAAAAAAAATGTAACTTCGTCATCCTCTTAGTTGTATGGCTACTTTATCAACTATGTATGTTAATAAAATGAATCTCAAGCTGCTTAAACATTCGAAAGATAACTTTCAGGTTTGAAATCTATACTTTTTCTAGTTGGATGATTGTATATTTGATCATTCTATTGAGAGTGTGCATCTTGTAAATCTATAAATGGAATTCTTGCAACCTATAAACTTTCCGGAAGCTTGAAAAAATTATTTACTTTTGAATGCATGTATTTTTGAAGTTGGAAATATAATGAGATGAATTAAACCCGATCTCTAATCCTACTTCTTCCTCTTTTTAAAGGTATGGTGAAACAATTGATGAAGACAACTAAAGAAACATTTAAAAATAAGGGAACTCCTCCTTAAGGAAATAAAAGCTTTCTTTATCTCTCTACATTTCCAATTTCATATCTATATGCATTCTTTTCTCTTAGTCATTTCTCACACCAGTGAGAAACCTTTACCCTTTCCTTATGAAAAAAATGAAATTGTCTTTATGTAATGAGATGTATATGTTCCTTTTAATTTTCTTTTAGTAAGATGACATGGAATGAACCCAAAAACTCAACACACTAATGCAACTTAACTTAATCATAAAGGAATAAAATTAATTAATTATACCTTTTCTTGATCACCCAAACACAATTGATTGTAAAAATGTATTATACTTGTCCTTTAAATATGTAATTTGATTACGGTTCCAAAATGTGATTTTTGATATGTGATTTTGATATGTTATGGGCTGATTTTCATGGGTGGTTTATTAACCCATGGGTAATGGGTAACCATGGGCTGTTTTTGGGCCCATGGTGTTTCGGTACCCATTGTTTGATACCCATAGTTTTTTGCCCATGGTTTTGATACCCACGGTTTTTGCCCATGGTTTTGTATCAAAATGTTTAAGCAATTGTCTATTTATATGGTCTTATGCATATGATATGAAGACAAGAAAATGCATTTCAGATGTGTTTTTGAAATTGGGTGTGAATTTCAGTAGAGTTTGTTGTGCATAGCTCCAAACGGATCTGGGTATTGTATTGAGAGAGTGGAGGCTTGTAATAAAATATGAGCAAGTGATTCTTGGTGGACGTAGCCCAAATTGGGTGAACCATGTTAAATACTATCTTTATGTGTTGTGTTATTTATTCTACACTTTTATTTGAGATCTGTAATATTTTCTGCATATTAGTTTCTATTGTTGCGATTCTATAAGGGATTATTCCACATATTTTATCTCTTATTTCCTAACAATTAGTATCGAGAGCTCGGTTTTGGTTTATCAAGTGTTGAATCGCAGGAAAGTTTTATCTTGAGTGGGAGCTATGGAAAATGATGAAAGATCTAAAATTCAATGGGAATAATTTCAGTCTTTGGAAGATGCAGATGGAAGATTACCTTTATCAGAAGGATATTTATACTCCATTGTCTGAGAAGGTGAACAAACCCTCAAGTATGACAGATGTGGAATGAGATTTGTTGGATCGGAAGGCACTTGGAACGATCCGGTTGTGTCTTGCATCTTCGGTATTATTTAATGTTTCAAAGGAAAAGACTACAAAAGAACTGATGGATGCATTAGGGAAGTTGTATGAAAAACCCTCTGCCTCTAATAAGATATTTTTAATGAAAAATTTGTTTAATATGAAGATGTCTGAGAATGGTTCAGTAGCAGATCATCTAAATGATTTTAATATGGTTGTAAATATGCTAGCTTCGGTTACAATAGAATTTGATGAAGAAGTTAGGGCTTTATTAGTTCTGTGTTCTTTACCTGAGAGTTAGAATAGCTTGGTAATGGCGGTAAGTAACTCGGTTCCAGCTAACTCAAAGTTGAAGTTTGAGGATGTTGTAGGGGTGATTCTAAGTGAGGAAATGTGAAGAAAATATCTGGTGAATCTTCTACTTTAGGGAATGCCTTGGCAGTGGAAACTAGAGGGAGACAAAAGAATAGAGGAAGCCGTGGAAAATCAAAGGATCGGGCAAGGTCAAAATCCAAAAGCAAGATAGTATGCTGGCACTGTGGAAAGCCTAGACATGCAAAGAAGGCATGTTGGGAGCTTCGGGATAAGAAGAAACAACAGGAAGAAAACAAGGAGGCAAATGTGGCATCGGGTAATATATGCCAGGATGCTTTGATTCTTTCTTTGCATAATATTACTGAATCTTGGGTTTTAGATTCAGGGGCTTCCTTTCATGCTACTCCACATAGGCATTATTTTGTTGATTATGTTCAAGGGGATTTTGGGCATGTTTTTCTTGGTGATGATGAGCCTTGCAGTATAGTTGGAAAAGGTTATGTTCAGGTTAAGATGCAAAATGGGAATACTTGGCTATTGAAGGATGTCAGACATGTGCCTACATTAAGATGAAATTTGATATCGACAGGGTAGTTGGGAAGTGATGGTTGTATTGTGATATTTACAACGGACTCTTGGAAGGTTACCAAGGGTTCTCTTGTGGTGGCAAGAGGTAAGAAGGTTGGAACCTTGTATTTAACCACTTATAGCACTAATGTTTTTAATCTTGTGGCTTCAGAAGTAGATACAACATTGTGGCACTATAGGCTCGGTCATATGAGCCATAAGGGCATGGAGATCATAAAGAAGGATTTTCCTAGATATACAGAAATAAGTTTGGAGTTCTATGAGGACTGCATATATGGGAAACAAAAGCGAGTAAGGTTTCTCAAGGTTAGACCTACAAAGAAAGAGAGTAAGTTAGAGCTGGTGCATTCTGATGTGTGGGGGCCGGCTTAGGTATCATCTCTTAGGGGTTCAAGTTATTATGTTACTTTTATTGATGATGCAACAAGGAAAGTTTGGGTTTATTGTATTAGAAACAAATCTGATGTATTTGACACTTTTGTTAAATGGAAAGCCTTGGTAGAGAATGAAACAGTCTTAAGCTAAAATGTATCAGGTCATATAATGGAGGGGAGTATTGTAGTAATGAATTTGATGATTACTGTTCTAAGAATGGAATTCGTAGGAAAAATATGGTTCTAGAACTCTATAGAAGAATGGGGTATCAGAAAGGATGAACATAACAATAATGGAACGTGCTAGGAGTATGAGGATACATGCAGGACAACCTCTTTCTTTTTGGGTAGAAGCGGTGAGCACAGTTGTGTACTTTATAAACAGAGGACCCTCAAGTGCCTTGGATGGAGGCATACTTGAGGAGGCTTGGTATGGTAAGAAAGTTGATTATTCATTTCTTAGAGTCTTTGGATGTGAGGTGTTTGTTTATATAGACAAGGATGATAGGACCAAGCTAGAGGCTAAATCAAAAAATGTACTTTCATTGGTTATGGTGGTGATGACTTTGGATATAAATGTTGGAGTATTAAGGACAAGAAAATCATTCGATCTAGGGATGTGGTCTTTAATGAGAAAGTCATGTATAAGCAGCAGTTGTAGGAAAATAGGGAAGAATCCAAGAAAGAATATGCAATGGTAGAGGATCTTCCGGATGGAAAAGTGACACATGAATCAGTTCAGAACCCCTCAACAGAACCCCAAACTCCTATATTGAGGAGGTCTTTTAGGGTAAGAAGAGAACCTGAACGCTTTTCTCCTTCTCTTTATTATTTATTACTCACTGATAGTGGAGAGCCAGAGAGCTTTGATGAAGCAATGCAGGTAGATGCTAGGAAGAAGTGGGAGCAAGCCATGGATGAGGAGCATCAGTCTCTCATGGAGAACTAGACTTGGGATTTGGTGAAGCTACTTGAAGGAAAAAGAGCATTGTAGAACAAGTGGGTGTAAAAATTAAAGAGGAAGGAGGAAAGAAAATATATAAGGCCGGTTGGTGGTCAAGGGGTTTGTACAGAAAAAAGGTATAGATTTTGATGAGATTTTTTCTCTTGTAGTAAAAATGAATTCTATTAGAACTATTCTTGGAATAGTGGCAATAGAAGACTTGCACTTAGAACAGCTAGATGTAAAGATTGTATTTCTCCATGGTGATTTGGAGGAGGAGTTATATATATGCAACAACTAGAAGGATATGAAGTCAAAGGTAAAGAGGAGATGGTGTGTAAATTGAAGAAGAGCTTGCATGGCCTGAAACAAGCTCCACGTCAATGGTATAAGAAGTTTGATAGCTTCATGATGGAGCAAGGTTATATCAGATGTCATTCTGACCATTGCATGTATACAAAGAAATTTGAGGATGGAAGTTATATTATCCTATGTTTGTATGTTGATGACATGCTAGTCAGTTGCAGTAAAAACATGCAGAAATAAAAGTACTCAAGAAACAGCTAAGTGAATCCTTTGATATGAAGGATTTGGGGGCTGCTAGACAAATCCTTGGTATGAGGATAACTCGGGATAGGAAGGAACGGAAGCTGAATTTATCTCAGGAAGAGTACATTAAGAAGGTATTGGATAGGTTTAACATGCAAGATGCTAAATGGTTGGGACTCCTTTGGTAGGCCATTTTAAGTTATCAAAGGAGCAGTGTCCCAAGACAGAGCAAGAAAGAAACCAGATGTCCAAGGTACCTTACTCATCAGCGGTTGGCAGTTTGATGTATGCTATGGTGTGCACTAGGCCTGATATTGCCCATGCAGTGGGAGCTGTGAGTAGATTTATGAGTGATCCAGGTAAAGAGCATTGGCAAGTAGTAAAGTGGATCCTTCGGTATTTGAGAGGGACCATGGGGACAGTTTTGTGCTATAGTGGATTAGACACCACTTTACGTGGTTATGTAGATTCAGACATGGCTGGAGATGTAGACAGCAGGAGGAGCACGATAGGTTATATTTACACTATAGGTGGGACAACAATGAGCTATATTTCATGACTACATAAGCTGGTGGCTTTGTCAACCACGGAGGCTAAGTATGTTGCTGCCATAGAGGCAAGAAAAGAGATGATTTGGCTACAACAATTGCTTGAGGAGTTGGGGCATAAGTAGGAGGAATGTAAGCTGCATAGTGATAGTCAGAGTGCTATACACCTAGCTAAGAACTTTTCTTTCCACTCCAGAATGAAGCATATACAGTTGAGATATCACTTCATCAGGGTAACTTTGGAGAAAGATAAGTTGAAGTTGGAGAAGATTCATACCAGTCAAATCCTACAGACATGATGACCAAGGTGGTCACAAGGGATAAACTAAAGCTATGTTCAAATTTGGTTGGCCTTCAGAAGAAGGGTTGAGAAGCTTGCTCAGGGAAATCAATCTCAAGTGGGAGATTGTTATGTTTGTGGAGCCTATTTTCATGTTAGAGTGTGGTACACCTTCTATGTGTTACACTCGGGTATTTTTATGGCGGTCCCGCTCGCCGGTGAGCGGGTCGGGGGTTCGGGGTGAAGCCCCAAGCAAATTTTCATGGGTGGTTTATTAACCCATGGGTAATGGGTAATCATTATGGGCTGTTTTTAGGCCCATGGTTTTTTTGGTACCCATTGTTTTGATACCCATGGTTTTTTGCCCATGGTTTTGATACCCACGATTTTTGCCCATGGTTTTGATACCCACGGTTTTGTATCAAACTGCTTAAGCAATTGTCTATTTATATGGTCTTATGCATATGATACAAAGACAAGCAAATGCATTACAGATGTGTTTTTGAATTCGGTGTGAATTCTCAGAGAGTTTGTTGAGCATAGCTCCAAACGGATCTGGGGTATTGTATTGAGAGAGTGGAGGCTTGTAATAAAATCAGCAAGTGATTCTTCATGAACGTAGCCCAAATTGGGTGAACCATGTTAAATACTATCCTTCTATGTTGTGTTATTTATTTTGCACTTTTATTTGGGATCTGTAATATTTTTTACATATTAGTTTCTATTATTGCGATTTTGTAAGGGATTATTCCACATATTTTATCTCTTATTTCCTAACATGATACATGATGCACTTCCTACCTTCCTTAGGGACTTGCAACATTCTTTCATGAATGTTGCTCAATTCTAATAAAGGTAACAACATGAAATGGATACATCTACAAGTTATGACATTATGAAACAACACTTGAGTTGCTGATTTGATTTTATGTCATTCCCAAAACTTTCCAAAATTGAGCAAAAATGAAAACTCTTATACTCCCTTTACATGATTGACAAAAAATGGTCAACATATTTGGTGACTTTTCTAACTTGGTTGCATGCTAACCAACTAGAACCCCTGAAAAGACCTTTTCCAGCCATGAAGGCAAACTAAAAACTTGCACTGAAGCTTACACATGCATGCCAAAGGCTGCATAGTTTTGATAAAGACTGAAAATCCTCAACAAAAATGAAAAACAATAACCACATGTCCAAAAATGCACTTGGAGGAAGGGAAAAACACCTACAAAACTAAGAAATCATACATGCTCCAAGGTGAAGTATGCACATTATGGAGAAGCACTTATTATGTAGAAAATAAACCTATATTAATCCTACTCTAACCAACTAAAAACGAGAAGCTAAACAAATCTTGATATAAGTTGAGAGAAATAACTTCATTTCCTCAGAAAATGTGACCATGAGATCAACTTGAAAATCAGATCACATGACTATTGAAAACATGATATGTACCTTTAACTTGCTAAAAATATTAGTCAAGAAAATAAAAAATACCTCTGTTAGAATCGTAATCTATTTTGGGAGGTATTGGGGTTGACTTTTAAGAATGTTAAGCTCTTATTTGTGCTCTAAATACCACACAAATTTTGGTGCTGCTGATCATGGTCCCAAATCAGCCAAATATCTAATTGGGCATGGTCTCCTCACAATTTAGTAAACTAATTTTTCCTATCTCGCCCTATTTTCTTACTTTCCTCTTCATCTTTGAGCACATTATGAAGGTGATAAAAACACCGATATACTTTCTCAAGTTATTGTATCTCATCAATCATGATTGATTTTGCAAAGATGTCAACCTCTTGTTCTTTTTTGATCCAATATGAGGTTTAAAAGCTCTAAATTGTCCTTTTGTTCCTCAAGGGTAGCATAATACTCTAGAGATGTCCTCCTCAAATTAGATATTTATAAGCTGATATAAGTTGAATTTTGTTTCAACTTCTTCACTCTTACCCTTATTCTCATGTAACAAAAAGGATAAGAGGCTAAAGTCATCTTCCTCCCTATCACGAGGTAGCTCTAAACCCGCTAATCCATCCTCAATTGGATATGAAGTTTCTCTCCATTCAAATCTAATTCATAATCACTTATGGAAAACTTTGCATGTAAGGTTAGAACTTCTTTATCCTCTAAATTAACAACATATAAATTGGCCATAGGTAAATCAACAACTGTAATTGGATCATTTTCTAAACTAGAAGATGGTACAACCTCAAAACTGCTGGTTTGAAACTTTGAATCTTTTGCATGCTCATTCAAAATATTAATTGTACCTTTTAGCTCAAGAGAAAGATGAATATCTTGTCTAACCTTTGCTTGCTGATTTGAATCTTGCTTCTGCTCCATAACTTGCACCTCTTTCTTGCATTATTTTTCCAACCAAGGAATCTGATTGAACTCAACTTGGAAACAAAATTATTCAAACTTTCCATATATCCATCTCTACTGGTTTCTTTAGTAGGTTTCCCTCCTTAGTTGATTTTTACTTTTCCCCTTCCTAAATTGGGCTTAGGAATGAGAGAGGAGGGGTGGGTTAGGTCTCAACCTGATTTGGAAATGTTTGGACAATGGGTAAGGGCTCAAAATATGATTGTGGAGGAGAGGGGATGAATATTGTAGCATTTAGAAAACTTGGAATTTGATAGATGGGATGCATTGGTTGACAAGGAATAGACATAGGATTCCGATGAGGAAGGTAAGTGGGAACATCCCACTGATAGGGTTCCTCAACCTTATGCTCATTAGCTTGTAATGTTTGAGAATATGTCATATAATCAACCCTTTGAGGAAAGAGTACTCTATTACCTCAAGATTCTCTTGTGGGATAAGCCAACTAGGTAGAGGACCTCTCATTTGACACGAATGTTCTACATAAGGAAAATTAGCCTCCAAAATTTGTATTCTCTCATTTTAAGCATGCCACATCTACTATACTCTATGAACACCGCTTTCAAAATATTCTCTAGGTTTGAAATGGTTTCCATAACTGCATACTATTGTTATGCGTACCCTACATAACCTTGATCTTAAATAGCATAATGATTGTAATGATGACCATACTAATTTACAAGGTTTGGATCATGAGCATACTCATTGTGGTAAGGGTTATAATTCTAATATGGAGGAGGATATGGGTAAAAAGGATGTGGATTTAACTGATACAACTCTTGGAGAGAGAATTCCATTGAGGAATCGATTTCATGATTACATGACCTCATAAAATATTAAAAATGGGAAAACAAGTCTGCTGCAAATAAAAATAGACTGTTTGAACTATAAAAATAACCAGATATATTTAGAAAATTTCCTCCAAAAGGATGAAATTTACCAAGCACAAATAAAACCTGACAAAACTATAAGAAAATATGACTTTTAAATCCCACTGGGTGTGCCAAAAAACTATTATCGGTCCAAAGTGCACTTGATTTGGATAGCCTATCTAAATCCAACTTTGGCTAGTATAGTGGAATCTCCTTTAAGTTGTGAGTGACTCATACTAAGGACAACCTCCATAGTGGGTTGGATCCCTTGATGGATCACCTAAAACTACTATTATTATTATGGGTTGTGGGATAGAAAATAATACAAACTGAATGGAAGTGGGAAAATACTTTGTGTGATACACCAACGTTTTGGGAACTTAAATCTGCACAAGACACACTAATTGACTAGTAAAGACTGCAAGGTTCACTTATACTATGGTTTGATTGAATTCGACACTCACTAAAGGTATGTAAAATATCTCACAAACATGGGAGGTGTATTTCCACTTCCAAGTTGATTGATACACTAAATCTACACTTAAATGACCTGTAAAGCTTAAAAAATTAAAAGAGGTGTTGTAACAGTTCACATGCATGCAAAAGAAAGAAATATTCACTGAAACATACCTATAAACTGTTGTGACACACTTTGAAAATATGTAAGTGGAGAAGATCATTCTTTATTCATCAAATAGATGATATAATACAAAAATGACATGGCCCGAGCACATGACTAGAATAGTGATCCCCCTATACACTTGCAAAAGAAAGGTATAAATACAAAAGACAAATTCCCAGCTCTCCAAAAATAACACATGCATCCAAAAATAATTTCCCTTCATGCACGACTTTAGCCTTTTACAAAAATACAATTTAAAACCAAAAGCAAAGCCAAAATTGGTCTCCATGAGATAATTAGACTAAAGATAAGCTTTAAAAGTCTACTTTCATCCTATTTGAGCTCCTGTTGACTTAGTCAACTACCTTTTGAATATCCTTGAAAGTGTACAGTCTCTTGGAAGGATTAAGGTATTTTTCCTTCTTTTCCATGTAATGCAAGTTATGATAAGGTTTAAACAACTTAGCAAAATCTAGAGAATATATTTTTGTATTTTCCGTATAATCCTTCCTAGTCATGCATGGTGACAATTTGGTAATATTAAGGATCAAAATCACATGAATTAGTTGTTTGATGGGTTATTTTGACTTTGAAAAGGTATGATTACTTGGATCCCCTTTGGATATAGATAGTATACTATCAACCCCTCCCCATGCACAATTAATAATTTTGAAAAATCTCAAAACTACCCATTCATGTGGGTTTTTACATAAAAATTATCTAACCATGGTTAAGAAATCATGGTTCTACTTAACTCAGGTTGACCCTTTTGCAATTAGGGATGAAAACCTAGAATTTCCTCATTTTGAACTTGCAATGTTTTTGTGGTGGCTCTATTGGGAGGAGTTCTGCAAATTTGACCATGGATGCAATAATTGAAGGTATGGAGGACTCGTTTTCATCCTTCCTACTGTATTTTGCATCTAGAGTTTCTCTCGGGAAGGAAATTTTGCAAAATTTTTAACTTGGTCGTCATTTAGTGCTTCTGGTCCTATTTTTTTCATTTTTTCAGCCCCGAGCTCTAATCAAATTTTCTTTGGCCTTCTATTATTATGAGTTTGGCTTATATGGCTACTTTATCATCTTCTCGAGTTGTATGGCTACTTTATCAATTCCATATGTTAAGAAAATGTATCTCAAGTCGAACATTCTCAAATAAAATCTGTCCAAATCAGACTTTTTCTAGTTAGATGATTGTATATTTGATCATTCCATGAGAGTGTGCATCTTGTAAACATGTAAATGACATTATTGCAACCTATGTCATTTCTGGAAGCTTGATCAAATTATTTACTTTTAAATGCGTCATTTTTATGTACTCTCAATACAACCTTCTAATCCCATGCACGCCAACCTATCACCCAACAGCACCGAGAACTCACCCGAGGCACATGCGTATTACACCGAGCCCCTCCTTTATGTGATCATTGTGAGAAGATATTTCCATTGATAGAAAATTAGATGCAGAAAAGTAAATGTTCATGAAATCATTTTGAAAGCATCGATGAGCTATTACATCTATATACCCATGCAAATAACAAGAGAAACATTATATAAAGAATAGATCTGATTCATAACATGAAGAAGAGACACTAGGGTTTGCACCCATGAACCAGATATTCAGAATAGAGCCATATATTCATATTGATCATAGTATTAGTTGTTTCACTAGGAAAATGCTTCATTCCTTTTAGAAACAGATAAGGTTAGGGTTAGGAGGAATACCCGTAGAATGTCGAGATGATGTGCGCGTGCATCGAGAGAAAGATCAGTTGATCAGTAGAACTCCTTTTTGTCTGGGAAGGACTACTGCAAATAAGAACACAAGACCACAAGATTTGATTAAACAATAAATGAGGAAATCGCCTTGGGCCTGGAAATGTAAAACTTCCTTTCAAGGTGGTCGGCTTCCTAACGTGAATTAACACAAAAGACTGTGAAATATCAATTAAATTGCTTGGTAACCGGGTAGGAGAAAGGCTGTTTTTCCCGGTTTTTTATCAAAGCGAACCGATGCCGGTTACCTATAACCGATGCCGGCATATCGATAACCGATACCGGTGGGTTCTAGATCTTCCGGGCTGGTTGTGGTGTTTGTAATGGCTGGTTTTTGGATAGTATTAGGAAATGAGATGGTTAGAAGCAAAAGAATGACATTAGAGGCAATGGTACGTTGGATAATGGATTCGAAATGATTTGGGAGGACAAGAATTCCAAAAGCATAAGAAATGTTATAATGGAGGACATGCAAGATGTAACTTACTGGTTTTTACGAAGGTGCAAGTTGATCTCCTTTCAGTAAACACGCCTAGTATTTTCACTGCCTCTACTTGGTCAAGTGAAGATCTGACTCGTTCCTCGCTCGCAATGCTCTCTCTGATCCAGAAATCCTTCGACCGATCTCCAAAATGAAATTCCGATCCATTGTTTTGGTTTGGGAGCCCATTTACAGGGAACCGATGGCGGTTGCGGCAGAACTCGACGGTGGTCGAGTAGGAGAAACCGCATCGTTAGGAAAAAGTAGGCTATTTTTAGTAAAATAGCCCACCTTCCCCGTTTTTCCCGAGGGATCTAATTGCATTGGTCAAGTGGCTAGAAGGTCGGCTTTGGGTGCGAGTAAGGAGGCATTAGTTATGGATGTGAGTCTGACCAAGTCATGGGTCCTAATTAGGTTAGTTTAGGTTAGGGCTAGGTCATGGTGAGGTGGCCAAGTGAGGTGGCGGGTAAGGCATGTGGATTTATCAATTATGAGGTAATTAATAAATAATTGTGTAAGGTTTAGGTAATGAGGTTAGGTTGTGAAATGGGATGCGGGTCACAAGGGGTCGTAAGACACGAATTTGGTGTCTACATTAAGTAACCACATTACATTCAAAAAGGGTCATAACAGACCATACATAAAAATATTTCAGACTTATTTCCTTCAAATCCTCCCTGGTGTGATATTCTAACTAAGCCCTCCTAGTTCATCCCTTATTAATGCCATGTAGATGCTTATTACATCCATTATTTCCCTTAGCAATGATGCTCTAAACCATAGCCTTACTACAGAGCATCATACTCTTGATGCATTCCCTTATGATCTTGCACTTGCTATCCGTTGGCTTCTTCTCCTTTTAGGTGTGTTTTCCTCACTCTAGAGAATCTCTATAAATAGGTTTAGTACCCACCATGCCTGCCTTCTTATAGAGTAGATCAGATTCCAAGTTTCCATGTGGTCCTACAATGAAGCATGCTAATCTTATTACGAGATCTCCACTTTCTATAATGATGTCTTTCAGAAACCTTCCATGTGTGGAATATTCCTTCCTTGACCACCAAGTCTCTAGGCTAGCACCTTATCCATTCAAAGACGCCTAGTTGGGTCACATTTTTCCTCAAGTGCATCCAAAATTTTGAATATGGCTAAGTCCTTAGATCTTTTGTCTTGCCTTGCACACACCCCGGTATCTCTTAAACCCTTCGTAAATCCTTGTCCTACATGCTTTTCACCCACACACCCTTCTTATTCTTGGCCTCATGCACACATGCGCCCTTTAACACTTAGCTAATATTTTGAGGCCAAACATCACCCCACACTAATATTGTTCTCCATCCTCAAAAACATATTACTCCTTTAAAAAATAATGAATGGTGGAACCCAGACAAATTGAATGGAGTAAAGAATGAGAGAACCAAGAATGGAAGAATAAAGAATAGGGAATATGTTATTGCTTGTAAGAGGAGTGGGAACTCCTTTCTTATTTTCACCTCGATCTTCTCCCCAGAATCTACTTCACCTTGTTCCTATCAAGTAAGTCACCCACTAATGCGCTCACCTCCTCAAACCTTAGTTCATCATCCTTGAATTCAATGTATCTACAATTCCTTATAGCTTCTTGCCTAGGTCATCCAATGCGTCCATTCTATGGGTGATCTGGGGATACAACTCCTTAAGTCAGTTTTTGATTGAACCATGCAAGGTCTTGATCACTTCCATCTTCTTTTCAACCTTGGCCAGATCTTATCCCACTCCACCTTGTTCACTTTATTCTTCTTTTGGTACTCCTTCGACCCGCCTCATGTGTAAAACAACTAGTATAATAATGCTACTCTGTCCCTATCTACACAATTATCATACACAACCTCAGCCATGTGTGTGGAAGTTTGTACATCGAAAAGGAGTTCGAATACCAAGAAAATATCTCCTAATCTACAGGATCTCTTTTTACTTCTAGTGTGCCAAAATATCTTCTATAGATTCTAAAGTGAGCAATCACACATTGCCTATGGTAAGAATGTGCATTAAGTCTTCCAAGCATTGCAAGTTTGACTCGTACTTATTCTCAGGCGGTGCTAGGTATGGGTGTTTCAAAGTGATGGCATCCATGATCATTTCAATCTTCTTGTACACCTCATGCACCTTCACCTTCTCCTCCCTTAGTTTGTGCCTTAACTTTCCACCGATCATCTCTTCCCGCTTAAGATCCTTTCTCTTCTTGATGATTTCCTCCTTCTTCTTCTCTAGTTCTTCCTCTAAGAACATGAACCCGTCATTCCTTCTGAAGAGTCTTACCTCAACCTCAACTAATACCTTATTGAGGGTGTTGCAGAATTTCTCATCGGATAGATGTTGAGCATTTACCGGGGGTTCACTCACTTTGTCTCCGGTACCTTTATCAATACCCACTAGTTTACCTCGAACTCGGGCTCATTGACATGGAACTCAAAATCCCAAGATAAATTCCTTGTTTAAGGGTACATGCCTTCTTCATTGAATGAAGACCATGTAAGGAGTTGGTCTCAGACGCATGGTTCCTTGGAAGCGCAGAGACATAGTTCCTTATTTGGATCGTGATATAGCCCATTCCCTACTCCTACGTTGATACCAAACTCTACCCTCCCGTGTGCTTCCTTTGGAAAGCTTACTGCTAGGATGGGATCTCTTCCCATGCTCCCATATTCCTTTCCTACACTTTCCTCTTCTATCTCCTTGAGTATCTCATTAGTGATGTACTCCACTTCCTCGCTCCACCAAATCCTTTATAATGCCTCGCTACTTCTCTTTACTCGTGGCATCTTTATCCGTTCCTTAGTGAGGCTTGGGGTCCTCTTTGATCCTTTGTATTCACTTCCTCACTCTCCTCTTTCCTTGAGTGTATTCCTCTTCCCCATTCCTCTCTTCATTTCCCTCATCCTCGGATTTGTGGACATCGTAAACATGACGGTTCCGAGCATCTTCATGCTCATCATCATCTCTCTCACCTCCGTAAGCCTTCGGATATCCATTTCTTTTGAGTCAGCTTCTTCACTACCTTTTACCTCTTCCTAACTAGTGATTCCAATTTAGGAGACTCATCCTTCTCTTATTCTTTAGTAGATGATTCCTTCCTTGGTGATTCTTCCTATGTAGGAGGCTCTTTTTGCTCCGACACCTCCTCTTCAGTGATTTTTCCTTTTCTTTAACAGGGATTATTCCTCTATGCATATGTACTTGGATTGGTGCACGATTCGCACACCCATAGACTATGTGTTGTATACACACTGGGTGCTTTCTTCTCTAGCACCTCTTCCCTCTCCCTCTTTCTTAGCACGGCCTTCTTTCTTCCAAAGGGGGTATTCGGAATGGAGATGTCATTCTTCAAGTAGGTGCCCTTCTCATACTTTGTCCCGAATCAGGTATACCCTTACTTTGCTATAGTCCTTGCAACAATTGGCAATGTCACAAGTTTTGTCATGCGCACCTCATGGGAGACATAATTCTCCACATAAGCGCGCTTCTTAGGGTATACCAACTTCCTTCGTAGGTCACGGTGGTCTTGGTATACCTCACTGAGGTCGAAAATTAGTCTTTTTGCTTCTTTAAAATGATTGAACCCTACTTGAAAGTACTACGCAATGAAAGAGAAAGGCAGTTTACACCATGGAATCTTGGTCTCATCTATTAATTTGAATCTGCCATTACGTAAATGTTGGTAGATATCAAACTCAACCCCTCCTTACACTAGTTCGAAATCATTCGTGTATCCTCCATTCCACCCCGAACACATGTGCAAATCCTCTTGTACCATTTCTCCAGGCACGCCTTGTGGGCGGCCGTCATCGTGTCACAAGTATACTTTTCAAATCTCTTTGCGGGGGAAGGGTATTCATCTGGATACTCCCATAAAAACTTCTCTGGCACATTGGGCACTCTAATATTTGAGAAGATGATGGTGAGGAGGACATTTACAAACATGATCTTCTCTCCTTTGTGTGTGTGACACTCGATGATTTTATTTTCAATGAAGGAAACCAAGTTATAAATGGTTCCTTCCGCAATCTTCGACACACATTTAACCAGCATTTTTTATGTGTGTCCATCTTTCTTGTCCATTTAGCTTGGATACCAAGTGGAGGGCCATACTCACCACTAGGTCGAATATTTGAAATATCAAAGTAGCGCGAGCCCTTCTTATAGTCATAAGATTTGAATGTCACCGTAATGGATTCTATATCCTCCAGTCATCATCCAAAGAGCTCCCCTTCATAAAAAGGCCATGAAACTTAAAGATAAGTTGAGGGTTATGCACATTATTTAGCCCACAAAGTAGAAGTGGTCCTCATGCACATGCGACATCAACCATTGGTACAGTTGCTTGGGTTTTCCAAAGTAGGGAAACTCATAAATTTGTAGCAACCCAACCTTCTCCAAATTTACCTTCACCTCATCATCATAGATTGACATTCCTTCTGGTGTCCTTTTATCTATCGAGAGAACTAGTTCTAATTACTTCTCTGTGGTGCTTTTCGATGGTCATAATCACTCATGACCATATTCCTTACATGGGATACCCATTCTTTTCCCAACAACACACCATCTGGGTATTGCATCTCCGCATACCACTCTTCATTGAAAATGGTGGTGGTAGTCTATTTCCCCTTTCCCTTGCCCTTCTTTGGTGAGACAATTGCCTTCTTTGGTGCCATTTTCTTGTCGATTAAAACCAAACTCTTCCTTTCTCCTCTTCCTTGTTCTGCTCAAATATATGGCTCAACTTTGCAAAGAATCCCTTTACTCTCGTGCCCTAGCTGCAGAACCCTAACTTGGAAAATCCTTCCACAAGATGACGTACTCTTTTGAACCCTTCTTCCCTATGCTCGTGTACTCCTTCCACTCTGGTTCACAAATCACACTAGTCACGCACTTAGATTTTCACAATTCCTCCTTTGCACAAATCTTTCTTCGCGGATGCCCTAGTTTGCAAGAGCTCTTCTTTATCACAAATGCAAGGTAAAAAAAGTATCTCGACCTTCTACTTATAGCTTTTTCTTCTCTCCCATAATAAATGCTATGCCACCTACCAATGTACTTAGCATTAAATGTGGATTTTTCCACTAAAGATGATCTTAAGTGCTCTTGTCCACATGCCCAATCCTACATGAAAATCCTTACAACCTTTTGGCGCATAAAAATCCTTACTGACCAAAGACTCTTATGCGTGTGTTTGCAACGATGAAGGCACTTCTTTTGTCCTTAACCTAATTTTTTCCCTCACCTAACTCATATTGTTCCTGCGCTTCTCATCCTTTTTACATGGTATTTGTAAAGCTATCTTAACACCAAAAAATTCTTTTCCACCTTTTCTACACATGATCTTCCACACTACGCACTTTTCATCCTTTAATCTAGGCCATTGAAACACAAATATTACAAACTTCCATTTTACTTCGCATTAATCAACCCCACACAAAAATAGATATGCGGTCCTCTGCACCTACACAAATTTTTGAAAATAATAAGTGGTTACCAGCGCAAAAGGTACACCAAAAAATAATAAAAAGAAAGGAACAAGCAATGAGAAAGGGAAATCCTAGGTTAAATGGAGATACTTCCTTATTTACAAACACATGGAAGACTTATTTATAGTAGGGCTTCAGCCTACTCCCATTGAAATGGCTTTGTAACCATGTTCCATCAAGCACTTATAACTGGAAAGTGCATAAATCAAGGATGCATGAGATGATATATGGCCCTAACCAATGGAATTTCAGTTTCTAGGATGGCACAAAAACTTGGAATCATATAGCAAAACCATCTGCCCAACCTCGATTTTTTTTTTTAATATGAAGATCATGTCATGCTTTCTGTCATGAATTTTCAGATCTTCTCGAATCCATCTAGCAAGTGATCACCTTTTTCCAGCTTACATTAACTTTTCCATGCACTATTTAATTTCTTGTTCATCATCGATAACCCTCCCACATGCGCAATACATAGTGATGGTAGCATAAATTCAATCGGTAGGATAGCCTCTCGCACCAAACACCAACTAAAATGGTGTGGATTTGTTCAATATTTTGTAGGTTGTCCTGTATGCACATAGAAAAACTGATACCTTGTCATCCCAATCTTTTCTTCCCACATAGAAAGTTTTTGTCAACGTGTGACTTAGAATTTTGTTAAACGCCACATCAATTCTGTTAGCTTGTGGGTGATATGGGGTAGTATTATGATGGGCCACCATGAAATATGCCAACAAAATCCTAGCTATTTCATTGAAAAAATGTGCACCCCTATCACTGGTCAAGCTTAGAAGACATCCATACCTACTTATTATGTTCTCCCATAAGAATTTAGTAGCTTATCATCGATGTAAAGTCCCTTGTAGGTGCTTCCTATGCCCACATTGTTAAGTAATCCATACAAGTGATGATATAACGCGATGCCGTGCTTCGCGCGATAGGAAAAATTTGTCCTACAAAGTCAATGGCACATTTTTCAAATGGTTCTGCAATGGTTATAGGTCTCAGGGGCATCTCGTATCTCTTTCCGGCTTGCCAAGGCATTGACAATGGTCACAGGATTTACAAAATTCAATGCAATCCTGGTAGATACTTTCCCACCAAATCCCTACAAGTAGAATATTCTACATGGTGGCATTCCCTACATAGTGCCCTCCCACAATCCCACCATGTGCTTCTTCCATGATTGCAATGTGCTCATGTTATAACACATATCGACGTAAAAACTCATCATGACATAACTTGTATAAGTCCCCACTAATTAACATGTAGGGTGTGACGTGTATAGCTAACTGTTTCCTTTCCAAAGCGTTCATTCCTTCTCGATGCCACACCCATTTTGAGAAACACAACAATATCCTCTAAGTCGAGGGTGCGTGCGTGCCGCAACCTAAATAGTTACATGTCCGACATAACATCCTTAATGCATCTTCCTCTGAATCAATTCTTGACAAATGGTCAGGCCCTGAGTTACTCTTTCCTAGTTTCACAATACCTATAAACTATAACTCCTGAAATAATAGGACCCACTGACATATGTGCCCTTGCAAAACGGACTTGTTCACCAAGTAATTCAAGGCCATGTGATCTGTGTAAAATATGAAAGGTGTTTCCAAGAGATACTTCCTAACTTATGCAAAGGCGTAGATCATTGAAAGTTCTTCACGCTCAGTAGTGGTATAATTTTAATCTACCGGTGTCAAATTCCTATTTGAAAAACAAAGGAGTTGATCAACAATCCATTCTCGGGGTTATGCTAGCACTACTCCAATGGTTATCCCGAGGCATCATCATGCATGTGGAAAGGTTTATCCCAAGAGGGAAACTATAATATGGGTGCAGTGACAAGTCTATGATTCAAAGTATCAAATGATGTCTGTTGTGCCTCTCCCTAGTGAAAGGCACTCTTGTGTTTTAGTAATTTCTCCAATGGTGTGGTGATCTTGGCATACCCCTTGAAAAATGTTTGGTAGTATTCCATATACCCAAGGAATCATGCACTACTCTTTGAATGGCAGGCTCCCCTAACCCCACAATAACAACAACCTTTGTGGGATCCACCAACAACCCTTCCTTACATATAATGTGCCCTAATAGAGTCCCAAATGGAGTAGCAAAAACACATTTCTTAATGTTGAGGGATATCCTCAACTACAGACATATTTTAAACATAAGCCTCAAATTATCACAATGGTATTTCACTAGTCCAATCATCAAGGTAGACTTGTAGAAATTTGTGGATAAAATCTGAAATGCCTGGACCACTATGCACGAGAACACAACAGCACGTTCTTCAGTCCAAAAGGCATGATCAGATAGGAAATACTTCCCCATTCAATGGCGAAATTTGTCTTCTCTGGTCTTCTTTAGTGATTCTAACTTGATGGTATTCGAGAACCCATATGTGAAGGAATAGATTTTTCCCTCGGCCACTCCCTCCGTAATCTCTTCGGTGAAAGAGGTTGAAAAGGATCAATTACACATACTGCATTTAGGTCCATATAGTCAACATAGATTATTATCCTTCCATCCTTTTTAATGCTGATGACCATGGGGCTTACCCATTCTGATTCCTCCATAACTTCAATGATGCCCGAAGCGATCATTTTGTCTATTTCCTCCTTGACCTTGACACAAAGATTCAGATTCATTCGATAGGGCCTCTTCCGAATCGAGCGTGAACCTTCTTTCAACTTGATCTTCATATCCCCCAAGGAGTGGTCAATGCCTTTAAGTTCATGGTACCCACGTGGAAATAAATCCTAAAACTTGTGCAATAGATCAATGATCTTAGAGACTTCTTTCTCCGACTAATAGTCTCCAATAGTGGACTCCTTAGGTTCAACCTCTGAACCAATGTTAACCTTCTTTATTTTTAGGGGTTCATGGTATACGCGCACTTGCTCATCAACACTATTAATAAATTACACGTATCTTCCGTATATGATTAACATCCAAACTCTCCATCTCTTCACCATCTATCACATAGACCATATTTCCTTTTATTTCTCCATGCATGTGTGCTCAAGCTACACTTCTTATGATTCTTCTTCTCATCAAGGCGCGGTTCCAAACTAGGTTCACCCAATAACTCCAATATCCTATCTTCTTCCATGACACAATCTCCCATCATTAGGCACTTAATAACCTACAACGCTCTATCCACCGATGGTTTAGTGCTTTGATACTCGAAAGCTTGAAGAAGGTCAGTTGTCCATCTTGCCAATTTCCTATATACCATGCGGAGCATCTTAGAGTGAATATACCATGCGTGCACCCTCCATCCATGCTTTCTCATATGATCGGACATGAAATGAGGTGGGTTCCTTTCCATGGTAGTCTTGTATTGCAGTGGGTGCATTGCTTCAGGATAACCTTACAGAGAACACGATTCTCACCTCATGTCACTCTAGAAGGCTATCACGATGAGTTTCCCTCCAACAAACAACGCTGTCCCAAGCAAGTTATAGCTGATAATTCCTCTTCTTTTGACCTCATTTTTCCACTGAGCCTCCATTTCTCACAAGAAATCATCGTGGTTTTCCCCAAAGTAACTGGAAATTTCCTCCCTCCAAGGCACTTGATTAAGCACACCTTTGTTACCCTTGTCATATATCCTCTTAGATGTCACCCAATTAACTCATAATTCCCGTGCGCCCAATTGTCACACACCACACTAGTTGTATCACTCATGGACTAAGCATATTTAAACTGAATAACTCCCTCTATAGAGTGAATCACCTCAGGTTCCCTAATAGAGTGCACATAGATCCTATCAAGAACTTCTTCTCCTAAGGGCTCATTATAGGGTGTTTATTTTCCTTCGATTAAGGGGAAGATGACCTTCTCTTCCTTATTTTAAACACTTATGTATCCCTTATTGAACCTTAGGTAAACATTATTCTTGTAACACAGGGCACCCGAGTAACGCTGGAAAGTTGTCTGCACGCCTCGGCTAGCGCCGAGAATTCAAGTCTCAATGAACTTTGCCCTTAAATAGTGATAAAAACATCCTTTAAGACACCAATGGGCATTGCCTTTGTTTTGTTAGCCATATAAAACACATTCAAAGATGGCTTGTAATGGAGGCCTTCCCATCGATGTCATGCATCTAGAGTGAGAACATTGACTTCTGCACTGCCGTGTCAATCAAAATATTTCTCAAAAGCCACCCATTAACATAAACATTAAAGGTAATCTCCTCGTCATAATCAAGGTTGTGGGAAGGAAGGTTGGCATGTAGAAATTTCCTCTCGTACCCTTCTCTCCAATGCATGGTACCTTCTCCCGTAACCATTCTCATAGAAAGGGAATGATATTCCTTACCTCAAAATCTTGTATACTTCTCTAACCTCATCCATATCCTTCTGTGGAGCCTCAACATTCTTCCTTAGCTCTAACTTTGCTTGACTTCTCCTTCGAGCACTAGATATCTCCTTGTAGGCTTTGAATCACATCCATGGTTTCTCGATGAAAAATTATTTATGATGAGTATGGTCTTGATACTTTCCATGCACCAATTCTTCTCTAATAATCATTTGTCTTTTCCTTGGTACTTCCCAGGCACGTGCAACCTCAGCTTGCATCGTAACTAGTACCGGTTCTAGTTCTAATTCACGCACCACCCTTGGCATCCATTGTGAATCAACATTCCTTATGCTTAGCATCCCGACGCCTTTGTCTTTCCAAAGGCTATTGTTGGATCATGTGCTCAAATAACTCTAGGAACTCCTCATACTTGTGCTTCTTTCCACACCAAAAGCATTGTAAGTAGATCGGGCACTCATGCTTGTAGTGCTTCGTGGATCCATATTTGTAACACGTCCCACATGAGAAATCACTTCCTCCTCCTCTACGCTACCATAACCACGAAATGCTCCTCGAAAGCCTCTCCCACACACCCCTCCATCCGTGTGACCTTTATAGTGATGACCAACATCCTTGAAATACTTGCGAGGTGGTCTGCACACACCAATGTCAATGACATCATGTATCTGGTCAATCAGTCTACAATCCTTGGTGTCATGAGTAGTAGAGGTAAAAATATTGCAATAGCAAGACACATTCTTGTGGATCGTGTCTTTGTGGTAGTGGTCATCTACTGGATCATGATCTCTATGGAAAATTTCACAGTCCACTATTATGGCATGTACCGATCTCCTAGGGAAATTGTCCTTTGTATGCCCCTCTACTTCACAATCCATGCGCCATAGAGCACAACTGCGAGTCTCATGTGTTGAGTTCATAGATAGATTCTCTAGTTGATTTTCCATTATAGAAATATGAGCCTCAAGGAAGGGGTTGACACCAATATCCATGCTTTCGATAGCCTCAAAGACATAAGGAAGCCTCCAAGGCCTCGCATGACTCTATGAAAGTGATCTTCTAAACGGTGTTATCAATCCTCCAACAAACCACTGAGCATGATGAGAGGGGTGAATATGATATGATAGATTTGATAAGAGAGTTTTGAAATGTGCATCGTACTCCCACACACTCTTTTTCATTCCTTGCTGGATCTCATTTAGTGCATTGATGCTCTTCTTCAAACTTAGGGATATGAAATTCAGCCAAGAAGGCATTCTACATAGCATGGTGTAATCCACCACTATCTGATGGGGGTCATACTTTCGGTACCAACTATGCACGCATCCTTGCAATGTCGTTACAAACTAACTTGCCTTTCACTTCGAGGTAGTGATCCCCTTCACGCACCATAGAAAATCAAACTTGTGAACATGCTCTACAATGTCCCCAACATCTTTTTATTCTCGGTAGGTGCAAAGACATCTCGAAAATAATTGCTTGAGGAAGTTGAGGTCCTTGTCCGCTGATACAGAACCTTGATTCCCTCAGGTATTACCTCCACCACTAGATCCACTAGATCCACCAGGTCATGTCCATCCTGATCCACTAGATATTCCATGTTCTCTAACTCTGACTCCAGAAAATCCACCTCCTGTAGCCGGTAATGGGCTTGAAGTGGTTGCGCCTAGCGTTCCCAACGTTCCACTAAACCGCGTACCAAAATTTTGTGATATTACACCGCTACTAGATGTGTGCCCCACTCTACTCCTAAGTTAGATACCCAAGCTCTACATGCTCACACTTTTCCCAAACTTCGTTCCATAAAATATCCCTCCAAACATAGGAAATGATTATGTAACCATAGATTTACCAAATGAGAAATTATATCTCATAGGTGCAGATCGATCACTCCCATCGATACCAACTATGTTAGAAATACATATCTCTTGATTTAGAAGACTAAGCACAAGGGGTTAGTCACTGTAGTAGATTCAGATGTGCACCGACATATCTTCTTTATCTAAGTGATGAACTCTCATCAAAAGATGAAGGGATATCTCTTCCATGTTTGTTAAGATGGGGTAACACAGACTCGCTTAGGCTCTACGTCCTCCGCGCAAACCTCAATTCCTTCCCGCAACATATGCCTCCATAAATCCATCACTCCTACAACCTCGCGTTGTCTAGCCATCTCCCTTTCACGCGCTTCACTATACTTGAGTCATCTCTCCTCTCTTTATTTTTCATCCGCAATGTCTGCCATCTTCCTCCACCCTAGCTTCCTCACCCAACGCTCAGAGAAGCTTAGCCAGCCATAGGGAATGCTTCCAAACTTAGTGTAATGAGTAGGATCTTCATGGCTAATGGGATAATGCACAAAAATGATCCTCTAGGTTCCTTTAAGAACTCAAACTTAACAACTTCAGACAAGAATACATAGAAATAACATATTACTAGGGTATAATTGGTCAACACTCTCTTCCACCAATGATCAACAACATGCGTCCAAGTCAGATCATCATCCTGCAGCCTTTGATATGCATCTTGGTTTTAAATGTGAGATCTATAGTACTAGCTTGATCTAGATGCATACACAAAAAGCTATTCATACAACTCTACTAGAAAGCAACAAAAGAAGGTCTCATATAGCTTGTGATACATGTGTTCTTCTACCCATTTGTGTGCATAAAACTCAAGTCTAGTACTAAATATTTGAGCAAACTCATCCTCCATGCTCTTAAACCATGCCTTGACACTGTCCAAGGTCAAGCGCTCCATCATCATGCATCATTCTCACAATAACTTTGAAAAGAGGTCCCGACAACGGAACCAAGATGTAGTCATTTTTATGTACTCTCAATATAACTTTCTAATCCCATGCGTGCTAACCTATCACCCAGTGGGCACTGGGCACTCACTTGAGGCATGCGCGGGCGCCGAGCCCCTCCTTTATGTGAGTATTGTGATTTTTGATACATGCTGCCATTCCTACCTTCCTTAGGGCTCTGCAACACTCATTTATGGCTATTACACAGCTTTGATAAAGGTAACATCTTGGAATGGCTGCATCTATGAGGCATGACATTTTGAAAAAAACACTTGAGTTGTTGATTTGATTCTATGTCATTCCCAAAGCTATCCAAAATTGAGCAAGAACCAAAAATTTTGTACCCCTTTCGATGATTGACCAAAAATGGTCAACAGATAAACCATGGCAAAATAGGGGTTCACAAGTTCCATTGTGAAGGGGTATACATGTATCTCCCAAAACTTTAGGTATTGTAGATGTAACAACCATCATGGGGATAACACTATCTAGATATAGGTAAGTGTGTTGTAGTATGCATTAGGGATCGAGAACCAATTAGATGAGGGTGAGATATAGTGGGAGGAGTATCATAGGTGCCAATAAATGTGAACCGAGAAAGAAAAATAGTTAGTTCCCTTACCCAATGTATAAAACATGTTATTGATTTTTTTCATTCGTTTAGATAGTAAATTGAATTGAATGTCTATTGTTGGATTATGTGTAAAATGTCACCGATAAACTATGCCAATTGTCAAAATTCTTGGTTTTTCCTTCAAGAAAAAAATACCATGTGAGATAATATGCCCTCTATTACTATTTTCTCTAGGAAATTATGTCCCTCTCTTATTTCTGGCCCATGTTTGATTCTATACCATTTGTCTCTGATTTATAGACTACCAAGAGGGTGAAATAATCACTGATGGTTCCCCCTCATTTGGGGTGCATGAGATGGATCAATGTGAGCACGAACCAAACGAGAGGACCTGAATCTTATGTACACATATGAAGAAGGATTCTTATAGGGGAATAGGGTATGTGCATGGTAATAACCATGACACATGCAAAACAATGGAAAGAAAGCTAGCAATAAGTGTTAGTGATAAACAATCATGGCATAATGTAATATAAATAAGTCAAACACACAATAACACATCAAGAGGACAACATAGTAGTTGGTGTAAAACATGGGACACCACTTAGGATGTCATAAGACATTCAAGGACTTTAAGGCCATACAAAAAATAAAATAATCAATCATAGGGCATATCCTGCAAAAACAAGGGAAAACAAGTCACAATCATAGAAGATAAGACGCAAGTAAATGATATAAGTAAATAACCATGGTTGGAAGTAAGCTTGCAAGAAAAATGCTACACATGAAGCACTCATTTGCATGTTATTGTCATAAAGTATATATATCTGAATGAAATAGAAATGAAAGTACTGAGATATTGCAATGATAACACCTGAATATGGAAAGGTAGGGAAGGTAGATGCCCCCAGGAGCCTCGATGGAACTAGTAGAGAACAATGTCAATCATCATGAATCATGTGATAACCTATTTATAACCTCAAATTAGCATGTGAACATGCATGTGTACATGTAAAAGGATAGAACATATTATGAATTAAAATAAAATGATAGGTAAAATGCAACATTGGAGAGTATAAACAAGCAAAGATACATATGACCAATATTTTAAAGCTAATGTTTTAGAATTTTATAAATATATGATTTTTTTTTATATTATAATTTGAGATCATATGAATAGGTAATGGAATAAATGTTTACCCCCAACATTCATGTGTGCAAAGTGAGGTTTCGTATGTAAGTGCACCCTCAACATTCATTTTTGAACCTAGAACAAGAGTATGTCATCGGGTAACGAACATGAGTAACACAAGAGATACCATAGAACATTGGAAATAAAATAAGTTTAGAACCCTATAGGTCCAAGATTCCAATTGTATGAATAGTAAGTGTAATGACATAAACAATAAGAGTGTGGTCATTAGAATAAACTAGAATAGGTGGAACATTGGTAAACAATAAGTGTAATTTGGGAAGATATTAAAAATTAAATTTGTATGTATTAACCCCTATGACTATAGAAGAAACCATAGACATAAATGTGGAAAGAGGGGGATTGATTGCTCCCATGGATGTAATAAAGATGAAGTGTAACAATAGTATATGAGTCATGTAGAGAAGTTGGGAAAATGAGTAAGGGAAGATCATTAAGAATCAATATCGAATCAGTACAAAGTGTTTTTAATTGTGGTGGAGAAGTTGTAACAAGTGATGTAATATTGGATTCAATAAGCATAATCCATCATTATAATAACATCGAGAGTTGTTCCAAGTAAAAAAATTGAAATTCATGGTCATGGTGCCATTATTAAGGGGTATGTAAGTGTCTCCCAACACCTTAGGTATTGTAGATGTAACAACCATCATGGGTGATAATGCTATAGATATAGGTAAGTGTGAAACAATATGCATTAGGGATCGAGCACCATTTAAATGAGAGTGAGACATAGTGGGAGGAGTATCATGGATGCCAATAGAAAGTTCATCATGTAAATCAATAGCACTGTAGTCCATCATAAGAGGAGAATGATGTGTAATATAAGTAGTGTCTTCATTATCATGTATGAGAGGGATATCACACATATTAGCAACACAAGGTGTTGAATTATCCATAGAAGAAGGTGTTGCAAGGGCATTGTGTGCTATGGCATGGGTAGAAGGGATTGCATGTATACTATGTAACCAAGGACACCCTATAAGGATATTATAATTGATATTATTAGGCATAATGTGACATAGAACATTAAGAGTACAAATTCCTACAACAATGGGTAGAGTGATTTTTCCTAACACCCGCTTAGGTGTATTATCAAAACCACAAAAACATAGAGTTATAGGGAGTTAAATCAACATCAGAAAGGCCTATTTGATGGAGAAAATATATGTTACATATATCAAGACCAAATCCATTATCAACTAAAGCACGCTTAACAAAACATTATGAATGCGAACTTGAATATACATTGGGGAGCATTGTTAACAATTTTTGAAAAGGGACATCCATCGTAACATGGAAGGAAAAGAAAATCTAGAATAAAAAATATGCAAAGAATACAAGAATATTAAAAATGTAGACATGATAAGGATCTTATGGAAAACTAGGGTTTGACCAATATGTGAGTTCACCAAATGATTAAAAAAATCTCAATCAAAGGATTGGAATGAATCAAATATATAAAAAACAAACAATATACCAATGTACTATGATGGGCAAGTGAAACCAACAATAGGATAGGAGTGAATTAGCTGATATCCGGTTGTTTGGATTGTATTTGGGACTAAATGATGGTGGAATAGAATCAATTTGAATTGTGTATGATTTTTATGGAAAACGATAATATGAGAGTTGTTCAGGACAATATCACCCGAGAAGAGGACAATCTCCTTTGACGATAGTGTCTAAATTTGGCGCTAGTGTCCCGGTGATGGATGTAGACTTGTTTCTTTCGGTGTCAACAATGTCACTTTGTAGACACTTAAAATTGGTTACTCAATTTAGTGTCCCTCACATTCGTTTACCTGCTTAGGTAACCTGGGGCACGTTTACGTCACCACTATCCCCTTGGGATATTATCCGATTTGTGATTTAAACACCTATCTTAAATTTAATTCACCCCATGAGTAGTTAAATATTAAATATTTAATTACACCTCTTCCCATGTATCCTAATCACTTATCTACCCCAAATTTATTCTATCTATGTATCACCCCTATTTTTCCTCTTCCCCAAGCGGGATATTTCCCGTATTTGGGGTAATTCTCATCTTTCTAGAAATCAATCATTTTGGCCATCTCGGGAGTCTGTCCCGCGATCGGCGCCGACCTATACGGTCGGCGCCGATTTTCTAGGAGCGGCGCCGATTATAAAAGCAAGTCCAGAACTCAGTTCTAGGGACCGAAAAGGACACGCGACATGCATTTAACGCATGATTTACGCATGCAACAGAGAGAGAGAGAGAGAGACAGATCGCGAAAGAGACACAGGTTGTAAGAAAGAGAAATCTTTTAGCATCAAGTGTATCAAATGAGGGCAGATCCTGTCCGAATCAATCCCTGAGAGGAGCACCGTTACTCTGCTTCTATCACATCAACATCGCACGCATCCATCGATCCTCTGGTGACTCTGTTCCAGTATCTTACCGACTTCGGCACATCCAGCAGACGTCGACTATCTGTCCATCACTTCCCAATTCCTGAATCTTCTTGCACTGTCCCTGATCAACTGGTCTACTTTCAGTCGACGCCGATCTTACACAGTCGACGCCGATCCTTCATCAATCGACGCCGATCCTTCATCAATCGACGCCGATCACATCAGTCGACGCCGATCATCCTGCAGACAGTTAAAAGGACACAGGTAACACAAATCTAGCGTTATTTCATAGTTTCCTATTTTACGTAGCTTTAAATCGTTCGCTGCTTAGATTCTGTTTTTATTACTATAATCAGAAAATCAAGTCTTTTTGTACATCTTTTATCATGTATGCTTCTTTACTTAATTGAAAACGTGGACTGACATCCGCCAAGGAAGCTTATCGCTTCCCGGACCCGCTTCTCGGGCAGTCCACCCAAATATCTTTTAACGCCATCTTTTTCTGTCAAGCATTGGTGTCTTGCAGGTTACTCGGATCTATTGTGCGAATTGCTCGTGTGCGCCCGTCTTATCTACATCGACCTCCTTATCCATCTACATCTTCGGATCTTGTCCATCAGGTATCAATTTCATTGGAGTTTTTCAGGGTTTTTGTGTTTAGTTTGGTGCATTAACTCGGACAGTAACAAGTGCGAAATCCTTGATCTACAATCTTGCACGCCCGGTGGGAGGGAACCAAAGTCCCTTATTGGTAAGTTCATTTCTTTTCTAGTTTTGAGCCTTGATTCTTTTTCTTCACCGATTTCTATCGCCCGCTGAGCATTTCTTTTCATCGTTTCAATCTTGCTTTTTAGGCGAAATCGTTATCTTGAAATTTTTCTATTTCCTTGAAATAGAAATTTTTCGTTTCATCATTATCGGGATATATCTTTCCGGATCTTGTTTGTTGTTTGCTTAACCTTTTCTTGCGGAGCACTTTGCTTGTTCGTGGGATTGTTCGAGGGAAGAGCTCAATAACGTGCTTTTGAAGTCCACACACCTTGAGAGCTATATCTACAGTATTCCTCTTTACGTTGTTTTCTCCTTTTTAGGATTTCTTTGTTGGTTGTCTATCACATCCAAACATTTCAATTTTTGGTGCTTAAAAGGAATTTAATCACATTTGGGAAAGAATCTGTTTGACTTGTCTTCATCGAAATCAAACACTTCATTTTTAAGTGCTTAAAAAGAACCTTTTCTTTGTCATTGTTGCATGTTTCTCATCTAGTTTTAATTAGGCTGGAAAATTGATCAAAATCGGTAGTGACACTATTTGATTTTTATTTTTCACCCTTGCACACAAAGCCAAAATCACTAGGTATAAAGCATTTAAACAAAAATTCCTTCCCTGGCCTCGCCTACTTGGAAGTGACATCCAAGAGGAAGAGCCTACGCGGTACTCGGGCCGCGCTATAAATTCACGGAAGTTCTGGTATATATTGGCAAAGCACCCGACTCCCTTATCGCAGCGGTGTGTGAAGTGTGGGGGTAGGCCCCTATATCAAGCCACGTATTGGTCTTTTACTGAAGTGCCTTCGGGACTCCTCACCAAAAATTCCCCAAACCATCCTTAGTTTGGCTATCTGAGTAGTTCCTGTTCTAAAAAGCCTTCCCTAATATTTTCTTTCTTAAAAGCATCAAAACTTAAAGGAGATAATCACTGCGCTGCTTGAATTGTCTGTGCATTAGTTAGGTCAATCTTCTTTTCTGCGTGTTTATGACGGTCATCACTCGGTTACAATCTAGAAGAATGGCTCAACTGGCCCCTTCTTCTTCCGAGATTACCACTAGTGTGGATGTTTCGGCACCCCCCAAACCTTCCTCGGGACCGCTGTTAGTTGGTTCCCCATCCTGGTCATATAATCCTTTCCATCAAGCCAAGGCAACCCCATCACGTCCAGCTTCCCCTAGTCCTTCAGAAATATCATCTGACTCAGAGTATGTTCCTCGCGGGGATCCTGAATTTCAGGCTTTCCTCGATCGCAATCCGATAGCCCTCATGGACTACCTAGTACACAAGTCTATTCAAATATCTGATCAAGGACCACCAATCCAGCAAGTGTACGATTATCCTCGTGGACCATCCCAGGCCTTTGGAGAACAGTTTGCATCATCTCTCTCGCCTCGAGCCACGGAGAAGGGTGACGCCCCTGTGCCCCCCTTTTCTCTTCCACCGACCATATTGACTAGTTCCCAAATAGTCTTACCTATTCCTAACACCGCAGTTACCTCGAATCTTCCACAACCTACTTCTGAGAGGTCCTCTGCCCTGGCTATAATGAATGCATCTGCGCACCCGCATATTGCTGTTAATTCATCTATGCCCTCCATCGTGTCCCAAGGTCAGTACCTCTTTATGAGTCAACCCCCTCCGGCTAGTCAGTTAGTTCCTGCTTCTCGTCCTTCAGTAGGTCTTTCTTCCAATATTCCAGCAACAGTGACCTTCGCCCATCCTCTAGCATCGGCACCCTTAATGCCTAATCCGGCAGTAGAAGGCCCCTTTCAGGTCTTGTTCCCCAATATGTCCAATCAAGTCGGCACTCATGTTCCTCAATCTATCCCGATTCAGATCAACAAGCATAGGAGTCACTCATGTTCCTCAAGCCTATACACAAGCTACTTCGCAACAAATACCCCACAGTGTGTCACCTGCAATGCCCTGGTTACTCCTCTTATCATCCTATCAATCAACAGATGAATCCCCGTTGACACCTCAACAACATCCACCATCTGCTTCCTATGTAGGACATGCCACTGTGCCTCCTCCTCAATCTGACGTGGTTCAAATTCTTTCAAGAAAATCATGCAGACTTGGAAGCCTCCACAAAAGGGGCTCGACCTTCATACTCCTTTGAGGAAGTGTGTAATGAACCCATTCATCCCTCAAAGGCTTTTAAGCCTTATCCTCCCAATGGGAACTTCCTAAATTTTCAAAATTCCATAGTCGGAGGACCTCAACAAAGCATTTGCGAGCATTCAAACATGCTTGCTACCTCATAGTCCAAGATCAGGAGCTTATGCTCCGTACTTTTCCTATGTCTCTAGCAGTCCCGCTTTAGACTGGTACAATAACATTCCTCAACATTCCTTATTTTCTTTCTCTCAATTGGCCCAGATGTTTGTTGAAAACTTTTCAATAAATATCACACATAAGATCTCGATTACAGATCTTTATAACATTCGTCAATTCGATGATGAGTCTATTGCAGACTTTGTCACTCGTTGGAGAGGGATAATCAACCAATTGTCTTTCTCCCTTCCTCAATCCCAACAAATCGAGTTGTTTACTCGATCTTTAGCTAATCAAATTTCTTCCACTTTAAGGATCCAAACTTTTCATACCTTTGAAGAAGCCTTTACGATGGCACGCAAACTTGAATCTCGCGCCATTGAACAAGGGAAGCTAAAACTTCGCTCTAAATCTAAACCCGATTTTTCTCGGTTTACCAAACCAAATTCTTCCCCTTCTAAAGACAAGAATCAAGGATCCACCAACGCTATCGTATTAAAAACATCACGAGCCGATAATACTTCTAATCAAACACCCCGAAGAGACTCCTCATCTTCTCGAAAAGGAACTTCATCATCTCGATCCTTCGCTCCATTGGGGGAATCATATGCCTCTATCTTAGAGAAAATGTTGGAAGTTCGCATGATCGAACTTCCCCCCATTAGGAATATTGATGAAAGCCAAGAACGTCCATTCTGGTATAGAGAAAATGATTTTTGTCATTATCATAGAACCAAAGGTCATGACATCGAACGATGTCAGACTTTCAAAAATCTTGTCCAGAATTCATTGATAAAGGTGAGCTCATTCTCGATAACCCAAATGCTCTCCCAAATCAGGAGCCTTGGATGTTTTTAAACAACCTTTCCCAATCATTCCCGAACCATAATGCTTCGAGTCTTAAAACCAAACACTCATACTATCAACTTCATCTCTATCAAGAATCTTCTTCGAAACCAAGCCATCTGCATGAACACATCAACCAAATCAGACCTCCTTCCACTTCGCCAATCACTCGAAATTCCACCATCTTCGGATAGCCTTGTCTTTGAATATTCCTACATTGTTAGATACGGGTTCATCTCTCTCCGCTCCTTTTTCCGACCTTGCATCCATACCCGAGACAGTGTCATCCTCATCTGTCTCATCATCAAACATTATTTCAATGCTCAAGGCAATTACATCCCTTCGAGTTTCCACTGCAGATACATCTACTTCTGTTGCTCCCATTCTCGCTACAACTATGCCCCTGGTGAACGTACCTATAATTGTGCCAACTCCGACGGAAGCGTCTTCGATTTTGACTCTTCCTGTCTCTTTTCCTACAGTAGTTCCACCCATAATTACTGCACCAGAAGTAGTCCCTTCGCAAGGAACTGCTTCTTCATCACTCACTTCTTCCACCACTAGTGCTGCTTCACCCATTAAAGAAAAATCAAAAGAAGTAGCACCAACACCTATACGCTCGGTTCCTGAACTTAAACCGAGACAACCAAAATCTAACATTGCGCCATCAGTACCTCCCCACTTGCTTCCTCCGAAAAGGTTACAATCACCTTATGCCGTTGAAGTTGTCACCATCCCTGAAAAAGGAAAGCCCATATTTCGAACCATCAAGACCCTTGGTGCTCTCCCACAAAAATCTCTCTCTACACCCCATAAAATATTGGACTTGTCCACTGAGAAGGTGTCTTCTTCCATACACTTATCAAAACCATCATCTTCTTCTACAACACATCCTTCACCAACACCCCGAAAAGTGGATTTACCTACTAACAAGACGCCACCTCTTCTATCAGGATCATCATCTTCATTACCAAAAGCCAGGGTGCCCTATGTCCCTCCGATTACACCTACTTTGGGAGCTTCTTCCTCATCTAAATCGACATTATCTAAATCATCAGTAAATTCGACCAAGCAACCTCCTTTATCTTTGAAGACCACAACACTTGTCACATCTCCATCATCTTCAAAATCTATTTTAGGGGCTCCTCCTCCACCAAAATCAATCATGTCTCACTTACTTCCATCTCAAGTGCCCAAGACTGCTCCTCCAAGTGTCCAAAAGAATAAGATGATCCCTAAAAAGACTGTCAAACCTAACATGCAGGTTCTTTTGCCTCGGCAGTCTGTTAAGGCAAAAGAGGCACCTTCATCACCTCTATCCTCATCTTCATCTACCGGGTTCTACACCGAAATCCTTCGCCAACTTATCCAATCTTCATCCATATCCCTTCCTCCGATTAAACCTTATAACCCTAAAGGAGTTAAACCTACCTGGTTTAACTCTGATCTAATTTGTGCTTACCACCGTACCCCGGGTCATGATACTGAGGGATGTAAAGCTCTTCAAGCTGTTGTCAACAACCTTTTGGAAGAAAGTGATCTTTTGCTGGAGGAGGAGGAACAAGTATCTCCTGCCATCTTAGCCCCATCTGAGCCCCAAAGATCCACTCAGACCTCTAGTGATTCCACTCCAATGGATCTTCCACCTTCTCAAATTGACACAATCCATATCGCCACTAGAACCCAACACTATGATAATCCATCTTCATCTACAGCATCTCGACCACGGGTTGTCATTTCTGCAGCCCCTGAAGGAGTTCCTCCTTCCTCATTAGCCCCACGACCTAAGGTCTCTATTCGTGCTGCCCCTCGGGCTCAAATTCCCGTGTCAGTTGAGGAAAGTGTTATGAAACAACTCACTCGTGCCCGGTCAAAATGTCTCTTTTGACCTCATCCAATCCTTCTCCACAACATCGCCAGTGCTCGATTGATAATCAAGCGTCGCATCGCAGTTGAATTCGGTCGAGATGAGCCCTGACCTTTCGAGTTGGTTGTTGGATTGAATAGACCATCAACCGCCATTTATTTTGAAGATTCGGAAATTCCTCCTCTTTCTTCGAGAGGATTTGAGGCTCCCTCTTTATCATAGTCCAAATCAACAACACTACCTTAAAACGCATTATGATCGACAAAGGGAGCTGCACTCAACATCATCTCCTCGCACACATTTGAGCAACTTAAGTTACCAAAGAACGTAGTGTCACCCCGCCTTTCGCCCTTCGATCATTTAACGATCACCAGCAAGAAGCACTTTTAGGAACTGTGGTCTTACCCATTCGAGTAGGTAAGAAGCTGCTTCACGAACTCTTCTACATTGTCGAAGGAAAATTCCACTATAATATGATCCTCGGACGCTCCTGGATTCGCGCAATGCATTGTGTCCCATCCACCCTCCATCGATGCTTAAAATATCAATATGAGGGCAAAATATATACTCATCCAGGAGATCCTTTTCCTTCCGCACAATGCGACATGACCACAAGGTCTGCCCCTCTAAAGGAAAATACTTCTTCTCCTGACGGGGCCTCATCTTCTTCCATACCTGCAACCAAACTACCGGATTTACAAAATCTAGAAGAGACATTGCAGCGTTTCTCACTGGGAGAGCTTCCTCTCTTTTCTTTCGACGCCCATCTCAAACCTAGTGAGTATGGTAGACCGGACAAACAACCTGAATATCAACCAGGTCTCGGTCGCATCGTCACCATTATTCTCGCCCATCACTGACTAATTTCATCTACGGTGGTCTTGATACACCTCACTATCGCCTGATTCTCCTCCTAGGACAAAACCTTACTTAACAGGGTTCGATTATCTACGTAATCCCACGTTTGCAAAACTTATCTATATTGATGCGCGTGGAAGGGTTTTGGTCTCAGGGAAAATATGAACAAGGTGTGCATGACCTCACATCCATTCCTACTCTCATGCCACATCAAAAATTTGGTTTAGGATTTAAACCTCTTTCAAAAGCCACCGTTCACTATCCTCGATGAGCCTCTTCCTATTGAGGAACCATCTTCTCCCACTAAGTCGAAGCATCGCTCGATGTGGACGATGACGTTTCCATCCCGCCTAAATTTTTTTTTGATCAATACCATTTCCTTAGGACCGCTAGCCTATAAGACTAACAACGGTCTCGCTTCATACCGTTAATCTTCCTGAAATAGTTGGAGACGACTCTCCTACTATCAACACTATCCACCGCATGCGGATGATGACTCTATCTCACCTATGTGGGGGTAGAGGATTCATATCTTCCCAAAACCATTCCTTCGACACATCTATGCTTCTCAACGAAGCCACTGTCGACCTTAATATAGGGACTTCAAGACCTCGCATCATTAAGGTCGGCCAATCCCTTAATCCACGAGGAATTGGGGATTTTACCACTTTTCTTTCCAAGCATCGTCAAGCCTTTGCTTGGTCATATGAGGATATTCCAGACTCGATCTCGATATTGTGGTCCACAATTTCGTTACTCTTCCCAACATGAAACCAGCTTAAACAAAAATTACGTAAAATGCACCCTAGAGTAGCCCTTCTTGTTAAAGAAGAATTACAACGTTTGCTCTCGGCTAACTTCATCCAACCCATCAATTATCCACAATGGATTTCCAATGTAGTACCAAGAACTAAAGCTACTAGGAAAATTTGAATTTGTACTTGACTTCCGGATCTTAATCTTGCTTGTCCGAAAGATGATTTTCCTCTCGCCTAATATTGACCAACTTGTGGATTTAATCATGGCGTCATGAGATGCTTTCTCTTATGGATGGTTTCTCTGGATATAATCAAATTCTCATCGCACTGTAAGACCAACATAAGACTTCTTTCATAACTCCTCGGGGACCTTTTGTTCGCTCGCGTCATGCCTTTCGGTCTTAAGAACGCATGAGCAACCTATCGCCGAGCAATGACCTACATCTTCCATGATCTCTTACACAAAACCGTGGAAGATTACGTCGACGACCTCCTCGGTAAGTCCAAATGTCGTCGATCATCTTTTCATCCTCGCACTCTCTTTGAGAGGCTTATCCACTTTTGTCTTCGCCTAAATCCATCTAAGTGCGTGTTTGGCGTGCTCACCGGTAAACTTTTAGGTTTTATCATTTCCATCGGGGTATTGAAGTGGACCCCGCAAAAATAAAAGCTATCCTTGAGATGCCTCCCCTTCTAACTTAAAGCAACTCCAGCTCTCCAAGGACGTCTTCAATCGCTCGTTTTATCTCACAATTGTCGGTTGATCATGTCAACCTTTTCATCATCTCCTCCGTAAGAATGTTCATTTTGAATGGGATGAACATTACCAAAAGGCCTTTAATGATCTCAAAGCTTATCTTCTTTCTCCACTGTGCTTACACCTCCACGCGAGGGGGAGCCTTTCTATCTTTATATCTCTCGTGATCGACCATGCTCTGGGAGCCATGATCTCGCATCGGGACACTTGTGGTAAAGAACAAGCTATCTATTACATCAGTCGCACCCTCCATGAGTATGAAACACGGTATTCAAGCTGAAAAGCTGTGTTGTGCTCTCTTCTTCGCAACTTCTAAGCTTTGTCATTACCTCCTTAATCACAAAACTTACATTGTCACAAGTGTCAATCCACTCAAGACAATTCATGCAAAGCCTTATCACAATGATCGTATCACTCGTTGGCTCATGCTTATGACAGAATTTGACCTCGAGTTTATCCCACAAAAGTCTATCAAGGGTCGAATATTGCGTATCAATTGGTGATGCTCCTCTTCCGGACACCCAAGACCCTCGCTCAATTCCCCCGATGAATATATCCAACAAATTGATTTTGGTCTATCTCCATTTAAAGTAAAGCTCTTCTTTGATGGATCCAAATGCCAAAGAAGGGGGAGGTGCGGGTTTCATGATGATCCTCCTTGGGGTACGCCTATCCTAGTCACACACAAATTGAACTTTGAGTGCACCAACAATATGGCTGAATATGAAGCTCTTATCTTGGGTCTTCAAAATGCCATTAATCTCGCGCCGTCATATTGACATCTTTGTGATTCTCAACTCATCGTTAATCAAGTCATGGGTGTCTATCAATGCAAGAATGATATCCTTCAAAAGTATCGTGACATCGTTCTTGCCCAACTCCAATCTTTCGATAAATTCACTATCCAAGCTATTCCTCGCACCGCAAATTGATTCGCAGATACAATGGCTTCCTTAGCCTCACTTATCCCACCTTTTACCGAAGACTCACGTCTTTATGTGGCTGTGCAACGATTAGATCAACCATCTCATCTTAGGCAACTAACTTCAATCCATGCTGTCACAACCCATACTCAGGATGAGTGGTATCAACAGATTGTTGATTATCTATCTCATTCGGTGCTTCCTCCAGATCTGACTTCCAATGGTAGAAGATCTTTTATCCAACACGCTAATCGCTATACTATCCTAGGCGGGATTCTCTACAAACGCGGCTTTGATGGTATTTTGCTTCGGTGCCTCAAAACCCATGAATCATCTAAAGCTATCCAGGAGGTCCATGACGGTATCTGTGGTGGACATTTTAGTGGCTTAGCTGTAGCTAAGCGCATCTTACGTTTGGGATATTATTGGCCTTCTCTTAATCGAGATTGTTGTGAATACACTAAGAAATGCGTCAAGTGTCAACAACATTCCAATCTCACGCACATCCCTAGTCAGGCTTTACAGCCTGCAGCAGATTTGTGGCCTTTTTCGCAATGGGGTCTTGATCTTATTGGTCTCATCAATCCCCGTTCTTCACAGCGTCATCATTCTATCATTACGCCACCGAGTAATTTACTAAGTGGGTGGAGGCTATCCCTCTTTCTTCAACAAAAGCTAAACCCATAGTTGATTTTGTCTATCAAAGACATCATTTGTCGCTTTGGTGTCCCACACAAGCTCATCACGGATAACGGTAAGTCTTTCAAGAACGTTGATTTGCGAGAACCTCTCGCAACGCTTTCAATATCAAACTCGGTTTTCTTCTCCATACTATCCTCAAACTAATGGTCCTGGCCGAAGCTTCCAATAAAACTTTGCGTAATATCCTCGCAGAAGGTAACTAGTCGAGCCGGGTAGGGATTGGCATTTACATATCCCTTTTGCTCTCTGGGCTTATCGGACTAGCATCCGTACTCCTACTGGTGCTACTCCCTTCTCTCTCGTCTATGGGTCTGAGGCTGTTCTTCCTCTGGAAGTCCAAATCCCATCTCTCCGTGTTTCTCTTAGAGAATTTATCTCCGATGAGGACTATCGTCAAAATCGTCTAGCACAACTTGAATTATTAGATGAGCGGCGTCTCAACGCTCTTGAACATCATCAAGTCTATCTTGAGCGTGTCAAACGTGCTTATAACAAGCACTTGCAGCACCGTGACTTCAAAATTGGTGATCTTGTTCTTAAAGAAAATCAAAATGTCATCACATTGAAAGAAGTCAACGTGGTAAGTTTGCTCCCAACTGGATGGGCCCGTACATTATCACTCATAAATATGGGTCTGGGGCTTATCGTCTATCTTCCATGGATGGTATACCTGAAGTGGAACCTCTTAATGCCTTGCATCTAAGGCCCTTCTACTGTTAAAATCTATCTTACACAAATCTAGTCGCAAGACAGATCTTTCATCCGTCTAAACAACCAGTCATCTACTTTCATGGTGATTCGAAACTATGTGGTTCTCCGCCTATTGCCTCTTTTACCTTAAAATATGAGTACCGCGGCTCTACTCATTGCATGTTTCTTTTGGATATGTTCCTCCTCATGGTAGGAATACCTTAATCACCACTTCATCTGTCCCAAGTGCTTATCTTAATCGGATCTACTCGGGGCATGAGTACATGTTCTTTTATGTTCTCTTCCCCTCCATCTGATCTATCTAGGTCTAAACTCAGCTTCTTCCAAAAAGATTTCCAAAAAAAAAAAAAAAAAAAGAGATGCTATCCAAAAAGATAGACTGATCCCTTGAAGGATAGCTATCCCTACATTATCAAATGAATCAAAAAGAAAAAATATAGACCATACCCTCGAAGGATGGCTATCATTGAAATTCAAAATACAGACCGCTCCCTTGAAGGACGGCTGTTTCTCAAAGAAATATTCAAGGCTTCTTGCAATTAATCAGCCTTTCAAATCAGGTTTATACACCTTTTAGCATCACCGAAAGACTTCCCGCATCGATCGCTCTTTTCCATATCAAGCAAACTTCCCGCATTGACCATCCTTTGCTTTTCTCACAAAAATCATGAAGCCGAGATCTAAGACCTTTTATCGATCATATGGAGAATCCTATTTCCCACTATAGACATGTATTCTCGTCCTTGTAAATTCCGACAAGATACTTACTTACCGCTTCCTTTCGTTTCCCTTCTAGATCTGTTTTGCGGCTAGTTAGTGTCAGGTTTATTTTAACCTCATGTAGGGCCTTACATGCATGATATTGTGATTTCCTATCCAAATTCTATCTATGGTCAGTTGGGAGTCCAACTTATCATTTTCTTTCTTATCCGGATTTATTTTCTTTATCTCTAGTCAAGGTCGTTTTCATTACTTCCTGGCTCTCGCAAGGAGTATTCCCCATTATTCTTTGTTTATCATCCAGCTTAAATTGACATTTTACATGTTAATCAAAATTTATCTTCTATCTAATTTCATCTCATCTATCAAAGCATCTATTATCAACACATGTGGATCTGGCTATCTATTTTCATCAAAATTAAATTAACATCTCAAACAGGCCGAGTACATCAATCACATCTATCTATCTATCCATCAAAACATCTAAAAACTGGTGCATCCAAGTTACACTACATCTATCTATATCCATTTTTCATCAAAATAAAATCACATCTATCCATCTATCCATCAAAATATCGAAAAATATGTACATCCAAGTTACATTACATCTATCTATCTCTATTTTTCATCAAAAAAATTATATCCACATATCAATCTATATCCATCAAATCACATCTATTCATCATCTATCACCATATCTATATCCATCAAATCACATCTATTTCTATCCTCTATCAATCTATATCCATCAAATCACATCTATTCATTATCTATCACCATATCTATATCCATCACAATTGCGCTACATCTATCCATGTATATCAAATCAATGCTCAAATCTAAATTCGACTTCTCTCGAATCAATCGTCACGATGAAAATCAATTGTTTACATTTTCCGTCGCATATTTATATGCGCTACGTTTGGTCGGCGCCGATTTTGTTGATCGACGCCATTTTCTCGGTCGTCGCCGATTACTCGATCACCGCCGATTTTATGTGTCTGTTTGCCATAGTGTTGATGCTTGGCTTACCTGTCTATCTCGTCATTATTGTGTCTTTGAATATTGCCTTTCGGCGCATCTTTTCGATATCACCGCTATTTCGAGTTTTGTTCCTTTGCGTGGGACACTCGTATTTTTGGCAACTTAGAGTTAAGCGGGTCTCAGTAGGCACTAACGCCGCCTCATGAGGAGACCGCTCTAGTTTGCCCTACCAATGTGAGTTCCTTAGGTCATGCTGTCTTTTTTATTTATTTTTGTACATCGTTAATGGTCAGATCTACTCCAGACATCCAACTGGGGCATCTTGCGTTTTCATCTACCTCTTTCAAACTTGGGATCGTCTGTTCTATCACTCATCCCATCCCTAGTTTGAGGGGGATCACATCATCACTTTTTCTTCCCTTCTTCCATCTCCTTGTTTTTGTCTCATAACCTTGCTTATCGCAAGTTACTTGACAAAAAGGGGCAAAATGTAGACACTTAAAATTGGTTACTCAATTTAGTGTCCCTCACATTCGTTTACCTGCTTAGGTAACCTGGGGCACGTTTACGTCACCACTATCCCCTTGGGATATTATCCGATTTGTGATTTAAACACCTATCTTAAATTTAATTCACCCCATGAGTAGTTAAATATTAAATATTTAATTACACCTCTTCCCATGTATCCTAATCACTTATCTACCCCAAATTTATTCTATCTATGTATCACCCCTATTTTTCCTCTTCCCCAAGCGGGATATTTTCCGTATTTGGGGTAATTCTCATATTTCTAGAAATCAATCATTTTGGCCATCTCGAGTTCTGTCTCGCGATCAAGACCGATTTATACAAATGGCGCCGATTTTCTAGGAGCGGTGCCGATTATAAAAGCAAGTCCGTAACTCGGGGCCTAGGGGGACCGAAAAGGACACGCGAATGCATTTAACGCACGCACAAACAGAGAGAGAGAGAAAGAGATAGATCGCAAAAGAGACACAGGGTGTAAGAAAGAGAAATCTTTAGCATCAAGTGTATCAAGTGAGGGCAGATCCTCGTCCGAATCAATCCCGAAAGGAGCACCGTTACTTTCGCTTCTATCACATCGACATTGCACGCATCCATCGATCCTCCGGTGACTCTGCTCCAAGATCTTACCGACTTTCGCACACCCAAGCAGACGTCGATTATCCGTCCATCACTTCCCACCCCGAATCTTCTTGCAGACTGCCCTCGATCAATCGTCTACTTTCGGACGACGCGCGATCTTACACAATCGACACCGATCCTTCATCAATCGACGCCGATCCTTCATCAATCGACGCCGATCAAATCGGGCCGACGCCGATCATCCCGCAGAGGCAGTAAAGGACACAGTAACACAAATCCAAAGGTGTTATTTCATAGTTTCCTGCTTTTCGTAGCTTTTCATTGCTTTAGATTCTCGCTTTTATTACTGTAATTAGAAAATCAAGTCTTTAAGTACATCTTTTATCATGTATGCTTCTTTACTTAATTGAAAACGTGGACCGACATCCGCCAAGGAAGCTTATCGCTTCCTGACCCGCTTCTCGAGCAGTCCACCCAAATATCTTTTAACGCCATCTTTTTCGCTCAAGCATTGGTGCCTTGCAGGTTTCTCGGATCTATTGTGCGAATTGCTCGTGTGCGCCCGTCTTATCTACATCGACCTCCTTATCCGTCTACATCTTCGGATCTTGTCCATCAGGTATCAATTTTATTGGAGTTTTTCAGGGTTTTTGTGTTTAGTTTGGTGCATTAACTTGGACAGGTAACAAGCGCGAAATCCTTGATCTATAAATCACATCCAATTCTCTCTATGTTGTATCCATTTTGTCAGAGGATTCTCCTATCACACCTTTTCTTGTAAACAAAACCCTAGTTACCTACACGAGACTTAAGTACATATTAGACTAAATAAAAGATGCATATAATTGAGTCGGAATGACCTTAGTGGTCACTCCTATGTGATTGTCACAAAGTGTTGCACTACATTTTAGAGTCTATGTAGTTTGGGTGTGTGTATGATAGAATATGTGTCCTTGAAGCTAGGTTTCCCTTGTGCAAGCTACACCAAGATAACATGCTACAACTACTTCTCCACCAAGATAATGTGTGTCATGAAATTCGAATTCGCCCTTCCTATGAAGTGAATAATGCAACCCAAATGCATTGCTCAAGTTGTTCTCTTTTTCCCATGTAGTAGATAGAAAATAGTAACCTCATTCCCCTCGTAATAATTGGTAGGTTGTGTGTATATATATATGACTCCTTTTTTAAATTTTGACACATAGTGACAACAAATATGAAATAGGATTTAGAAAATATTTAAATCAAAGCCAAGTGGTAAATTAAAACACAAGCAAGAGTGGACAAAAGTGCCAGGAAGGGACAATAATGACATACACTATTATCCTTTCTGGCCACCGTTGTCCCTAACACATAGAAAAATAAATCGCATAATAGATATAGACAAGGATCTTTGTGACAAGATGAAAAGCACATAAGAAAATTGAGAAAACATAATATAATGTCACAATCAAAATCAATAAAAGGACCAAGAGAGGTGTCACCAATGTCTAATCTTCTCACTTAGGAATAATGCATATAATGACATACTAGAGGCATAATTTAATAGTAATAAGTACATAATTTTGTGCCCACCGATACCTATTTTGACTAGATAAAGAATAATTGAGTCGGGAAATTTCTTTTAGCTCGAATGAGCTTTGATAACAAGGAAACGAAAAATCTTTTCAAATGTAGATTATCCATGTAACTAGAGCTTGAAGGTTACATTTAGTATTGTTTATTTAAAATTTTGTCAATATGAATTCTTTGAGGTATAATGATTTTTTAGATTATTTAAAATTATTTTCAAATATGATTGATCGCAACAAATTATGTTTGTAAGTGTTATAAAAATCATATTTTAACTCACTTCAAATATAGAGAACATATGTGTAGATGCAAATTTTTATGATAAAAATTTATATATAATATAAAACTTTTATATTTAATTATTATGACATTGTTGTACATCCACATATTATGAATACAAAATTAATATAAATATTACATATATTTGATAATATCTATTTTCACTAGTATAATATATAAAAGTTATAATTGAAGAATGAACAATTTTTGGCTTTTTTGAGATCTATATTATGAAAGTGAAGTATCATTGTGTCCCACTGAGCTAGACATTTATGGTCAAAATGGTAGCAAAGAGGCATGGTGGTGATGGCGAAAACCATAACTTGTAAACCCCACAATAGACTACCACTCCCTCAAAGTGCACTCGAGTAGAGGTAATAATTTGCAGTATTAACAGGAAACTTTTAATGTCCCCTAATATCACTGCATAATGACCCAATTTAATAATCACACAAATTCTTCCAACATGTGCCTAAACAGTGAGGAGGTTCATTTATGATTATTATTATTATTTTAAGACATACCCAATTTGTGGTAGATGACAACCAAGAGACATTTGATTTTTTTATTTTATTTTTTAATTTTATTTTTTTGTCATTTAGTATGATTACCAATACCATTTTGATTCTAAATTTTTTTGGAGAGGGATATTCAATTGAAGTTAGTAATCTATATATTTAAAGATAGTTGTAGGGGTTTTTTAAATTATGAAAGCATGTAGAAGGTGAGGACGATGCATTTTTAATATTTTTATATGTTTGATTTTTTTAAATATATAAAAATTTATCGTCAAACAAATAAATATATTTATTTCAAAATCAATCAATTATATATATATAAAATGAATATTTAAAATTAGATTTTTTTAAATGTATATTTTTTTAAAATATGTTTTATAATAATAAAATTATATATTTAATAATAAAATTGTGCTGCACTATGCATTAATAATCTAAAACCAATTATTCAACGAGTCTTTTTCTTACTATTTTCATTTTTAATTTTTACAATTTTTTTAATATTCTAGTGATCATATATTTGGTCAAACAATAATTATGATGCATCACAGTTCTTGCTGTTGCACCTATTTTCCTTTAGAAATATAGATGTTTTGTCATTCCATTCCTTCCAACTTTGCAATGTTTGGATGATTAGTTAAAACTTGATGATATTTGACAGGTTGTTTATTGATTTTGATATTATGGTATTACTTTTATTTTAAATAATTTCATCAACATAATTATAATGAAAATTAGTTTTTTTTTTTTTAATTTTTAGTTCTAATTTTTTATTATTTGGTTAACAATGTTCAAACAAGAATTTTTTTATAGTTATGATAGATTGTAATTTCTATCAATAAATAATTATTTTAGATATTAAATTTGATATTTGATAGGTGAGATGGTACTTTCAATCTTAAATTTGATTTTAGTATTTTATTTTTGAAAGATTTTTTTGTCAACATTAATATCTTAGCTCAATTAGATTGATGTCAACCATCATTAATCAATAATTTTTAGAAATTTGATATTTGATCGGTGAGATAGTGCTTCCAATCTTAAATTTGATTTTAGTATTTGTTTTTAAAGTTTTTTTTTCCAACATTAATATATTAGTTCAATTAAATTGATCTCAACTATCACCAATCAATAAATTTTTAGAAAAATAAAATAAAATTATCAATCAATATCACATATTTAAAATCGAAAAAAGAAACTACTGACATTGTCTATTTAAACATTTTTCAGATAAATATATTTAAAATCTATATTAATTTGAATATTAGATAATCAATTTTTATAAATTTTTTAAAAAGGGGTACAATTAATCTAACAAATTCTTAATTACCGTGAGCTAGTTACATTAGCACATGACTAAGAACTGGTGTATTTATTACTTTTCCTATGTTTTCATTGAGATCCAGATTTTGATGAGTACAATTCACAATGTAACAACCATGAATTGTATTTTTCACTTCTCATGTGTTTTCTTAAAAACTCAGATTTACCCGACACTGCAATCACAAAACACAGGCAAAGGTTTTCTAACATATACACAATTGTCATAATTTATGAAGAGTTAAATTTTACAGTGTCATCAAGGGATCAATACAAGTCTATAAATTAATCCATGTCCATACAATCTCACTCAGAGTTGGTCTAAGCTTTTGATGATAAAATTTTTCATACTCCAATGCATCTCCTCCGATATTTCTAAGCTCAACCAACAATAAATAAGGTGCAACTTGGAATACTTGTACAAAAATAGCCAACCGAGTTCCTTGCATCTGTATCCTGCATTGTCTCCTCTTAATCTTCAAGCCCAATTTTTTTGCAACCTCCTCAAGTCTTGAAATGATCTCAGAGGCACATAATTTTGATGTAAACCTTGATTCCTGATGATTCAATTCCTTTCCTTCCTGGAATAATCCAGACAGATTAAGTCCAGGGCACATTGATATAAGTTCAAATGCATTCAAAATTGCAGGTTTAGGCTGCTTCTCCATAGATTGAACTGGATCTTCATCATCATCAAAATTTTGCATGTCCATTTCAGTGTCATCTACATTTATGATATTGCATTCCTTAAGTTTTGGGAGATGCCATTTTTGAACCAGTGGGTGGTCTTGAGCTCTTGCATGGTCATTCTTCTATTAGGGTCTGGTTCTAACAATCTCTGCAGTACATCTTTCACATTTGAAGAGAACCATGATGGGCATTTGAAGCTACCATGTCGGGATTTGCTGGTTCTCAGATTATTAAAGGGCAAATAGCCTGTTAAGAGAAAGAAAAAAATGATTCCACATGACCACAGGTCTGCTTTGCTTCCATCATATCCCTTGTTGAGTATTATCTCTGGTGCAGCATAAGCAAGGGTGCCACAGGAAGTATGGAAGAGCCCATCTTGCCTTGCCTGAGCACTCAATCCAAAGTCTGCAATCTTGAGAATCCCATGGCCATCCAGCAAGAGATTTTGAGGCTTTAGATCTCTGTGACAGACTCCATGACTGTGGCAAAAATCTAAACCCAAAATCAATTGAAAGAAATAGGCTGTAGCTTCTTTTTCTTCAAGCTTGCTCTGGTAGGCTATCAGGTCATACAGATCTCCTCCCTGTAGATACTCCATGACTAAATATATTTTTGACTTGCTGGCCATGACTTCGTACAGCTCCACCACATTTGTATGTTTCACTAATTTCATTATTGAAATTTCTCTCTTGATTTGGTTCACTTTCCCTCCGTGGAGTACCTTGCTTTTTTCTATGACCTTGATGGCCACATGCTTTCCTGTTTCTATGTTCCTGCAAAGCTTCACTTTAGCAAAAGCTCCCTGCCCAATAGTTCTGATAAACTCATAGTTTCCTATTCTGTGCTTCGCTTCATCATCACCCCTGCAAACCTTCAATATCATTTTTCTGCATGCTTCAAACATTCTAATGCAATATATTTCAGGTAGAAAACAAAACCATGTACAAAGACGAACTTATATAGCAGGAAGAGGGTATTAATATGGGACTAAATCCAATCATGGGTATAAAGATAGTTTTATACGGTGCACATCGAATTTGGTTGAGATTATTTTTGAAAAATTAAAGAAATATGATAATCATAGGAATTTCCTTTCAAGTTAAAGAGAGACAAAAGTTACAAGCAATCCAATTAATGAAGTGAAGAAAACCGAAAGAGGATGTATATTTATTTTGACAGAACCATTTGTGATTTGAAAGCATTAGCAAGTCGATTCACATTTCAGTAAACAAATAATTAACGGTTTCAATAATGCCCTAAAGCTTTACTTTTTCGTGAATAAAACACTACCACGGACTTCACCAACAAATGAAGCTTTATATGCATCGTTGGCGTTAAGAAAAGCACAGTGTTGGTGAAGCTTAGCTTTACCTTTGCTAATGAACGTGATACCCACCTTCTTTATCAAAGTCTGAAATAGGAGCCACTCAAATAGGCGGTGCATATTTAGTAAGAAACTTTTTGATATAGAGTTTTTTATTTCGAAAATAGTTTGTGTGGAGAAATCATTATTCATGCATTTTAATTTGATATCCATGTGGCACCTAAATAGTACCACATAGGTATTTAAACTTATTTTGAGTGAGCGGGTTCTTATATACATATTTGGTTTCTTCTTTTGAATAGGAGGGAAAGTCATATTTTGGATTGATTTTAAGTGAATTTGAAAGTACTTCAAAAGTGTCCAAAACATGTGCATTGGGTATCTAATACTAAAAATATGATGAGATCACCATATGATTAATTAGTTTACGTCATTGTTAGGTACATTGTACAATGTTTTTCATTTTAATTTTTTAAGCATTGAATATTCCTCTTTATGTAGGTCACCAAAAGTATTGGTCCCTCCGACATATTTGCTCATATCGTTTATTTAATTCGTATTTTTTTATTTAAAAGCTTTCTACTAATAGAAAAAGTCTAGTACAATGCTAATCAAACAAAAACATGGGTGGTATGGAAGCACAACCTAGTAATGCCACATTGAATCAATTCAAAATACACTGACATATGGGATAGGTCAGCACAAAGATATCATATCAATGCAAACTTATTAATCCAAGAAGAAGTAATAAACTAAGAGCACAAGAAATCTAAGCAATTGCGAAAATGGTACCTAGAGGAGGAGGTGGTAGGGGACTATCTAAATTCCCACCCCACCCAAAAAATAAGTAGGTTCCGATCTAGGACACGCTCCGAGCCATCTTGGGCATCATTGTTTTCCTCCTGCCTAGAGGAAATGACCAGTTCAAGGCAAGAAAACTTGCTAGAAGGGGCGACGTCACAACCTGTCACCCCAAAAGCACCATTTTCACCATCGCCAACAGTGGAGAGCATCGCATCCAATACCACCACTATCACTACATGAACTATCACCAGTCCCATCACCATAAATGTGGTCCAAACTCTCTAATCTATCACCTCGATGAAAAACAAGTTGGGACTCAAGACCGAGACTTCTCCATGTTCTTTGGGAGTGACAACTTGGAATACTTCGACCCCGACCTCAAGGAGGGAAGCATTATCACAAGCGATATGGTGGTTCTTAGCTAATTGTACAGGTGTATTACCCTAATGGTCGATGATCATCTAACTAAGTATGTGATCATCACACTCTACACCGAAGAAGACTTGAAAACTTCATTCCCAGAGCTTGGAAAGGTATTTTGAGGTGAAATGTTATATTATTATGAATCAAAGGGACATTAAAATATTAATGAAATAGGTTTAAGAGCATAATTATTCCTAAAACTCTAAAAATGGCTATGTTGTGATAAGGACAATGAGGTGCACCTACAAACATTTATCTTCCTTGATAAACTCTTAGATATTGTGTAAAATATGATATTTCCACCATGAAGAGGATTACATAAGATTTCCATTACCTATTTTTTTACTTCATAACTTCGTATGTATATCTTGAAATCATCTCAAGAAGTTCGGTTCATATTTTGGCCATTCATTCCTTACACCCGAAAACCCCGCTTTTACGTTGTGTCCCTAAATCACAAAATATTACCTAAATATTCCTAAACCACTTTTAACACCTTCTTGGCTCTCCAATACCACCTTTGGATGATTATGATCTTTTGGAACCTTCTCGAGGATGCACCTACCTTGAAATGGCCAAATTGGCCTTTTTAGGCCCGCAAAACAACTAGTCTTTAGTTGTACCTTACCAGCTAGTCTTGATATTTTAAAATCATTTTACAAATTCCACATGATTATTACATATATTATGAGGAACTATAAGGTTAGGATGATCATTACATGAAAGAAAAACAAAACAGAGAGGGGTTTAAGAATATTAAGAGAAAATTTTCACATTTGAATTAATTGTAATTTTTCAAAATTTGAATTTTTGGGCTTACAAAAATGCATGACAACAACTAGATCTGACTTGGGGACATTAGATTGTAATTATAAATAGATAACTCTATATATGTCATGGGTAATAGACCAATTTCTTATCTATTGGGTCAATAGAGTAAATTATTCACCAAGAATACACAAGCAACAAACACACAAAAGGGAAAAGGCAAAACACACACAATAGAAAAGAGGAAACACATAAAAGTAGGAAATAAAACACACAACATAAAGGGAAAATATGTTACAACGAGGGAAAAACACCACATAATAAAGAAAAACAACCTAAATCACTTATGTACATACGTGGGACAACCTGATTTCGTTGAAACACCAATTCAAACTAAGTGCTTACCCATATAGAGGTATCATTGAATTCCTTTCTTCCACAAATCCATTGACAGACTCACTAAAATATGAACCTTTTCTCAATTTATTAAGAACTATATATTAGAATATAAATAAATGAGAGGGGAGGTGTGAATCAGTGCTTCTTCAATATTTGAAAATAATTTTATGTCTCAAAAAACATTTAATTTTGATTACCATTTACCATGAGGAAACAATGACATTCAAGCCTAAGCAAATGAAGTGAAACCACACATAAAGAGAATATTTTATGTAGGAAACCCTTAAAGGTAGAAAACCCCAATGAAATCAATGCAATACTGTGGAAAATTATCCCATGAGAGATTGTAGAAGATTCAATTTTTGTGTACCTTCTTAACTTGAAGCACCAACTCCAAAAATTTAATCAAGCACCTACTTGATGACTTTTGCAAGATAAAATTGCATAGAAGCAACAAATCCCTACTTTTATAAGAATTCACTTAGACTTTACAAAGTTTTGATCACATTCATCTGACCTAGTTGCTTAAGACAACAAGTTTGTGATCTCATATTCAACTCCTATGTGTTCATCCTCCTTCTTCACACACCTATTTTCACATCACCTCATTTTGCTACAATATCAATCATAAGACCTCTTTTCCATGCACATTAAATCTCACATGAACCCTTAGATAATACACTCTTACACCTTTCCATCTTCATATATCAACCTCTTCACCTTCTTACCTCTTCAACTCATATGCAAGATTCTAGATGACATCACCTAGAGTTGTTACATTATCATCACTACATCTGTAAGTGTGTCGATTAGCTATTGTCCTTTCCTAATTTATCATGAAACTTTTAAAACCTATGAGGAACTGGAGAATGTTTTTGAACTCGATTGATGTAGATCATATCACTTACACAACCATTTAAAAATTTAGATAATCAAAATCTCCCAAGATAGTCCTTTTACTTAAAATTACCTTACTTGTTTAAGCTTAGTTAGCCCAAAAACATGAAATTTTTATCCCTCTCACTAAAAGTAACTTTTGAAATGATTGAGAAAATTTTAATATCCTTGTATCATGCTAAAACAATCACCAAATTAGATGATATCACAAGAAAAGATCAAAGAGTCTTCCTTTTTCTAAAATTTTCTTCTGAGTTTCTTAAACCAAGTCTCTCTGGTGAGTTGGTGGTTGGATAAATCTACCAAAACTAGAAAAACTAAAGATAATTATGAGTACCTATTTTTACTTGTAAAGTGTGAGGTAAATTTCTTTGTTCAACTCTCAATGCAAGACCCTTATCTCTCTCTCTCTCTCTCTCTCTCTCGAGCTTAGTTCTTCCTCTCAGTAGTTTTGTCTAAAGCTCTTTTCTAACATAAAATTTGATAATGAGAATCATTCCACAAAAAAATCATTATAAAAGTATCCATTTGGTTAAATATTCAGTGTACAAAGTTTCACAGTGAATTCCTTTGTAAAAAAAATGCTTCAAATCCACATTTTCAAGTCTCTAATTAGGTCTCTTACAGTTATAACCATCTTCTAAACCAACTGTCATTCACTATGGCTTTCTTTGATCAATTTCAAACCTCTAAAATGGAAAATCCTTGATGTGATGACATCAAGTGACTACCACATCTCATTTTCAATATAAACCCTAAGAGGGCTTTATAGTGCCCAAGTGGAGGAAAAGGTTATAAAACCAAATAGAATTGTACCCAAAGATTAAAATTTATATTTTAGGTCTGTATCAAGATGAAAAATCATTATACAATGACATTAGTGTCCTTTGCATCAACCAACTATGAAAAATATTGAAAATCCAACAACTCTTCCCTCCCAAAAGAGGATATCTATGCTTTCTAAAAGAATATCAAACCAAAATGTGGTCTCCATTTGTGAATTAAACTATATGAGAATTAAAATTAAGTATAAAAATGTTTATTCAATTGAATGTAACTTTATCAATCTCCCCTTCATACCTATAATGTTATGCAATTGTATTTACAAAATGTGTTCCAAGATCTTGGCCCTTCGAATTCAACACCTTCCATCGTTGATTTTCGATCAACAAGAGGGTTTGTGATTGGTAGAAAAATTTAGGATAACATCATGACAATCCAAGAAGCTCTCCATACTATTAAGAAGAAAAAAATGAAACCATGGTGATAAAGTTAGATATGGAGAAGGCCTATGACAGAGTATCTTGGGAATTTCTATACAAAGTGTTGAGATGTTTGGTTTTGATTTGAATTTTTGACAAAGATGATTCAAAAATGCATATCTACGGCTAGATTTTTAGTTTTGGTCAATGGTACCTTGTGGGTTTTTAAAAACTCTATAAGTTTGAGACAAGGGGATCCAATTTCTTTTCTCTTCATATTAATAGTTGAATCTCTTAGTAGGGCCCTGAATCAGATTCCATGGAAGTTTGAATTAGGGGTTTGGCTCCTATTGCTAACTATGATAATGTGATCCATCAACATTTTTTTGATGAAAAAATATTGATAGGTGAAGCTAAAGTTCCAGAAGCTAAAAAATTTAAGAACATTCTTATAGATTATGAAGAGGTCTCAGACCAACAAATCAACTTTAGGAAGAGATCTGTGTTTTTTTTCAATACCCCAGAGAAAGATGCCAAAATATCCCTTAGATTTTAGGATGTGTGAGGAAAATTTTCCCTACGAGATATCTAGGCATGCTGATTGGGAATGAAAATCTTAGAAATTAGGATTGGAATTTTTAATAGATAGATTTATCAAAAAGTTTTCGGGTGGAAATGAAGTCTCCTTTCAAAGCTAGGTAAAGCCACTTTACTAAATGCTCCTTTAAAATCTTGTCTACACTATGTTGGTTAATTCTAGAATTCTAATGGCAATTGTAAATAAATTGAAGACTATTTAAAAGAGGTTCCTATGGAGTGGGAATAAAAACAAGTATAGAATTTATCTTTTGGATTGGGAGAAGATATGTCAAACTAAGAAGATGGGTGGTCTTGGGATTAACGATTGGAAGAAAATGAACAAATCCCTTCTCTCAAAAATGGTGTGGAGGTTGATCAAGGAAGTTAGTGTCCGGACTACCATCATCAAGAATAAATATTAATGAGACTCCACAACTATTGAATGGTGATTTAACAACCTGAATTTGAAGGATCCCCTTTTGGAAAGTTATAAATTGGGCTAAAGCCTTACTCTAAAGAGGGTGTAAATGGGAAGTTTGGAATGGAAGAAGAGTTAAGTTTTGGAAAGATAAATGGATACAAACATTCCTCTTGAGGAACTATTTTCAAACTTGTAGCAAGATGTTGCTTTATTAAGTATGGCTATGTGGTAGAGGACTATTTCAATTTGGAGGACCCTTTCAAAATATGGAAAGAAATAAATTTGGAAGGAAAATTTTTGATGAGCTAAATGCCTTTAATAACTCCTTGAGTGGTATGGTTGTGATCAGAAAATAGGATTAAGAAAACATCTTCTGGTTTAAAGAAGAGAATGTCATTTATTCATTAATATTGCTTGTAATTTTTTTTGAAGAAGTGGCTAATGAAAAGAGATTTAAATGGGACAAAATTTGGATTAAAGAGGTTATACCAAAAGTCAATATCTTTTGGTGGCTGGTCCTACATGATAAGATCTTATCGGTGGCTAATATAAACAAGAGGGGTTTCCAAATGGTCAATAGGTGTGTGTTGTGTGGAAAAGAGGAGGAAAATACCTTTCACCTCTACTTGAATTCCCTTTCTTGGTTGAGGTTAGGAACTATTTATTATCTCTCTTCGAAATAAAATGGATCTTTCCTCCTCATTAAAGATGATGTGGAATCAATGGAGCTTCCCCTTTAAAATCCATGGATTAGAACACCTTTGGACCTTTACCATATTACATCTATGCTAGGAAATATGGAAGGAGAGAAATAAAAGGATATTCAAGGGTAAGAAGGAACAATAAAATAGAGTGGCTGCAATATGTAGCAATGTTATAATTGCTAACTTTTCCATAATCCAAAATAAGAAAAAGGAAGTCATGGAGATGAAAGTTAAATATCAAGGAATTGAGAATGACTAGTGGTCTTAGAAATCCATCCACACCTAACCCCGGCTGGTTGGATGGAAGAAACCCATAAATGGATGGATTGAAATGAATTTTGATGGGGATTCAAAAGGGAATCTGGGGAAATATGGAATAGGAGGTGTCTTCATAGATCACAATAGGACATTCATTTTAGGTTTCTCATGTAATCTTGGTATCCAATCCAACCACGTGGTAAAAGCAACAAAAACATTCTCGAGGGGTTAGTATTGTTGTTAAAAGAGATATAATAAATAATATCCTTAATGTTAGATCCATGTCCATGTCCATATTGGATTCTATTGAAGGTATAAGAAATATGGTTAGGGTTTTTGAGAACATTAATTTTAAACATATATACAAAGAATCTAATGACATGGATGACCTCTTTGTTAACAAAGGGGTGTATGAGCATGAAATGAAATTCATAAATAAATATGATGAACCGAACATCCCATAAATACCTAACTCACTAAGGATATCAACAATGCAAATAAGGACAATAACTTGGTCATTTAAGGATGAGGAGTTGATCATATGTAATGGTATGATGGATATGTATGCTTATGTTTACTAGTGTAAGTTTTGGAGGAATATAATTGAGAATAATGATAGAGTTAGGGAAGCAATCAATATTGATCTTATCATGTTTCGGAAAACATCCCCTCCAGAAGTGTATTAATGATAGCTTAGGGAGATGGGATTTTATTTTATTTTTTTGGAGTAAAGATCTGTGTTCATACATAATTGAGGGTTTCTGTGTGGAACTTTGTGGAAATATTGTTGTTTGTGGCACACTACCAACTATAACATGAAAATGGGTGGAAAGTTGGTTCATATTGAACCTAGTGACACAAAATATATCAAGCCCAAGGTTTGGACCATTTTTGAAAAAAAGGGGATGGCTAATTTTTAAAAAATATTTGATGGATTCGATGATGATTTTAGCAAGGATTTTAGAAATACTTGGAAAACTTCAAATACCTTGATTTTTGCTCGGTGTCAATTAAGGGGGTGAAACTCTAGATTACATTAGAAACCATTGTTGCTCTTATGGACATGAAAAGTGAAGGAAGAAATATGTTCAAACCAAAGAAATATTACGCCAAGGAATCAAAGATGTTTTTGAAAGGTAAATAAAAACTTACCTCTCATTTCGTTGGGTATCTTAGGAATTCAATTTTGGAACCTTTTAATGATGTGGCTTTGAACCTTATTCAATATGTAACACTTGAAGGTAGACACAAGAATATTTTTTCTTACCATCTTCCAATGCTTAATTACATTCACCATGGGCATAGTTTATTTTTGCCTACTTCATGTTGTGGTATCTCATGTGCCAATATAGAACAATTCCATAAGGGTAAGATTGTGGTTCCCCTACACCAGGGTTTTATCTTGGCCTTGATGAAGAGGGGTTCTTCTTACATGACTAAATCCTTCAAATATTGTGGTTCATTAGGGGATACTCGAGGGGTCTGAGTGCAAAGAGGAAATGGAAGAGTAGGACAAGGGTGAAGAGAGAAAGGAACCTTCAATAAAGGAATTGGATGAGGAGCCCAAGGTTATTGTTGAAGCTACACTTAGTTTGAAAAATATTAAATAACATAAAGGGATTGAGGGCCGTGTTATGGAGGAATGTGGTAAGATATAGGGAAGAGTTCCTAAATGGAACATGTTAAGGAAAAAGAGATCCTTGAGCTACTTAGGAATGCCACTAACCTCAAAAAAGTACAATCCAATTCATACTTAAGGAATGACATATAATGAGGGAGAAGGTGAAAAGCATGTCCCTTATTATGAACAATGGTAGCATGGAAACAATTCAAGATAGATGTAAGAACCTCAAAAAGAAGTGGACCATTTGAAAGGTCTACTTAAATAGATTACTAATTGGAGTATGCTTCACATAATTTCTACTATATAAAATCTTCACTTGTTGGCCCAACTGATCAATGCATATAAAATCATCGACAATTGGGAGGCATAAAAAAGGAAACAAGGATTCACTAAATCGGCTCTTGAAAATCTTGGTGTTTCCATCAACAATTTGGAAAAAGGATGGAATGTCCTCCTTGAATACATAAAGAAGAATGGCGATCCTAAATGATGTAAGGTTCCTTGATTTTTGGTTTTTTTACTATTGAATTACTTGGTTTTAGGATGTTGTTAGTAAGTTGTTTTTTTACCGTTTAGTTTATACTATGTTTTGATGTTGGTGTAGTATCTATGTTTTTTTCCCAAATGGCTATGGAATTTTTTGAAAGTTTCTCATTAAGTGGGTTGTGATCATATACGGGTATGGATCCCTTAACCCTCTTTTACCTATAATAAAAAAATCTCTTAGGATTGAAATTAAGTATAAAAAGTTTTATTCACTTGAGTGTACCTTTATCAATCTCCCTTTGATCAAATTCTTTCTCAAGCTTGGCTATCTTGACTGAGTTATAACCCTCAAACCATTGTTATAATATTCCTAAGACTATCCATGCCTTAACTCACAAAATATCAATGAAATCCTTACAAGAATCTATAAAAACACTCATCAAAATGTTTCTTACTAGGATTAATCACCTTTAAATCAAATTCTCAAGGTTTAATGAACACAATTCGTTCATACACAAACTTAAAAATTGTCTTCTTTATTGTTTGCAAACAAAATACTTGTCTTCCCACCTTGGAGCTCCTCTTCTTTTTTTCATTTGAATGATAATAATAAAACATTTTTTTTTAAAAAAATGTAACCTCTAGTTCGAGCTTCTCCCCATAACCAACATTTATGGTCAAGAGGAAGGTCTTGTGGAGATTACATTTTTAAGAAAAAGAGATAAAATCAAACTTTAAGAGCCATATAACCAACTAAGCCCCAAGAAGAGTCTCCTAAGACACCACTAAATTTCTAAAACCTCTAATGAACCTAATAAACCCTTATAAACTACCTACTCCATAAAAGCAAGCCAAAATTTGCTTAAACAACATTCAAAAGTTTAAATTTCTCAAAAAGGAGGGAAAATGTAAATTTTAATTTTGAATCACTTGAGCACAATAAAACAACTTGAAATGAATCCTAGGGACTTCTAAGGATTATAACAAGCCAAAATTTGTCATGACATGCTTATATTATTCTTATAAGTGATGCTCCTACATCATACTCCCAAAGGAAATAGAATGGTTCCCCATGAACTTCTTTACTTATAAGATTATTTTCTCCTTCTTCATTTAATTCCTATTGAAAATGAGGTTCTGAAGGTGGAATTTACCTAAGTTCCCTGATTGGTTCATCTTCATCAGTTGTACCATACTCCTCACAATATTTCTAGTATTTTAATTAATTATTTTCTTGAGAAAATGACTGTGCTAGGAGTGTATACCATATTTTACACCTTGTGTCTCGAGATTATACATTTGATCCAAGTTCATATGAGATTTTCTTTCATGATTCTTGACTATTAAATTATCGTTTACATATTCATTTTGGATTTCTTGGTTCATCTCATCCTCAAGATTGGAAAACAATAGCTTTTGCTTGAAATTATCTCTCTCATTTGACTACTCCACCTTCACTTTATCTCAAAACCTATATATACAACACTCGAAAAGAATTATATTGAAAAATATAAGCTACATCATCCTTCTTATTCACCACTTCCTCCTCATGCTTGCTCTCTTCTTAGTTTTGTAACCTCTAATCTTCTTGGGCTACCTTGATGCATTTTTCATGACTTTTTTACCTCCTTCAAATTGTGATTGCACTTGTCCTCCATCCTTCTTACTCACTTTCCCTTGAAATTTACTTTTATACTCCTCTCTACTCAAATAATCTCATAACTTTTTGATTATACCTATTTTATTTCACATCATTCCATCTTTTTACAACCTATACCTTTTGTAGTTTCATGATCACCTTTATATCTCTACTGAAAATATGTTTTCATGCCCATTAACACCACTCTAGGATGGTTTTTCAGTACATACTTGGCTGTATTTCAATGGGTTCAATATGTGTTTTAATTAATCCTTCAAGAAAGTGTACGTGTTATCCCATCCATCATGAATATTTTTCCTATCAAATTGCCATAACTTTCTTAGCAAGAAATGAAAATAATTCATAGGAAAACATCACGAGATAACTTCATCTTGATATCTACCAATATGAAAACTAACCAAAATTTGTTCAATAACTAGAACTTGATGGATTCTTTCGACCCAATAGACCTTGTATGGATTAAGATGCTTCATTCTTCTCAATTTTAACTTTTCAACCATTTCAAGAAATTATATTATCTGTGCTACCATCATCAATGATAGGTTAAAACACTTACCTCTTATTTTACACATGGTCCTGAATAATGTTATTCTTTAGGTTGGTTCTTCACTTTTGTTGCTTGCATTCATCAATACACTCATCAAGGATTCTCTTGTTTCTTGTTCTTCCACAAGTGATGTTGATGCCACACTTTCTTCTCATCCGCACATGTAATCTAATTTCTAGCTTCACTCACTCTATTACTTGGTTGACTAAGGATACTCTAGACACTCAAAAGACCTATGGCTAGCAAAATTATTTTATTTGAAACATATGCCTTTTAACCCTCCTCTTCCTCTTCCAAAACCACCTCTTCCTCTGTATGAATAACCACCTCTAACATATCCACCTCTTGTAGTACTTTGTGTTTGTGAACTACTTGCCTCTTCCTCATGAGTTTTGGTTGTTTTCCTCTATTTGACTACTTTCATCTACCTCTTATTCCTCTTCCTCTACCTCTAAAGAACTTTGTTTGTTTTTTAGATAAATTCTCTTATTCTTTCAAAGATGTTTAGTATTCCTCTTCCATTGTTCTCAAGGTAAAAAAACTTAATGTCGTATTGTATGTTAATCCTTAATCCATTCACATATCTAGCTACTTTTTTAGTATGCTCTTCGATAAGATATAATACTATTTATATCTTATAAAACTCTTCAGTGTAATCAACTACACTTATTTCCCTTTGTCTCAAATTTTGTAATTTCTTAAACAAACTAGTTTGATAATCGTAAGGGATAAATTTAACTTTTAGATTAGAAACAATTCTATCTCATGACCTGATATTTTCCTTTCCTTTTCTCACTCTTTCTTCTTGCACAAAATTCCACCAAATAGTAGCATGCCCTGTTAGTTTGGTACAAGCAAACTTCACTTTATTATCCTTAGCTATGCCCTAAAAATTAAAATATTTGTCCATTTTAGCAATCCAATCTATCAAATCCTCTATATGCATGCTTCCACTATACTATGGTACCTTCATATTTGGTTTAGTACTTACTCCCATGACTACTTTTAGGATTCTCACCCATGGTCCTTCTTCCTTTGGTGTTATTTTTGCTACCAACTCTTTTTCTTTCTCTTCTTTATCACTTTCTTCATCCAAAAGCTAACCTTTCTCCGATAAACTTATAATTCTCCCAACTTATCCTGTATATTTCTCAAAATAACCATCCATTCAATATCCCTAGGCTTCTATTTTGATCTCCTCCGACTACTCTTCTTAATGATATTCGACTATCTTCTCTTTTCTTGCAAATCCCCTTTTCACCGCTTGTTTCTCTTATATTTATTTCTTTTCAATATATATTTTTATACTCTACTATGACACCAAATGATGCAGAGCATATAACTTACACAACCATTCAAACAAGTTAGATAATCAAAATCTCCTAGAACATTCCTTTTACTTTCAAATGAACTTACTTGTTCAAGCTTTCTTATCCCCAAAACATGTAATTTTTAGCCCTATCACTCAAAATAACTTGTGCAATTATTGAGAAATGTTGAATATACTTGTATCATGCCAAAAAAATCACCAAATTAGATGAAATCATAAGAAAAGATCAAATAGTCTTTCTTTTCTAAAACTATCTTTCTAGCTTCTCAATCTAAGTATCTTTGGTTATTTGGTAGTTAGAGCAATCTACCAAAGAACCAAAAATAAATAAAAATACTTTTGAGCACCCATTTGGCCTCTTAAGGTGTGAGGTAAATTTCTGTTCAAATATCAATGGAAGACCCTTCTCTCTCTCTCTCTCTTAGTCCGGCTCTTCATTTAGTAGCCTTGTCTCAAGCTCTTTTATAACACCAATTTTGATAATGAGACTCATTCTACAAAAAAATCATCATTATGATTACCCATTTTGGTAAATATTTAGTGTACAAAGTTTCACAGTGACTTCCTTTGTAAAAAAGTTCTTTAAATCCACGGTTTCAAGTTTCTAATTAGGTCACTTATAAATATAACAATCTTCTTAACCAATTTTCATTCATTGTAGCTTTATTTTAACCTTCGGATGGATGAGTGGGAGAATGAGGGAAATGAGTGGGAACTTTTGGATCATGTGTGGATCATGTGGAGTAGGAGCATGTGATTGCATCGAGTAAGGATGATAAGGATGAGCTTGTGGTGGAGACGACGGGGTTGAATGACTAGTCGGAAAAAGATTAGATAAAAAGATCTTTAATGGTTTGGAGCCTTCCAAAGAGAAAGGTAATTTATCTCTTAAAATCCCTGAGATTCTCTTGGATAGAGCTAAATCTACTATGGAAGGATCCTTGTTTGCGAAATGTCTGGGAACTAGACCCAACATTGACTATTTCAGAGGTTGGGCCAAGAGGAGATGGGCTTTGAATGGAGCCATTGAGGTCTCGGCCTATGCGAATGGTTTCTTCCTAGTCACTCTACCCAATAAAGAACATGTGGCCAAAATTTTGGTAGAAGGGTCGTGGTTTCTTGGAAAATCACATGTTGTAGTCCATAAATGGGAATCGTTATTCAACCCTTTTGAGAAGAATGTTTCGAGTACCCAATATGGATTAATCTCATAGGGCTGGCCTTGAGTTTTGGGAACCGAAGGTTCTTATAGGTATTGCAAAGAGCTTGGGCTCTCCTATAGAACTAGATCCGGTTACAAAATCCAAGACAAGGCTGACTCATGCTAGATTCTGTGTCAACATGTGCCAAGATGCTAGTTTGGAAAGTAACATCAAACTGATGACCACAGAGGGAGTCTGGGTGCAAAGATTCGATTATGAACCATCCCCTTTTTCTTGTAGTAAATGCAAGCTAGTGGGTCATGATTTCATAAGGTGTCCCCAATCAAAGAATTAGAATGATTCAAGCACCAAAACTCAGATGTCAATAAACAATAAGGAGAATCAAGAATGGAGGCAAGCTGAGAAAAATGGTAGAGTGGTGATTAATGATAAGCCAAAAAATTAGGATATACCAAAAGAAGTCAGTCCCTCAAGAATGCCTAAGGGTAAAACCCCGGACAAGGGATCAATTTTAAAAGAAGATGACATAGACAAAAATAAAGAAAACAAGGATTCTGCTTTTGGAAGAGGTGGTTCTAGAAACAAATATGGTGAATTTCCTTGTTGAGGAGACAAAGTATGACACTTAGCAGAAGGCACATAGAAGGTTCACACATGGGAACAAGGCATGTTTAAAGGCATGGAAGGATAGGGAAGGAAACACGTGTGAAAGACAAGGAAAATTCAGACTTAGCCATTTTCATGATTACGGGCTATTTTTGAGATAGCATATGGAGCACACAAACTAGATAAAGACTTGTACGACACACATAGGCTATTTTTGGAAGATCTTCTACTAAGGACTTTGCATGGGTTTGAGTTATTAATAGAATTACTACTACCAGTTAACTATAAGAGATCTATTGATAGCACACTTATATGTGTGCCTATTATTGTAAAGGTGTGTGCCTATTTTCAGCATGTGACCTGTTTTGGGAATTATGTAAGTGGTGAAGGGAAAGGCCCCATCCCTATAAAGATATAGTGAGCTATGTAGTTTAGAGAGAGAGTGATTAGTGAGCTATTATGGAGTTATGTCGCTAGACTTGATGCACGCATAATTTTATGATACTAAATATTGTAAGAAGCTTCTGTGTATTTACTGTGTTTAATATAATGGAGTGTATTGGCTAAATTAAGGTGTCAAACATGAGCATAGCTAATTATTATATGGATAAATTCATTATGGATATTGCTAAAACATATTACTCTTTACATTTATATCTAGAATATGCTCTCAGAATGTTATGATATTTATGGATATGAATGCATTACCTCTTCATCACGGTAACATCCTGCACAAGAAACCCTAAAGAGGGGCTTGGTACCTTTGCGTGCTTCAGGTGAGTGCTCAGTCTAGGCTGAGTGATGTGTCAGCGCGCCTGGGTTATTTCTAGTAAATTCTAGGCTGCATCATTGGTTCTATTATTGGGACCTCTTTTTTAGTTGTTTTCAGGATGGTTCGTGATGAAGACGTATCACCGACCCTAGCAAGTGTTGAAGAGTGGATACAAGATCTAGAAGAAGAATACGCATGGAGGTTTAGCACGATCTAAGTTTAATGCCCACACGTAGGTGTCATAGAATCTATATGACTATTTATATGAGATATTCTTTGTTATCTTTCTAGTAGAGTTGTACAAGTGGTTGGTTGCTTATGCATCTAAACGGAACTGGAGGTATCACACACTTGTCTGGATACAGAAGATCTTTAGGCCCTTTATGATGCTGATATGATTTGGACACACGCCGTGGATACTTTTCATGGAGTTTTGAATAGTTATATATTGGAGTACTCAATTTCCACTTATTCTTACCTAGAGGTAGTTGAGTTCCAATTTTTATGATATCCCAGGGGAGTTTACCTACAAGGAATTCCACTGGCGATCAAGATCCTGATGGTAACCCTGAACTTGGAAGAAAAACCTATGGCTATCCGAACCCCACCATGCGTGGGGGTAGGGGTAAGTGCACGAAGTTGGTGGACAATTCCGTGGACATAAAAACCCGAAATAAAGGAACCGATCGCGGTTCCTGAATTCTAGGTTCGGTAATTACCGAACCTAAAACTGCGATCATGGGAACTCTGAGACAAAATTTAGCAGTCCCGTGACTCCTTATTTTCCTCATTTTTCATTTCAAACCATGATTTTTCCTAAACGTTTTTCACTCGTGCTTTCAATACCACCTCAAAATTGCTCATCGACTTCTGGATAGTGATAGATTCAACCATGCCACCAAGACGAGGAGGTAAGTCCCCGATTGTAATCATTTTTTTGCATTTTAGGTTTTTTTTTGCATTTTAGGTTTTTTTTTTTGCATTTTCATGGGTTTTTTGAAATGTTTGTTTATGTATACAATTTTCTTGTTTTATCAGTTGGTCGGCAAGCTTGAAATCATGCAAACCATCAAAACATTCCTCAAAACCCACCGAACATTCCTCAAAACCCTCCGAACATTCCTCAAAACCCTCCTCCAAACATAGATCCGCCTCCTGTGGCTCCTTCTGTCCCCACTGAGCCAACAGGAATGCAAGATAATATCATTAGAAGAATCCGAGAAAATAAAATTGTCATTGAGAACCTAATTCAAACTATAAGACAAAACCATGCTACAAATCCATCCCGCATGACTTTAGCCAATACATTGCAAACATTGATCAAGCGAAGTTGAGTCTCGCAACCAACCAAATACATAGATGGAACACCTTTAAGTGACTCAGAGGTGGTGGTATGTGGATAAACTATCCCATGCAGCCCAAAGACAAAAAAATTGGAAAGACCTCATTTGTGCATTATTTACCGACCCTAGAACCAATGCCCCCCCTGCAGTTACTTGCAAACGGTTCCTAATCCATTGGTGCCATGATGATAGAATCAAAAAAATTTTTGGGACCGATGGTGGATGGTTTTTGATTATCCACCATGCAACAACAATGAGGTTCCTCTTTATTTTTTGAAGAAATTATATTATGAGTTCGTGCTCAATGAGGTCCCGAATTATTTTGACTTTTCTGACTTTTTTGGTCGAGGAGGTGGCTCTGCACAGAGCAGACCTGTGCACGCGTAGGTCAGCCTAGGATCCCCCATGCCCCAAAACCCCCACTACCTTCAGTTATCCCTCCTACAGTGAAGGAGGTTGTGGAGATTGATACATTGCATGCATTGAGGGAGCTCACTGACACTCTCACCCAACATAGTGACCAGATTACATCTGGTGATGTTGGTGGAGGCGCCAGTTCTAGTGCACCACACCACTATGGATCATGTGGTGCCATATGCACTGCAGGCGAGACATCATTTGCTGGTTCACAGATTTCTTTTCTATAGATGAGATGCTGGGGAATGTTTTTGAATCGGTGCCATTGATATTGGTCTTTCACAGGTAAATTTCAAATAAATTTAAATTATATATATATATATATATAGTTTAATTCACATGTTTATATATATATATATATATATATATATATATATATATATATATATATATATATATATATATATGATTGTACGTCATGTACATACATGTAAAAACTAATTTTTTATTTTATTTTAAATAGCAAGAGCCGTGAAGGAAACATCCGGTGTCATGATGCATGCACAGCATGGGGTGGGCGTGTTTCAAACGTAAGTTTCAAGTTGTACAAACTTACAAATTTTTAATTTCATTTGATCGCACTAGATTATTATTATAATGTTTCACGTGTATGTTGTACATGTATTAATATTTTTCTCTTTATACACAGGAGCCTCAAGGGTCATCATCTCGCTCGTGAATCGAGGCTATCGGCACGCCTCACATGAGTTTTACGCAGTTAGTAAATCTCTTTACACTTTGTTTCTAATTACTGAAGTTCACGTGGATTACATGCTTGACCTCTATCATGTAGATTTTAATATTGATTTGTACATGTTTTTGTATAGCTTATGATCTGCTAGAGAGACTCCTCCATATATGCAGATGTGGAGGCTGCCGTAGATACGCGCATAAGATCTCGCAGATCCACTAACCGAGGTACAATTTTTAAATTTGTTAAATTTTGAGGTTCATTATTTCTTATTAAACTTAAATCTACAATATCAAATTTTGTAGGTATATGTGAAATATTTAATTTGAAAATTAATTATTTGTATGTAGCTTACCCTCGTGAGTCTATTTTGTCCCTATGACGATGTCAACAACAAATCGATAGGGATCATGACATCATGCGGTAAGATTTCACATGCATTTTAACTAAATTGTACAAGTTTCTAAATTTTGAATGTATTTTAAAATTTTGGGTGTTAAAAACTTGTTGTTTATGAATGTGCAGGTTAGGTTGCAGGCATGCTTAGAGACACCTAGGACCACATGGATGAAATCCGTAGTGGCATCTCCCTCCACTACATCCCTAGGTCGTGGATGTGCTACTTCTAGCAGGGCGAAGAGAGGGAAGATGTTTCATGAGTAGATTTATAGTCCACCTGGATGTACATATGTGGTCATGAGTAGATTCATAGTCCATTGTATATATATAGCCTTTTGCGACCGCATGTGGTCCCATATGTACATTATGACACATGCTTAGTTCGAGATGTACACATACATTATGAACTTATACATATATATTTTCAGAGACGTGCGTCTGGAGCACACTTTGTTTGATTCTTATATATATATATCCATGTGTGTTGGTTTTCATATTTATGACTTTTTCAGTTCTTCTTTAACAAGCAGTGTAACGTTGGGATGCATATTTCTTAACTTCTGCTTTATGGGTTTAGCATCTAATGGAAAACATTAATATTCATATTCTCATAATAATGCTATGAAAACATTTTTTTCTTTTGTTGAAAGTGAAGCTCCAAGATTTATCTATTATTTTTCTATATGTTCTTTGTCTTGTTTGTTTACTAATGACTCAAAGAGGATTTCACTATGAGACTTATGTTTGTTTTTCTTGCAAGGATTTTCAGAAGTAGTCTTGATTTTTCTTATACTCTTTTTATTCAAGTGTTCACACATCTGTACTTTTTATCCAAAGTATGCACAATCATCTAGGTTGATGGGAAAATATTTCTTATGATCCCCCTTCAAAATAGAATCCCTGATTCCCATGAATTCTACAAATGTCTCATCATTATCAAAGAGACACTGAGAGATCTTATATTAATAAGGCATGTTGAGGACTTAATTTATCATCTAGACCATTCTTTTGATATGTTGCCTCCAACAATGTTAAGGGATTGACCAATGATGGAAATTTCTTATTACCAGTTTCAATATGCAGATCTATTTAGATAGGACCCGCAAACCACAAGCACTATTTTGATCTGACGATGAGTTAAACAATGAGCTCTATGTATAAGGGTAACTTTTTCTCTTGGTTATTGCATGGGATTGGATTTTGATGAAAAGAGATATGATCGTTGGAGTCAAGGTGTGTACTAATTTCTTGAAGGTGTCTGAGATCTATGTTTGTCGACACCCCTTAACTCATAAGTGTTTTATATAATATTTTCTTATATGAGCAATGGTGATTTTGAGGAGATATAGGATCAAAATTCTAGCTGGTGTCTTTTCCAATTATTCTATTAAGTTGTATTGGACTTGTTATGGAATAGGTAGGGGATAAATGGTATTACCAAACTAGAATGTCTTGTATCCACATCACAACTTTTCTCTAAGATCCTAATGGTATTTACTTGTTCATTAGATGAATGGACACATCCTATAAGGGATTAAAATTGTTTATCATTTTTTGGATAGATGCAGGTAGTATTCCGATAGTCATTACAAGCTTGTCCATGATCTGAATTTTTGTTCTTTTTATCTCCATGGTTAGGATATATGGTTATTTGAATATACCCATCTTCTCATTAGGACCATGTCTAAATTATTTGCAAATTGTTGTAGCAACATATCTTTATCAAATGGGTAAGGAAATAGCTTTTTGTATAGATATTTTCTATTGTGTCCTACATTTCTTTCTTGTAAAGTGGTTAGCGTATTCTTCATTGAATGCAACTCTTGTTGAATCATTTTTTCCTTTGTGGGTGATATATTGGTCTATTCACTTTAGCAACTTTGAAATTTTCTTCATTAGATGGATAAATGTGAAATTCACCTAACTTTATCTTGAGTCTATCCTTGCATGTATTCCTATTCAAGTAACCTAGAAGGTCACTAAATTTTGAGCGAGTTTTAGTATTTGTCTTTGAATGATCTCCTCTTCGAATAAGGGATCATCTTCATCATAAAATCTAGGAGGAGGTGAGTCTTTGTGACTATGTTCAATCTTGAATCTACGTGAAGCCTTAAAGTAAGGTTTTCATGAATCACTTGTTGGTTTTGGTGGGTGATCCTCAACATTTTTTTACGTTTTATTGAAGTGGAAGAATAACTTGTATTAAAATGGATGTCCATTTCTATGAGGGATGGTCATTTTGGATCTTCTACTTTGTGATTCATGGTCTTAATCGCCACTTCATACTCTTGTAATAGTCTACCTCCTAACTCAAGGACTCTTGCAAGTACTTCGTCTCTATTGTAGTAAAGGAGCTCATGAAAGAAAGATAGATCTAATTTGTTTTGGTCTTCATATGAATTAGATTCTTCTCCACTATGACCAACCAAAGGTTCCGTGTCTTTGACTTGTGAGAAGAGGGTTTCTAAATATTTTCAATTGAATGGGTATGTTGAATTAAAAGGATTTACCTTTAAGTTGGGTTCATCTCGTTTAGACATCATTTTTGTGATTTTTGGCATCACTCGACTCCATGGCAACTAGAGAGGCCTTGTCTGATCCGAAACCTCGGTGTAGGGACCCTCTACAATAGCCTCTCTTGGTTTTTTCCTTCTCATTTCATTGCTCTCATTGTCCTACTGTTTGCAAAATGCGTGAAATAGTGCAGTTGAGCCAATGTAAGGTTGTCAAATGCTATATTTTGCAAATAGTGGGTCGTGGCACCAAACCGACTACGCCGACACGTCCGGGTGGCCAGGTGAATGCTAGAGGAGGTGGTGTTTTGGTGCGCGAAAGGGTCGTTGCTTTTGGGCTACTTCGTTCGGGCGTAGTCCCTTAAGAGCCCTGAGACCAAAATATCGTTCAACTTCGACGGGTGACTACTCGGACTCTGTGACACCTAGAGAGGCCTCGTCTAATCCAAACCTTGGTGTAGGACCCTCTACAATAGCCTCTCTCAATTTTTTCCTTCTCATTTTGGTGCTCTCGCTGTCCTACTATTTGCAAACGCGTGAAATAGTGCAATGGAGCTAGTGTAAGGTCACAAATGCTATATTTTGCAAACGATGGGTCGTGGCACCAACCGATCACATCAAAGATGTCTAGGTGGCTAGGTGAACACTAGAGGAGGTGGTTTTTGGTGCGCAAAAAGGGTCGTTGCTTCCGGCTACTTCGCTTCGGCGTAGTCCCTTAAGAGCCCCGAGACCAAAATATCGCTCAACTTCGACGGTGACTACTCACTCCATGGCACCTAGAGAGGCCTCGTCTCGATCCAACACCTCGGCATAGTAGACCTCTACAAAATAATCTCTCTCTTTTTTTTTCCTTCTCATTTCGGTGCTCTCGCTGTCCTAATGTTTGCAAATCGCGTGAAATAGAGCAGTTGGAGCTAGTATAAGGTTTTCAAATGCTATATTTTACAAATGGTGGGTCATGGCACCAAACCAACTCGTGTCGAACATCTAGGTGGCTAGGTGAATGATAGAGGAGATGGTGTTTCGGTGCGCGAAAGGGTCGTTGCTTCCGGCTACTTCATTCGGGCGTAGTCCCTTAAGAGCCCTAAGACCAAAATATCGTTCAACTTCGACGGGTGACTACTCGGACTCCGTGGCACCTAGAGAGGCCTCATCTATCCAACACCTCGGTGTAGAGACCCTCTACAATAGCCTCTCTTAGTTTTTTCCTTCTCATTTCAGGTGCTCTTTCTGTCCTCTACTATTTGCAAACGTGTGAAATAGTGCAATGTTGGAGCCAGTGTAAGGTTATCAAACGCTATATTTTGCAAATGGTGGGTCATGGCACCAAACCGACTACGCCAACACATCTAGGTGGCTAGGTGAATGCTAGAGGAGGTGGTGTTTTGGTGCGCGAAAAGGGTCGTTGCTTCCGGCTACTTCGTTCGGGCGTAGTCCCTTAAGAGCCCTGAGACCAAAATATCGCTCAACTTCGACGGTGACTACTCGACTCATGGCACCTAGAGAGGCCTCGTCCTGATCCAACACCTCACCGTAGGGACCTCTACAATAGCTCTCTCAGTTTTTTTTTCTTCTCATTTCGGTGCTCTCATTTTGTCCTACTGCTTTGCAAACGCGTGAAATAGTGCAATGGAGCAAATGTAAGGTCACAAACGCTATATTTTACAAACGGTGGGTCACCAAACCGACTACTACGCCGGCATCTTTGGGTGGCTAGGTGAATGCTAGAGGAGGTGGTTTTTGGTGCATAAAAGGGTTGTTGCTTTCGGGCTACTTCGCCGGCGTAGTCCCTTAAGAGCCCTGAGACCAAAATATCGTTCAACTTCGACGGGTGACTACTCAAACTCCGTGGCACCTAGAGAGGCCTCATCTGATCCAACACCTCGGCGTAGGGACCCTATACAATAGCCTCTCTCAGTTTTTTCCTTCTCATTTTGGTGCTCTCATTGTCCTACTATTTGCAAATGCGTGAAATAGTGCAATTGAGCTTGAGCGTAAGGTCACAAACGCTATATTTTGCAAACGGTGGGTCGGGCACCAACCGATCTACTACGCCTGACACATCCGGGTGGCCAGGTGAATGCTAGAGGAGGTGGTGTTTCGGTGCATGAAATGGTCGTTGCTTCCGGGCTACTTCGTTCGAGCGTAGTCCCTTAAGAGCCCTGAGACCAAAATATCGTTCAACTTCGACGGTGACTACTCGACTTCGTGGCACCTAGAGAGGCCTCGTCTGATCCAAACCTCAAGTAGGAACCCTCTACAATATCCTCTCTCGGTTTTTTCCTTCTCATTTCGGTGCTCTCGCTGTCCTACTGTTTGCAAACGCATGAAATAGTGCAATGAGCCAATATAAGGTCACAAACGCTATATTTTGCAAACGATGGTGGTCGTGGCACCAAACCGACTACGCACCGACACATCCAAGTGGCTAGGTGAATGCTAGAGGAGGTGGTTTTTTGGTGCGCGAAAGGGTCATTGCTTCCGGCTACTTCGTTCGGGCGTAGTCCTTAAGAGCCCTAAGACCAAAATATCATTCAACTTCGACGGGTGACTACTCGAACTCCGTGGCACCTAGAGAGGCCTCATCTGATCCAACACCTTGCGTAGAGACCCTCTACAATAGCCTCTCTCAGTTTTTTCCTTCTCATTTCGGTGCTCTCGTTGTCCTATTGTTTGTAAACGCGTGAAATAGTGCAGTTAGAGCTAGTGTAAGGTTGTCAAACACTATATTTTGCAAATGGTGGGTCGTGGCACCAAACCGAGACTACACCGCAATGTCCGGGTGGCCAAGTGAACGCTAGAGGAGGTGGTTTTTCGTGTGTGAAAGGGTCGTTGGGCTTCCGGCTACTTCGTCGAGTGTAGTCCCTTAAGAGCCCTGAGACCAAAATATCGCTCAACTTCGACGGGTGACTACTGGACTCCGTGGCACCTAGAGAGGCCTCGTCTGATCCAAAACCTCGGTGTAGGGACCTTATATAATAGCCTCTCTTAGTTTTTTCCTTCTCATTTCGGTGCTCTCGCTGTCCTACTGTTTGTAAACACGTGAAATAGTGCAGTTGGAGCCAAAGCCAGTAAGGTCACAAACACTATATTTTACAAATGGTGGGTCGTGGCACCAAACCGACTACACCGACATGTCCAGTGGCTAGGTGAACGCTAGAGGAGGTGGTTTTTTGGTGCACGAAAGGGTCGTTGCTTCCGGCTACTTTGTTCGGGCGTAGTCCCTTAAGAGCCCTGAGACCAAAATATCGTTCAACTTCGATGGGTGACTACTCAGACTCCGTGGCACCTAGAGAGGCCTCATCTCATCCAACACCTCACATAGGACCCTCTACAATAGTCTCTCTCAGGGTTTTTTCCTTTTAATTTCCTCTTGGAAATCGGAGGTGTCCTATACCGTGAATATCCCCTAACCGCATGAAATAGTGCAAGGTGAATTTTTTTGGGGTTGTATGAAAAATATCAACCGATTATCAAATGTGGTCGCGGCACCAAACCAATATGCGGCGACATATTTTTTGTCGCGCATAAAAAAGATGAGGTGGTGTTCATCGATGTTCAGTGCACGCAGAAAGGGTCGCATTTTTTTTACGCACGTAGTCCCTTAAGAGCCCCGAGACCAAAATATCGCTCAACTCGACAAGATCTGCACCTCCACCTCGAGAGAGCTCATCTAAAAAATCCCATGTCGTGTAGTCGACCCTCTAAAATATTCTCGTTTTTTTTCCTTCTTAATATCTCATTATACTCCTTGTCAAACGCCACAACTATGCAAGGGAGCTAGTGTCGCAAACAATAATTTTGTAAATAACCCTCGGTACGAACCGACTAGCGTTCACACACCTCTTCGACGCGCATCAAGGTGGGTTTTGACGCACGGGTGGTCACTTTAGGTCTAGTGACTAGCGTCACAACATTTTTGATGTGTGGAAGAAAAATCTCCCGTCACGTGTCTACCTACTCCTCTACCCTTGTCGCGCGTCAACACTACCCAAGTCGCAAGGCCAACACTTCCTCACCTAGAGAGGCACTGAGAGTTGTTATCCAACACCTCAAGGCATAGTAGGACCAACAATGCCTCTCTCTGTTTTTTCCTTCTCATTTCATCAACACTGTCCTACTTGTTTGCAAACAACAATCACAAAGCAAGTGTAAGGTCATCAAATGCTATATTTCAAAATGGTGCTTAAACCGACATGGTATGCGAGTTTAAATTTCAAAAGATTGGTAATTTGTTAAGCTACTTGAGGTATACTAGCCAAAATATCATTCAACTTCGATCAGCTAGGTTTTTATAGGAGATGTTTTCAAATGAAGGTGAAGCCTTCTTGACCCCGGAAAAAAATATACTATATATTTTAGGTGAACAGACAGTCCCACTCAAATAATTCACCTTTTCGATTTTTCATAAATGAAATTTTCACCATATTACGAATATTCGCGGCTAAAATTATCCTTCTCTCTCGCTTTTTTCCTTCTCATTTCGGTGCACACGTGTAGGTATGGTCTTGTAAACACTTTCAAAGGAGTTTTCAAAATTTTCAAAATTTACATTTACACCTTTTCAAAATTTACAACCTTTTCAAAATTTACAACATTTTCAAAATTTACAACTTTTTCAAAATTTACAACTTTTTCAAAATTTACAACTTTTTCAAACAATGAAATCTTCTCTTAGCTTTGAGAATTTAAAATTCTCTACTAACAAAGCAACCACGTGAAGGTGGAAGCTTTTCTGCACCACTAACCTAAACATAAAAGTGTTAGTCAAAGAAATTTAAGTTTCAAATCAAAACCATATACTAGATCTATATATGTACAAAATACACAAATTTAAAATAAAATATATTCAAACTTAAATCTAGATCTTTAAACTAAAAAATTTATATATATATTGAAAAGAAATTATATATACCAGACATTCAAGCATTGTAAATTCATTCCAATGAACCATCAGGATCGGATCTACTCTGAATAGCAGACAAGATTGCTTCATGATCTGACTCTCGAACCTTCCAAAGAACCTTGTTATTAGGCCTTCCTCGATATCTATACAACTGAATATTTGTCGCTAGAACTAGATGTGAATATAAGAGTATTTTCCTATGTGTCTCAAAGTCTTCAAACACCCAAATAAAGGAGTTTTTAATGGATACCGTCGAAGCCAAGTTCCAGTAACTACCACTGACCTTGTAGGATACTCAATATCTTCGCCATCTATAATAGGAGAAGTCAACTTCTTTCTTTCCTCGATGCAACGACATAAGAAATAGTCTGTTCCTTCTTCATTGTCTTCTATCGCAATTACTGCAAACACATGTCCTACAAAAAAATAACCAAGGTTAACAACTCAAATTTAAATTACATATTAAAATTTCAATGGACATAACTCAATACAAAAATTAAATAAATAACCATAAATACCTTGTCGCACCAAAATCAAAATTTCATCAAAGTCCTTGGATGTTGTAACTTCATCTACAGAAACAAGTCGTAATACTTGTGGAGGTTGATAACTAGGAAGTGGAGTTAGAGGCCTACAAATCCATCCTTCCACCCATTCTTGTGAATCACACTCAGCAGTGACAAATTCGATACAAGATGCACAAAAACATGTCAACTTTCTTGTCCATACGGCCCATGAAGTAGCGTCTGAGCTACAAAATGAGTGCATATCACTGGACCCAGTGAGTGTCATACAATCCTTGTAGTTAGCAATATGTTGTTCCTCTATCAACCAAAAATATCTGTGAACTGTGGAATTTTCTTGAGAACCTCGGGCCATGTTGTCAATACACCATTCCACTATGCTCTTTGCATCTTTTAATTTAGCACCATCTTTGTACTTCAACTCTTCTCTTGTAAGAGCTCTTTTCACACATGCCCCTACACCGTCATGCTCTCCTTTTCCATGTCCAAATTTCGGTGAAACTCCAAATATGTTACACACCCATCTTGACGTGCATTCTGCTCATCTAATAAAACATTCAGCATTCTTAAACCGAGACGTGTAATTATCTCGACCATATATAATGTTGTTTGAAGTGGATGTCCCTATTAGACAAGTTTCCATAAAATAACCTGAAACACCCTTGCATAAATTCGGAGAATGAGTACATCATCATGATATAAAAATGGTACTCTTTTAAAAAAAAATTTTTTTGATCATTCTCTCGTATTTCGTGAGAATGTAGAAATGCTATATGCACAAAAATGGCAACTTGTACCGAGTTGTAATATTGCGATCAACCTCCATTTGTGGTTGTAATGTGTAATTCTCTACAAAATCGAACACTAAAACAATAGTACCAATAGAAATGTGTCTTTACATATCTTGAATTGTTCATCTAATCATCGAGCTCTATGTGTATGCCTCGCATACTCATAAACAATTTCATCCTTAAATTTTCTCATAAATTGAAAAATGGGCATTTGTTTTGTAACTAGCTCACACCGTTTCGACTCTTTTCCATCTTTCAACTAGTATGCAACTGATTTATATTTATCAAACTCAACTAAATTATGTCCTATTGTACCTTCAATTTACTCATGGATGCAACTTTCTAATTTAGGTAATCCGCCGCATGTACTACAACTTCCATCTAAACAATCCTGACTATAAAAAAATTGTCCAACTTCTTTTTCACAAAATATAGTAGGAATGAAATCCCTGGAAGATATTGGTGGAACTTGAACACCACATTCGATAACATAGTTTCAAAATGAAAATTAGAACGAATACGTAAAAATTTAGCATAATGCATCACAAATTCAACATGTTGCCTACAACAACAAGTGGTGCGAGCGTGGTTGATTTTAACATAGAATGGTTTCAACATTTCAAAAAAATATTGACTAATTTTAATTTTCAGATTCTCTTGTTCAAACTTACGAAAAATTTGAGTTTGAGTCATATCTAAGAAATGCTTTGATGTGGTTCACGATTAGTAGAACCAACTCTCCATTTTATAACATCTCTTGTATTAGGTGAAACTTAGTGTTATCATGCCAAAATTTAATAACAACTTCTCTTATAGCATTAGAATTATTTTTTCCCTTACACGGTGCTCTAGCGTAAAAAATGTCCAAAAATCGACAATATTGAGTGATCAAGGATATTACGTCTTTCAATTGCTTTCATTAGAGTTTTTCGATTAACTTGCAACATTTGACTTGTTTGCGTAATCAAATGTTGTTTTTTATTGATTCACTTACAACACTAGTAGCAAGTACACGACACACAATATTACTATCCCTAGTGCGTCTCTTGACACCAACAAAGGTGATATGCATCATGAAGGTTTTCAACAATTTAGAGGTTTGACCACGTATATTAGAATCTTGTCTAGGTCTCATTTTAATCAATTTTAACATAAATTTCTTTCATTTACATTTTCATTGATTATCCCAAATTTCATCCTTCTCCGATTTGTCATTCAAAGTTTGTCGTTGACATTCAAAATGTTTTCACATCAAATTAGAGTATTTTTTTGTCAATTCTTCTTTAACATGAATTTCCTTAGTAAAAATTCTTCAACATCACATGAGTATTTAATTCTTCTTTCAACTTCAACATTTAATTCAACTTCAACATCGATAAAGTAGAAACATTACCTAGTTCTTCATTGCTTACAATAGTTGGGATTGAAGATGAACCTCTTCTAGATTCACGAAGTTTCCGCATTCACTCAACATTTTGAATTTTGTTGGCCTCTAATTCGTTTGGTGTTTTTTTACTTAATGACTTCTTTTTTTGACTTCGTTTTTTGTCTCCCATGATGTTTTTCTTCCGGTGATAAGAAAAACGTGCAGAAAAAGACAAAATTTCACAGTAATTCGTATGGTAAGGTCAGAGAGTAAAAATCACATGGTAATTCAAACATTGGGATGTGTGTAAATATGATTTATGAACCGCGAGTGTGCTTTATAAACCACGATCACGGTTTATAAAGCGCACTCATGGTTTATGTTAAAAACCATGATCGCGCTTTATAAACCATGATTGCATATCTATCTCCAATTAACCTAAGCCTTGAAAATCTCTGTTTTTCCCAACCAAAGCTATGGAAGGTCATTATGAAGTGTAAAAGGTCAAAAACCTCAAATCTGCTCTTCCAAAGACTTGAACCATACTAAAAACTCGAAAACATTTCACAAAAATGGTTCCATCGCATAGGGGAGACTCTTACCTTCGTAGAAATATTCTTTTTAAAGTGAATAGAATAAGATAAATATCATTTTATAATTTTTACTAACAATAGGTCTTTAAGACATTTTTTCTCGTGAATGTTCATGTCTACGTTTAAGACTTTAACTTTTGTTTCGCTTTATCAAAATATGATAAAATCTTATACCATCCCAAGCATGGATAAATTATATACACGTTAAAAAAATATTTGATTTCGATATTTTTTTTGATATAGTTATGCGGGGAAAACGGAAAACGCTCTTTTCTAAATATTTTCAGACCACTTTCACGGAAAAAATCATAAAAAAAAAATATTGCTAAAAAAATACAAAATAAAATCCATCCCAAGATAGACAACTACATCTAACGTTTCACCAAAGGAAAAAAAAAATAACAAGATTTGGTCATCCAAAATGCGGGCAAACGGACTACAATCTTATAAGTTAAAAAAAAAAAAACTAAGTCATATAATTTTAAGTGTTTAATATAGCTAAACTTGTCCATTTAAAAAAAAAATAGTATTTTAGAAACTAGATTCCTAATGCTACGATTCATATTCATATATTTTTTCTAATTTAGAGTGCGTGTATAGCTAATAATCCCTACAAGTTGAGATCTCAATGTTTTCTACAATATGACATCCACGGATGACCCTATATTTGTCCATCAACTTTCTCGCACTTCCCCGTAGGAGAAGGTTTGGTGAAAGATGATAGACCTCACAACATGAAAGGAAGAGAGAAGAAAGGTGGCTTAAGTATAATGAGGCACGCAAGAGGAGATAGAGAAGTAACGTGATGTTGTAGAGCGAATGGCGTTGATGAGAGAGAGATGGATCGTCAAGGATTTAGAGCTCACGCAAGATGTATGGAGCAAGAGCATCACAAACTCCCCATTTGGAAAATTATGATAGGGAAACCCCCTCGGCCTCACATGGAAGCACACCAGCAAAGATGACCTTGGCCGCGGGTGTGTATCTTGAATCTACTGGTAATCTAAGCCCTTGCATTTAGTTTTCCATTATCTAGTATGATAAGTAGTTAGCACACTATTTTGGGAAGTAGGGGAGCGGAGTAAGTCGGGTGGAAAGCGTAACCATGGCAGGGAAAACATATTCATTATTATTTAGAGGTACCTTTTCGGTGCATCATCCGGATAGAGTTCGAGAGCGCAGTTTTTGGACTCACTTAGGGGTAATACCCCTTCATAGAATATAAGGGTTTAGTTAAGTACTAGTGTTGGGACAAAGGTAAGTACATATTCTAGGGTCCCGCTTCGCTACAGTGGTGGAGGATCATGAGGTATTGGTGGGTCTATTTCCGGTGGATCTGTGGTTCTAGAGGCAGAGGTAAGACAGGAGGTTACGGATCGGTGAGCGGGGTCCGCACCAACAACATAATATTTACATAGAGATGTCACTTCATCTTCCAGAGTATAGGGGCATAAAAGATGCTATTAAACATGGGCACATGTGTGAGATACTCGGCATACCAAAGGGATCACAACTTTTGAGCACAAGGAATGTCAATTTTCCACTATGTTACAAGGATGCTCACATATGTGGTACAAATTTTTGACCTTGATCGACTTGCATAGACTATATAGCATTAAAATATGTTTTCCTTAAGGAGTTTCACATCCCCGAGTTCGAAGCGTAAGAGTATAATCGCACTCAAGGATATTAAACAAGGCATTACTTGAGAGTGTCATGGAATATGATGCCTGCTTCAAAATTCTTTTTCTAATATTTCTTATGACATTCACGCAAGACAACATGCACAATGGTTTGTTGGAGGTCTGATCACACCTTTTAGAAGGGCGTTGTCACATAAGACATATAATGATCTGTCTTGCAAGCACTTGAAGTATCTTTATGTCTTTGAGGAAGTTGGGAGTATAGAAACTGGGGTAAGCCCATTCTTGGAAGCATAGATTATAGCTATGGAAAAGCAATTGGAGAAACTATCGACAGATTCAACACATGAGACACACACAAGGATTTGGTGTACAAATTATGAAGTGGAAGGGCACACCAAGGATAGTTGTCCCCACAGATTATTGTGTTCATTGTTGTTATACTATGAGATATGTCATTTAAACAATAATGCTAACCGATACCCATTATTACAACGCATGACCAAGAAGAACGCCTCTTGCTATTGTAAAATTTGCAGGTCCAAGACTCATGATACAGAAACTACCGGATGATTGGTCGATCCATGATGTTATAGATATTGGTGTATGATGAGAGAGTATCGATAACTCTAAATGAAAGGGTGAGCATCAAAATCACAATCAAGTTCATTATGATCGGAATGAAGGACATTATGAAGGAGGCCATGGAAGAGGTAGAGGATACCCCGTTGGATTTGTGAAAGGCCGAGGTCGTGGTGGTGGATGTGGCAAATTTTCTCATGGAACATGTTTTACATGCGGATCTCCTGACCACTACAGGCGCGAATGTCCCCAAAAAGTTACATGTTCTTTCTCTGGGAAGACTCATAGTATGAGGAATTCTTGGACTTATATGAGCATCTTAGTAAACAACATAAACAAGAAAACAAAAGCGTAGGGATGGTTTAGATACAACGCACTTATGTGAAAAATCGGTGGATGCCTAAGTTGACACCGAAACTTCAAGTATTACCTATAAAGATTACTACATGTGTTGAAGTGGTGTGCACCAAAGAAGTGTTATAATAGAATCATACGATCACTAAGGAGGAGGTTATATACGCACGGTACCCAAATCCTCTCCATTAGAAGGATGTTTATCAAGAAACCATAAAATTACTCGAAATATTCAGGGTGAAATACAATGTTTAGAGGAGAAATCATGAAAGATATAACATAAGAAGGTAGAAGAGATGGTCTAATGTGATATTGATGACTTTAAGGAGGTGTGTAAAATGTTGTACCAGAGAATATCATTCCATTGTTAGGAATTGGCTAAAGGAAAACACTCTGCGCAAGCATGTATTGAAAATGGACGACATATCCTACATGAAAATCTTCCTCCCCATAGCTTGGACTATGCCATGGAAATCAATCTGAATCTAAATGCTGTTGATGGATGGATGGATTTTGAGTAATATATTGATTGACACAGGTGAGGAAGTTAATGTACTTACTTTAGATGCATGGCTAAAAATGGGGAGACCTCCCTTACAACCATATTCTACTATGTTGTTTATGGCTAATCGAACCAAGGCCACCCCTATTCAAGTTTTAAAAGATGCATCCATTACTATACAAGGGGCCAAGTTCATAGGATATTTTGAGGTTTTGGCACTTGCAGAAGCTAGACATCTTCCTAGCTCTACTTGGGTGCCCTTAGTGCTATGAAAATAATGTCGATCTATAGTTAAATAAGGGATATATCAGTTTTGAGAACAAATATGAAAGGGTTATTATCCCATTGAAATATGGGAAATCTACACCTTATGGTGAACCTCTAAGTGAAGAATATTTGAACCGGATCTATGTGCGCGCCATTCGAGATCTAGAGTCCTTGAGCCATCTAAGGAGGGTATCCTTCAGTGGGAAGATGCATAGTCTCTTAGTGACACTATGAGTATTTCTTGTGATAATTGGGCCCATGGTACTTATGAACTAGTTGGGCACGAAGTAAGAACCACATTTACACGGAGGAGCATACCTCATTGTATCAGGAGAATAGGTAACAACTCGGTACCTCGGTACACTGGAGAAGGAGATCCTATGGTATTTCTATACACCATGGAGGAATAATGGACAGACCAAGTGGAGAGAAGAAATATGTTGACATATACCCTACACGGGACAGCAGTGTGCTTGATGGGTGGTTCACAGAGATAATCTTACAGAATGGGATGAAATCATAATTGCTCTTTCTACTTGGTTTTATAGAGCAATGCAACCTACTCAAGTTTGTAATCAACTCATTTTAGCACCACGTTCAAGCATAAGTGAGAGACTCTGACGCAGAGGGCGGAAACTTTACCACCTTCACTTTGGGTGCACAAATTCTATTCCACTTTACAAGGTTGCGCGCATGCTTGGTATGTATATGTGGAACTATATAGAGAGATTGAAATTGGCAGGGGATTTGATTGTAGGAATGATACAAAAATTTGACTACTTTTCTCGTTAAACCTCCGTAAGAAGAGGCATTAAAGGTTATAAAGCACTTGACTATGGGAGATAGGCCTGAAAGAACTCATTCATGAGTTATTTTGTGAAATCCGAATTAGGAGAAAAATTTGATGATGAAGAAGAGAGCGAGACACCACACTACTTAAGCATTCTTTCTTTGAGAAAGAAAAAGGAAATATGGTCTACTTAGTGGATGATGAAAAAGTAGAAAATCTAGATGTAGATCATTCAACAGGTAGGTGTGAGGTTTTGGATAGTGCAGATAAGACCACACACACCTATCATGAACCTATGAAAAAAATAAAGTGAATATTAGCTCGAATGTTGAATCTAAGGAGGCCATGATTGGGGATTATTGGTCTTACTCTAAAGTGGCAAAAATCATTGAGTTACTATGATATTTTCATGGCTTATTTCCTAACAGATAACATGAATTAAAAGGTGTGCATGAATCATTAGGGGAGATGAAGATCAAGCTTAAGGAAGGTGCACACCCAATCAGAAGAGACCCTACAAAATGAATCCTAACCTATGCGTAAAGGTTAAGGAAGAAATCAACAAGATGTTGAAGTCTGACATCATCAAGCCCCTAGAAGAATTGGAGTGGGTTAGTCCCATGGTTATCAATATAAAGAAAGATGGTCGGATTAGGATTTGTGTGGATTATAGAGAACTAAATGCTACATGTGTCACTAATCCTTTTCCTACGCCCTTCATAGAGGAGATACTAGAAGGCGTTGCAAGGTGTGAAATCTATTCGTTTATAGATGGATTCTCTGGGTATCATTAGGTTCGAATTGCACAAGAGGATCAAGAGAAATGACTTTTACCAGTGAATGGGGAAGTTTTTCTTATACTTGTGATACCTTTTGGTTTGAAAAATGCACATGTTGTATTTTCATACATAGTTTTCCAAGCATTCAAAGAATTTATTCATAATTTCTTACAAGTTTATTTAGATGATTGGATGGTGTATGGACTTGTTAAGGATCATTATGATAATTTACACTTAATATTTGAAATATGTCGACAATTAAGCATATCCTTGAACATCAAGAAGTGTGTATTTGCTACACCATTTGGCACTTTGTTAGGGCACATCATCTACAAGGAAGGTTTGTTGGTTGATCCAGCTAAGGTTGCAGTTATTATCGGCCTAGAAGAGCCTACTAGTCAAAGTGAGGTGTGTGGATTCTTAGGTCACACTGGGTATTATAGAAAATTTATTAAAGGGTATGCTAAGGTTGCCGCACCCTTGGAAGAGTTACTAAAAGGAAAAGGGACATTTTATTGGGGGAGCCGCAATAATGCACATTCGAGACATTGAAGGAGAAACTTACCACAACACCTATTATGCACTTTCCCTCATGGGACAAACCATTTCATGTACATGTGGACGCTTCTGGCATGACCATTGACATAGTGTTAGCTCAGCCTGGAGAAGGTATTATAGATCATCCTATCTATTTTTCTAGTAGAAAATTGACCCCTGCAAAGTAGAATTATACAACAACAGAGCGTGAGGCCTTGTCGATGATCTACGCGCTACATAAATTTAGATAGTACTTGCTAGTGACACCTTTTGTGTTCTATATTGATCACATGGCATTAAAGTATTTGGTAAACAAGCCCATTTTATAGGGGCACATATGTCAATGGGTACTCTTATTCCAAGAATTTGATTTTACAGTTGTGGTAAAACCAAGGAAAAGTAATTTTGGACCAGACCATTTATCCAAAATACAGTCAGAGAAGACACACAAATAGTTGAAGATATCATGCCCAATGCACGATTACATAGGTTACACCATGCACCATCAAAATTATAGGACATTTTTGTCTTTCTACATACAAGTATGGTGCTAGAATGAATGAAATACTTATAGAAGAAACAAATTTCCATTCGTGTGGCACCGTTTATGTTGATTAGCGGTGACCTATACAAGTTAGGATGAGATGAATTATTTTTCCAATGTGTATTGAAACATGAGCACACAGATAGCATGAAAGAGGCTCATGGTGGTATTGCAGGTGGGCACTATGTAGGTGATGCTACTGTGCATAAGATTTAACTCGCTTGATAATGGTGGGAGACACTATTTAAGGATTGTAAGGCATATTGTAAGGCATGTGATCACTTTTAGTGCCTTGGCAAACTAGGGAAAAGAGATGAAATGCCTTTACGAACTATTCCTAGTGTAGAACCATTTAAAAAATGGGCTATAGACTTTATGATTCCTATTTCACCAGCCATGCATATACTAGATCACACTAGATCGTTACTTGCATAAATTATCCGACATGGTGGGTAGAAGCAACACCTACCAAGGATTGTACTGCATACAAACACACAACCAAGTTTTTATGGGAAAATATTCTTACCGGGTATGGATTTAACACACACTTTTGAATGAGACAATCAAGACATTATTGGATGAATTTATGATTGCACATCATAAGAATACCCCTTATCATCCTCAAGTAAATGGAACTATTGAGGCCTTCAATAAAATTTTGAGCCAGACATTGACAAAAATTTGTGATGTTGGAAGGAAAGATTGGGATGATAAAGTTTCTATCATGATTTGGGCATATAGAACAACATATAATAGGTTGAACAAAGCCACACCATTTCAGTTAGTGTTTGGCGTGGAAGCAGTTCTTCCTATGGAATTCATGTTACCTTCTTTTTGTATTGCACGCATTGGAGGTCTAGCAGATGAGAAAGCATTAGAAGAAAGGATTGATAGGTTGATGCAATTGGATGAGAGGCATGCCATAACACGTTGGAGTCGAAGTAGGAAAAGGCCAAGAAGAAATCATGACATGATAAGCACATCGGGGATAAACAACTTGAGCTTGGACAAATGGTGCTTCTTTATGATTCTAATTTTTGCATCATCAAAGAAAAATTAAAGTACATTGGTTAAGACCATATGTTATCACTCACATACTTATAACAGTGCTTTTCAGCTAGAGAGGCTTGACATGGGATACGATTCTAGGTTACTTCAACGGAGTAAGTCAAGCCCTCTTACTATAAATAATCTTCTTGGTGTTTGTAATAAGGTATTGCCACCATTTAGATTAGTTTTTCATTTATGTATTCCCTTAATGTATTTCCTTCTTCTTCACTATGCTTTGTCAATTTAGTTGGTGTTTTGTGTAAATAAGCACCTTTGCATGCCAGAAGCTAATTACCATTTATAGTATTTTTATGCGCAGAGGACTGCACATACCATTGGTGTGGGGTGGATTTTTGTGGCAGAATCGAGTACAAATCAAGGAGTAAACTCATTATAGATGCTATTTGAGTTTGGAACTTGAGTTTGTTAGAAGAGAGATTACTTCTAAATGATGACCATAGATGGGGATAAATGAATCTATATATAACATGAGGTAAGAAATGGCCGTGGAGACTACTAGGAAAAGGTGCGGTGGTGAGGTACTCAGGCACATGGAAGTGCGCTAAAGAGAAGTTTGTAGCCAAAAGGTAGGAAGGCACACTAGAAGGTTATAGCTAAGGGCACAAAGATGTACCACATAAAAATTGTGAAAATGGTCAATTAATGAGAGAATTATTGTTGGTAGATGGAGTAATAAATGCACTAACTTTTTGAAAATATATATATGGAAGTGATGCGAGTTCATTTTTACCATTATAATCCCAAGTATTTGAAAGAGCTAAGTGCAATCAAGCTGAGCGACGTATATTGAGGTGCGGAGAGTGCAAAACCAGATGTGGAGAGCAGATTTGTGCGTAGAAGAAGCTTGCGTCCCCATTGGTGAAGGTTTTGAGCAAAGAACACGTGTTATGAAAGAGCTATGACACATGGTTTCAAACTAGGGCATGTAGATTCAAGCTAGGGTTTGGATCTTCATTATAGAAAATAGAAAATGAAGCACTTGCACATTAAAAAGGATAGAAAGGTGAGATTTTCAGATGGCACCAAAGAAAGTAACTGCTGCAGGAGCCAAAGGAAAGAAGAAAGTGGATGCTGAAGTTGAAGTTGCGCACGAGAGTAATTTATCGAGATACAATACCCAAAAGGTGTTATAGTTGGGAAAGAATGGGATTAAACATCCGTAAGTGTAAAATAAGTGATTACAACCACCACACATTAGATAACAAGGAGTTAGATGCGTTGTTGAGAATGAAGACCAACAAGCATGGCATGGTAGAGGACGTGCCAGTGTATGATGACATTTGAGATAAGTTGTTAAAGCAGGTTGGAGTCTATCAGTTGTATGAGCTCCCTTATTTTGGCAAGTATGAACCATTATACCAATGGTTAATGAGAAGAGTCCATGAGGAATTATTCTATTTCTCTAGATGGAGGGTCAGAATCACAACCGCCTTGATTGTAAAACTGACAAGATTAAAATGCACATGGATAGACCTTTTCAGTGATCAAACTGATAAAGCAATGATCATGGAAACATGGAAAGAGTTAGGATATACAAAGGGTATGCATGGGATGGACATTGACGAGTTGAAGAAGTACCCAGGTGGTTCGGTAGTTGTAATCGGTAAAAATTTGAATGACCAAGAGAGGTGGTCGTAAGTGAATACAATGTGGCTACATATCACGAGAGAAGTCTCATGGAGTGATCTATAATATAACATGCTATATTGTAGAAACCATTATCGAGAATCATGCACAAGTGATAAAATCAGTTTTGACACTATTTTACTTTCTTTAGTATTTATGGAGATGGAGTGCCCAGGCGGGCCAAAAGACAAGATCTGGGAGTATCCCATGGAGAATAAATCCCATGTAGAAAGGTTTGAAAAATATTTATATGAAGGGTAGATGATTGGGCCATTCAAATAGAGGGCAGAGATGTGGTATGACAAGCTTCGTGCGGCATTTGAAGAGGAGTGGCACATCCCTAAGGAGTTACCATCGGTGGTTGGCAAGGTAGTATAGTTTGTAATTTACCAACACTTTTGCATTGCTCAATTTTCTATGAGGGATGGGACTTGGATCCCATGGTGCAAGCTATCATATATGCCTTTACATCTCACTACTTCTAGGCATCATTCCACCGATTTACCGATGCGTGCTACCTGATTTTTAATGTAGATAAGGTAGATTATGACTACCATACTCTTAGGAAGACATATGGGTATCTAGCCAGATTTTCTATGTTGAAATGCTTATTTCATACGTTATAAGCATGAATCCTGTAATCTTGGATATTGAGGACACTTGGAGTAGCACTTGTTTACCTCCAAATTAAGCCCAAGATGGAAAATAACAAGTATGTGGAGAATGAGTTCACGCTCCCAAGGCCACCTAAGGGAAAACATACAATGGAGAATATACCAGCTCCAAAGCCCACAAAAAATAATAGAGGTAGATGACGAGGAGGAAGAATAAGAAGATAGTGGTGGCTTGGATCATAGGGGTCGGAGGCAACCCATGGATAGGGTAGAGGCTGAGCATGTAAGTACTCCACCTCAGGCACATGAAGGAGATGAAGACTTAGACATAGGAGCAATCCATAAAGAACGTCACTTTAAGAGGGTATTCAGGAGAACATGAACCCAAGGTGTTGTAACTCCATAATCAATATGAAGATCACCATGACTCTCTCCACAAAAAGAGGTAGTTAAGAAAAGAAGGAGAAAGCTAAAGATGAATGAGGAAGTAGAGGAGTCTATAGAAAGAATGCCTCAGAACTCTTGTACAACCAGAGTATGTGGAGGAACCCAAGGACGAAGAAATGAAGGATGAAGAAGAAGGAGTAAAGGAGGCAGGAGAAAAAAACAAGATACTACTCGAAACATAGAAAATCGACTCCAAACCTTGGCGCTCAAATTCCTAAGGGGCCAATAATAAAGAGGGCAAGTGGGGAGTATGTTGCACCGATCATGAACTATGATGAGGACACAAGTAAAATTGTCTCGCGCATGATTCCAGAATATAGTAGGTCTCAAGGAGTTGTATGGATGGGAGTTGATGGACCCGGACATGGATACTACACGCAGGAGGAAAAATTGTCATGGTCTATGTAAAATCACATGGGTGAGCTTTATTTTGATGTATGTGAAGAGTCATGTGTGTCAAGAAGAATGAAAAATGCACCATAAAATAGGAACATCACTATCAATCCCACTTTGTTATGTCTCGATGAATAGGTAAGTAATGCCTTGTGAAGGTATCTACAGAGTTGGGACAAAAGGATCTAGACAAGGCTGCCACTATTAGAGTGCTAAGAGAAGATATCAAAGCTAAAGTTGCAGAAATAATGCATTTGAAAGGAGATAAGGACCTAGAGAAGAAGAAGAATGAGGCCTTCATCAGCATGGCAGAGGAGATTGGTGATCATGTCCTGAAAGTAAGACTACACTTGGAGTCCAAGGTACCTAAAATATTCCCTTCGGCTATGCATTATGTGCATACCTTGGTTGACTTGGTGCTTGAGGATGGACCCATTCGCATGCTAGCACCAAAGAACCTAGAGTAGGAAGAAAAGAGAGAAAAGGATTCAATGGTTAGAAATATTTCATCATACGAATCATTGCTCCAAACCTTGTAGGAAGAGTTGAAGAAAGCAGACTAGGCTTTGAATATTTGTGTAGCTCCAAAAGCGATCATCGAAATCGAAAAATGGTAGAAGACAATGAATTCTTGAAGGAAATGAAAGATGAGACATTGGGACATGCAGAGATATTAGCACAGTAAAGCAAAAGCACGCAGGCTCTTACAATGAACATAGGACCCCCATAAGGAGTGGATGGATGAAATTGGAAAACTTATAGTGCAGAAGATGGATTTGTTGGAAGGAAGAATGTCTACTATGTCCAACATTGTTCTAGTATAACAAAATGAGAAGGAAGAAATTTCCCAAGATGAGTTAGAGTCTATTGCAAAGGGACATTCTAGAAGAGGATAGAGGTCAGCTAACTCGATTAGGAAAACTTTAGAGGATGAGATAAAATAAGAGGATTTAGAGTTAATTCTTCTAGTTGAGATAGAGGATGTTGCAAAATAGAAATCCATTGTTTATATAGTGATTTATTACATTCATTCTATTCTTATTATTTATTCTTTAGATATCAAAAGGCAACCATTGTCGGGGTATCAATGTAGTTTAGTGTGGGGTTATGTTGAGCAAAAAAAGTATGACACTTAGAAGAAGGCACATAGAAGATTTGCTCATGGGAACAAGGTGCATTTAAAGGCACAGAAGGATAGGGAAGGAAATGGGTGTGAAAGACAAGGACAAATTTGGGACTTAGCCATTTTCAGGATTACGTGATATTTTTGGAGATAGCGTGTAGAGCACACAAACTAGATAAAGACTTACGTGACACACATAGGCTATTTTTGGAAGAGTGTCTACTAAGTGCTTTGCATGGGTTCGAGTTAATAATAGAATTACTACTACTAGTTAACTATAAGAGATCTATTGATATCACACTTGCATTTGTGCCTATTATTGTAAAGGCGTGCGTGACTATTTTCAGCATGCGACCTATTTTGGGAGTTATGTAAGTGGTGAAGGGCAAGGCCCCACCCCTATAATGATATAGTGAGTTGTGTAGTTTAGAGAGAGAGTGAGTAGTGAGCTATTATGGAGTTATGCTGCCAAACTTGATGCGTGCATAAGTTTATGATACTGAATATTGTAAGAAGCTTCATGTATTTACTATGTTTAATATAATGGAGTGTATTTTCTAAATTAAGGTGTCAAACATGAGCATAACTAGTTCTTATATGGATAAATTCATTATGGCTATTGTTAAAATCTATTACTCTTTAGATCTAGATATGGAATATGATATGTAGAATGTTATGTTATTTATGGATCTAATGCATTACCTCTTCATCATGATAACATCTTACACAAACAACCCTAAAGAGGGTCCTGGTACTTTATGCGCTTCGGGTGAGCACTTAGTCTAGGTTGAGTGATGTGCCAAAGTGCACCTAGGTTATTTATGGTAAATTATAGGATATATCAGTCCTTGAATTGGAAGGAAACTATGCCTTGAAAGTTTCTTGTGGACCCTCATTTGGATGAGGTTTCATTAGTGGGACAGAGTTCCTTTAGACAAAGACAAGATGATGTCATTGCTACCTCAAATTTTTTTGGGATTTTAATGGATTATGTTTTAGACACGTATGAAAATGTTGCATCTCCCAAAACACCGGTAAGTAAATCTAAACCAGTTACTCAAAGAAATTCTAGAGTAGATGTAGGCAAAGATTCACCACAAAGGGGTAGGAAAAGTAATAAGGAATTAAGGGAAAACAATGCTAGGAAGGAGGTGGATATTGGAATACAAAGAACTTTGGGGAAGGTTTTTTCCCACAATAAGAAAGTATAAATGATTCTTCTTTCATGGAATATTAGGGGTTTGAACAACCCCAGTAAACATAGAATAGCTAAGGACCTTAGAATCGAAATAAAACCTTATATTTTAATGCTTCAAGAAACTAAAATGAGTATGGATAGATTTAAAGAGGTTAGTAGGATTATTTGGAAAGAAGGTTTTTGGGAAGGTAGTAGCTCCTCTGGAGCCTTGGGAGGTATAGTCACTATGTGGAATCCTAAAGTAGTGAAGGGTGAAGTGATTCTCATTCCCCTGGGCATGTGGTCATAATTTTTACTAAGATTGAGTCTAAGAAAACATGGTTTGTATCCAATATATATGCCCCAAATAAGGTTTGTGAAAGAAGGAAATTATGGGAGGATCTTTCTAATTTCAGACAAATGTTCAAGGAAAGAGATTTCAACACTCCCTCTCCCCTGGAGAAAAGAAGGGTGGCTTCATTTCTTATTTTGATAGCATGGAAGATTTAGTTGAATTTTTAGCCAGAAATGATTTGTTTGAATTGGAGTTGGAGGGTTCAAAATATACTTGGGTCAACATAAGGCCTGAGTCCGAACTCATTCATATTAGACTGGATAGATTTGTGGTTAGCCATTTGTGCATGATCAATCAACTTTATTCTCTAACAACCCTTCCCAGAATTGGATTGGACCATAATCCTTTACTCCTAAATTTGGGGATGAATCATCCCAAGAAAGCAAGACCTTTCAGGTTTGAAAAGATGTGGTTGGATCATCCAGATATTTTCAATAGAATTCAAGAATGGTGGGGTATCCAAGTTCATGGTGTGGCTAGTTTTAGATTGAGTTTTAAACTGAAGAATGTTAAAAGTAATCTCAAAAGATGGAATAAGGAAACCTTTGGGAATATTTTCTAAGAAAAAAATTAGGATTTTTTGAGGATTTAAGAACTATTGAGGAACTAATGGAGGATGATGGCCTTAACCTTGTTCTCAAAGATTAGGAACAAAAATTGTTGATTGAATACCATGATATTTTGGCTAAGGAAGAGGTTTACTAGAGACAAAAATCAAGGGTGAAATGGTTCGTGAATGAAATGGGAGGAGAATGTTCTGGAGAATAAATTTTTTTGATCTTTTTCAAAATGTGATTTCCCCTCTTGAAAACAAAGATCTCTTAAAGATACCCATGGAGGAGGAAATTTGATTTGTTGTCTTTGATATGGAACTAGATAAATCTCCCCGACCTAGGGTTTCCCGCTTTGTTCTTTTAAAAATTATAGCGATGTTATCGAGGTTATGAGACAAGGATACCCTCTTTCTCCCTTTCTTTATATAATTTTTGTTGATTCCTTAAGTAGGATTTGTTACTAAAATCATTTCATGTCTACCAATAGTATTAAGGAAAATTATGTATTAAAATTTCTAATGGTCTTATGCCTATTAGGTATTAATCATTTTGTTGATGACAATTTTCTATTCCTTTATTAACATGGTGAAGCCTCTCGTTTTGGTGAATGGAAAACCAGAAAGCCTCTAAATTTAAGATTCTTTCTTTCTTAATGATTATGAATTGGTTTCTAGACAATTGGTTAATTTCCTTAAAAGTGTTGTTTTTTTTGTTATAAATGTGGAGGATCTAATCCAAGTCATATTGTTTTTCATTCGGGGTGTCAGTCAAATTAAGAAGTTTCCTGACTCCTATTTGGGAATGCCCCTTGTCCATAAAAATCCTGATTTATCTATTTGGAATAACCTGTTGGAGAGAGTGAATAGAAAACTATCTACTTGGAAGGGTATCCTCCTTTCTTAGGCTGGAAAGATTCATTTGCTTTCAATTTCCTTCAAGGAATCCTTATTTATATCATGTTCCTCTTTAAATTGCCTTCTAAAATCATTGTATCTCTAGAAAAATTCAAAAACGATTCTCATGGTCGGGAGAAGAGGAAAATTTCAAGTTTCCGCTCAAGGCTTGGGAAAATGTTACTAAACCAAAATTATGTGGAGGCCTAGGAATGAAAAACATTAAACTCATGAATGAGGATTTGATAGCTAAAGTATGATGGAGGGTTGTTAGATAAGAGCTTCTCTGGGTAGACATCATCAAGAATAAATATTTGTCAGAATATAGGAAGAATGGAATCTTTTTAATCAAAATGACTTGCCTAGAGGATCCATATTATGGAATTAATTTGTGACTACTAAGGATATTTTGAATAAGGGATCGATTTTGGAGATTGGAAAAGGTAAAAAAATTATTTTCTAGAATGACATCCGGATTGAAGATAGGCCTCTCAAGCTAACATGGAGTCTTGGGAAATGGTTTCCATACACTATAAATACAGGGAAAATTTTGGATACATGACTATTGAATCTAGGGTGATGCCATCAGTTGGGAGGTCATTGAACCCCCTCCTGAATTTAATGGGGACCGTCATCCTTTCTAGGAGCTCAACAATAAATTAAGGAATTTCTACATACCCAATTTTCAAAACAAGGAAGACTCCATTAAATGGAAAGAGGAAGAATTTGGGAATTACTTGGTTAAATCAGCCTATAGGCTGAATTTTAAAGATTCTATTCAAAAAGAGTATTGGGGTAGACTTTGGGTGAAAGATCTTACTCCTAAAGTGAATATCTTCTATTGGTTGGCAGCCCAAAATAGGATCCTTATGGTGGATAATCTCAGGAAATGTGGCTTGACCCTTCCCAATAGATGTTCACTTTACAGAAAGAGGAGGAAAGTGTCAATCATATTCTTCTTCATTTCCCTTTTTCTCAAAAGGTTTTTATGACTATCCAGAACTGTTCAAATTTCAATGGACCATGCCAAAGTCAATTGTGGATTTTTGCATGCAGTGGGAGAGTCCTTTCAAGTTCCCCATTTTGGTGATGGCCTAGAAAATTTCCCTTCCTCATCTTTTTTGGGGATTATGGAAAGCTAGGAATGATTGTATCTTTCGAGACCAGAAGGCTAATCTCAAGAAGGTCAAAAGTAGAGTTATAGCTGCCATCAAAGAAAATATCAAACAGTTTAAAGGTAAGGCAAAAATTCTTGTCCTAGATGGTAAGAAGAAGTTCTTAAAATTCTCACCTCAGCTTTGGTGGAGATCATAAGGAAAATAATTAAAACCAGATGGATCGACCGGACTGCAATCTGTTTAAAATAAATTTTGATGGCCTGTCAAAAGGGAATCCAAGTCCTTCTAAGGGGGGATCATTAGAAGTGTAATGGAGATCGGCTATATGCCTATACCAACCAGATTGGGAGAAAACTAACAACATGTCATAGGTCGAGCTCTTTTGTGGGGTGTTAACCTGGATAAGGATAGAGGGATCAAAAATCTCCAGATTGAGGGAGATTCCCTCATTATTGTTAATGCCCTTAACAATAATAATATTATTAATTGGACCTTAAGAAATGTTCTTTATGATGTCATGGAAATTTTGAACAAGGTTTCCATTAATCATACCTTGCGTTAAGGTAATACGTCGTGATAAGCCGGTTAATTTTGGCATATCAATGCTATGATTATAAATTCTAGAGTAAAGGTGATGACTTACCCTCAACAATTAATGAAGCAATTGGAAGAGATAGAATCCAATAAAATTGATGATTCTCACATGAGTGAATGATGTAGTCACTTGAAATTAGAGGTTTGTGTGAGATTCAATTTATGTTTTAATTTTTCTAAAAATCTTTGGTGCATTAGAGGTTTGTGCGAGCTTGGTAGGGTTTGCATTGCTGCCATGGGAGATGATAGAATCAAGGTCAATCGTGTGAACCAAGGTATCAAGGACTACAACCGGCCTTTGTGGAAAAATATCTTGATTGGGGATTTCACAATTTTATCTCTAAATTACATGGCCATGACCCTTCGTTGTCGAAGGATTTTGGTATGGCTTGGAACAAGGGAAGGTTAATGGTTAGAGGCATGGAAATTGAATTCACTAAGAGCACTATTGCTCAAAGCTATAGAGATGTAGATGGAAGGGCTCAATATTTTCAAAGACAGAACCCACAAGGAGCACGAAATTGAGACATTTTTGTGGGTAAGGAAAGGTGTCTTTTTCACTAATGGCATTGCTAGATCTTGTATTATAGGAATTTGGAAGGATGTTTGTCTCCAAATTATGAATTATATTACTTTGGAGGGAAAATACCATAAAATTTAAATGTACCATCTATCTTTCCTTAATATGTTCAGACACAAAATCTTGGTGAGAATTCCTTTTTTAATTTTTATGTTGCTGACTGCTTCTTTGAGGACTTTCCAAAATGAAAACCTAGACATGCTTATCCATGAAGGGATCATTCTTCTGATGTATGAGAATGGGAAACCCATTCCACCAAAACCCTTAAAAAACATGGAAGAGGAGGAAGACATCACCTTAGCGGAGTGCCTTACTAAGATGAGGGCCGATAAAATGTAAGTGTATAGGAATGCTTTGGAGGACGATGTGCTTGATAAATGGGTGGAGGGTAGAGGCGAAGCTAACACTTCCAAAATAAGGGCACTAATGGTGGTGACATGGATTTTGAGGGGTTGAACAAAAAGGATGGATTGATTGATAAAAGAAAGGTTGGTACATTATTTAGCTTAGGGAAATAGCGAAGATACAAGCTGGAAAGGAATACTTTTGATTTAGTATTTGGATGGGGTTATATAGGCCATGGAAGATACTATTGCAACCATGAAGCTATCGGAGACTATGACTTTTAGTCATTCGAGCTTCCAAATTTTTTTCACTACCTAGGTGAATTCCAAGCAGATGATTGTCGAGTTGGAAAATAGGTCAAAGCTTTAGCAATAAGTTTGGAGGTGATGGAGGAAGGCATGAAAAATAGAAAGTTCAGTTTGTGTGTTGGCAGATCTCGAGGATGATTTTGAAGAGGATCGAATGAGATGAGAGAAGTTTCGAGGAGAACAACAAAGAAATTTATGTTGACAACAAGGAAGCTTCCCCTAAAAGCCAAAATATTTTCTAGTCATGGACTGTTAGTGGTTGTTTAACGAACTATTAAAGCCTAGTTTTTTTGTTTTTCACTTTTTTACCTCTGTGTTCTATTCATGGTCCGGTTTTTCACTTAACGTAAGAGTTAAGATTTTTAAACCATTATATCTCTATTTTGGTTGGTTGTTTATGAACTTTCTATTATATCCTCCTTTGTATGGCCCCTAGGATTTGATCCCTATTTTTACCTTATCTAATAAAAACTCGTAGCTTTATTTTATAAATTTCATATTTGTAAAATGGAAAATCCTTGAGATGAGGGCATCAAGTGACTACCCTAAAAATTTCAAGGTTACATTTTAGGTTTAGGACCACCAAATTTCATTTTCAATATAAACCCTAAAAGGGTTTTACATAGTGCCATGATGGGAGAAAAATATTATAAAATAATCTCCAAATATTAATACATTTACTATAGGTTTATATCAATATGTACAATCATTATAGAATGATAGTGAGGTTCTTTGCATCATCCAACTATGAAAATGATTGAAAATCCAACTTTTCCCTCCAAAAACTAGGTATATGTGCTTTCTAAAAGAATATCAAACCAAAATATGGTCTCCACTTGTGAATTAAACTATCTAAGGATTGAAGTGAAATATAAAAAGGTTTATTCACTTGAATGTACCTTTATCAATATCCCTTGATTAAATTATTTCCCAATCTTGGTTATCTTGACCGAGTTCTAACCCTTAAACCACTGTTACATTATTCTTGATACTATCCATGCATTAAATCACAAAAGATAAAATGAAATCCTTACAAGAATATATTAAAACAAAATCAAAAGGTTTCTTACTAGGCTTATTTACCTTTAAATAAAATTCTCAAGTTTTAATGAACACAATTTGTTCTTACACCGACTTGAAAAATGTCTTCTTATTATTTGTAAATAAAATCTTCTTCTTACCACTTCTTGAGATCCTCAATTTTTCATTCGAATGATAATAATAAAATAGTTACAAAGAGTGTTAAATATCTCCTCTATTTCAATCTTCTCCCCATAACCAATAGTTATGGTCAAGAGGAAGGTCTCATGGAGATTACATTTTTAAGAAAAGGAGCTAAAATCAAACTTTAAGAGCTATATAACAAACTAAGCCCCAAGAAGAGTCTCCTAAGACACCACTAATGTTATAAAACCTATAATGAACCTATTTAACCCTTCTAGACTACCTAACCCATACAAACAAGAAAAAATGTGGCTCAACAAAATTTAAAAGTTCAAATTGCTCAAAAACAAGGAAAATGCAAATTTGAATTTTTGACCACTGAGCACAATAGAACAACATGCAATGATTCCTAGGGACATATAAGGACTCTAACATGTAAAAAAATTCATGGAGTATCTAGATTAGTCTTAATAATGATTATCCCGCATCATCTTTTCACCTATGACACCACTAAATTTATTCCATTTTCAAACCGACATATGTCAACTTCTTTTATAACGGTTTTTCCTTCTTATTCTCTCCTTAACGAATAATTATTTATACTATAGATATCATAAATCATGAAACATGTGTTGTGAAGGTTTGTGTACATTACTAAGGTCATCTTCTTTCCATCTATATCCTTTACAAGTTTTGAAACTCTCCATTTGATCATCAACCCTCCGTTAGGGCTGATATGCTCCACTAGGTCTATAACCTTCAAAAATCTGTTTTCAGACTTGGGTTCATGAGACTAACTCTAGGCTCATGTCATGAAATAAAATTAAGATGGAAGAATCTTCATGATGTACAAGAAACCACCAAGTTATTGGAGTGTTACATTTCAGGGCATAAGACCTCCATTTCACCTCTTCTTCTAAGCTAGATATGCACGATTATGACAGATCAAGAACACAATCACAAGATTGTTTAACCAACAATGATGTATCAAATTTCATAATATTTTTATGTGACCTCTGGTTCACCTTCAAATACATGGTATATCCCCACCATATTCATTCACACCATGAAACACTGATTAGGACAAGGTCCTAATAGGTATGTATGTAAAGAAAAATAGTATTCACAAAATGAGAAAGATAATTCATTCAAATAATTATTCATGGATATCATGGAACATTTATAAAAATATATAATCATTTTGAAACTTGTCAATTCCATGACATGCATAATTTCAAGGCATATAGCTAAAATATGTTTGCATCTTTGAGACTGCTCACACTAGGTTTTAGGTCATAAAAACAGTCTTGTCCTAGTTAGCTTCCATCACTCCAAACTTAACTTTCATGCCAAACCATTGCATGGAACACTTCACCAAATACCTCAACTCCATCTTCAAACACTCACCTACATGGGTTATGTGGATAAATTCACACTTACATTCTTGTTTCTCATAATTTATTGACAGACCTAGTGAGCCATTATGGGAAGTCTTTTTGGATGAAAAGTTCCACAAAAATTTTGCAAAGAACCTACCTAAAAATTCTCATGGACACTTAGGGCACATCCCAATATTTCTCCTAAATTTAACCTTTCACCATGAAACATGCAACATGTGTCTCACACAAGAAAAACTTCACAAAATAATGTATGTTTAGTATCTTCCCATGACACTTGGAGCATGCCACCACCACAAAAATGAGCTATGGATAATTCTCTACAATATTGGGTAATCACTTTAGCATTCCCATGTAATTTGGAGACAAGAAACTTCCAATTTTGTTTATCGCTCCAAAACTAGGGTTTTAGTAGGGTTTAAACCAACCTAACTTTTTAAGGATCATTCATAAATTATAGGGCATCATTTTAACTCATTCCAATTGTAAAATGTTCTTGAATCCATGCCCCAACATTGATGAATGAATCAATTCCCCATGCAAATATTTAACATGTGAGTGAGCACTTCAAACTTGACCCTCGAGCTGGAAATGGCCATTTTGAGAGCTCGGTAGAGCCTAAAACCATTTTTCTTGCTTCTCCTTTTGAATTTTGACCTAAATTTTTCCTCGTACTTTGTATACTTCCTTCACATGTCCTAAGGCTCATTTAATTCTGCACTTTTTGAAACTCATCATCCACCTTGACTTTACCATGCTCACTTGGCTTGTCCTCAAGAACATGCCTTCAAAAGGCCTTGAACATGCCTCTACCAGCTGAAATTTGACCTATAACATCTTCTAAATTCTCTCTAAAATGTCACAAAACATTACACATGCTTTTTCTAACCTCCCTTAACTTTGTTTTCTCCATACCCCAATCCATGCTTGTACTAGGTCTTAGAATTAGGCCTAGTTGAGATTGTTTCAACCCATGTTTCATGTAACATGTCTTGTTCTTCATCATGAATACATTTACACACCTTTGAGACACCTCTTAGGTGTTAGGATGGGCGTTTATTAACCATATAAATAAATGTTTGCACGTCAAACATTATTGTAAAAAAATTGATCATGCAATAAATAAATAAATAACACAAAAATAACACAGCGATATGTGTTGGAAGAAAAAGGGACTCGAGAGGTGGTGGAGTGAATCATCCCACTAAAAAATTATTTCATTTCCACTTATAATACATTAACATTCATACCACCATTAAAATAAACAATCAACCATATGTGTGTTTACTTAAGCATTGAATCAACCATACACATGAGCAAGAACAAGAAAGTACACATAAGCACCAAAATAATGTGGAAACCATCAAGGGGAAGAAAAACCACTAAAAATAAAATTTATTTATCCACGCTTCAAATTTATTAAGGCACTAACCCCACAAGGATCACCCACCCCTAGTTTAGTAGATCATCAACCCTACAAGGAGCACCAACCCCAAATTTAGTGAAGCACCCACTACACAAGGAGGTTATAACCCTCTAATATGACTAAGAACTAACTCATCCATCTGATAATGATGATTTCTTATTTTTTCCTACCACAACTGATGGAGATCATAATTTCAACTTGCAACTTCACCTTCAAACCCTCATTCACATAACTCGCTCTATCTTCTTCTTCTTGGACTTATCCTGGATCTAAAACCTTGCACACATGATATCAAACCTTTATCAACCTGTAAAAATATTATTAGTTCTCAAACCATGCAATCAAACCTTCAAAACACTTCTCCTTGGGTTGCACTTTTCCCTCCAAGAGCACTAGTTCAAAAATGAACTAAACAAGCACTTAAATATGCTTTTATTTTTCAAACTCACCATATATCGGTCCTATACATTTATATCAACCAAAAAAACTTAGCATAAATCCAATAAATTCATTAAAATTTTCACATATGACCCATATAGGTTGGTCATGCCCAAAACCACTCATCATGCACCAAAAGGCTCAAAACCCCATCACTAGGATGAGTAAAATCCACTAACACCAAAAACATTCTTATTAAATATCTAAAATTCACAAAAAATGTGTAATATTACATTTAAACATAAACCATCATCACACTTTTACTTTAACCAATCAAATAAATCATAATATGGGTCCGCAGCTCATATCCTTCATTAAACAAAGGGGTTTTCGGCACCTGTCTCCACCATTGGGCCTCAAGATCACCCAAGAACAAATAAAATATGGAATTTTACCATTAAATGGAATCCTTAATAACTTTACATCAAATCCATGCAAGTTATACATCATAAAACATATATGTGTTCAAACCAAAGCTACTTTACTCTTCTCCAAATCATGCTTTTTGAAACCTATTTTGCAACCACAACTAGTTTATACCATTTTTATCACTTTAAATACCTAAAAATGAATTAAATAGGAACAAAATTAATACCTATTTACTTTCCATGTGGTATAAATTATAAAATAATCCATCTCATGGTTCAACCAACTCAATCTTTTAGCCTAAGTAGTTCAATCCTAAAAACCAAGAAAAATTATTCCTCACAAACTGACTTATATGACCATAAAATATCATAATAATGAGAAAAAAAAACCTTATACCATTGTAAATATATCTGAATCATATTTCCATAACATATTGTAACTCCTTCAAAATCCAAGTGGAATGCCTTAAACCAAGCTCATCTCTGTAAATTGCCTGAAACTACCCCAAAACTACCCTTTGACTAGTCTTCACAAATAGGGAACACTTTTCTATTTTTATGCATCCTCATGACCTGAAACCACCATTAAAATCAATAAAAACTCACATAATAAAAACTATGTCCATTTAATTTGCAACTCCTTAGGACAACCTTTCCCAAAATGAACTTCTTCAAAAATAGACCTATTTAAGTGGGGGCCACTCCTCACCACGAGCACTACTATACCTTTCTAGAAACCTAGAGGAATCCTATACATCATCAAATCATCATATATGAACTATAAATCAATTTTAGACACTTATGAGCATTATCTCTCCTACTACTTTTGAGTTAGGGTTTCAAACACACAAATAGTTGTTTACCTTATTAACATTCATTCATAAAAATGTGACAATGAAATGACCTATTCATTTTGTTAAACCTTCTAGACTCAATTTAAAAATATCCCTAAAATCCAAAAGGTCCCATGCAAAGCACACAATTTAGGTGAGCATCAAAAGGTGCAATTCGAGTTAGAAATGACTTTCTTCTTGACCATGTTTCACCAAAATTGACATAACTTAAAAATCCTCTTCGAGAATGGTTCCAAATATTTCTAACACCTCTAGACACCTTTTTGTATCATCTCCAATCATTTTCATATCTCAAATATCTCTCCATATCTCCAACCCATCTCATTTGCATAGCTAGCCCTTAGGGTTTTGCAGTATAGGTTAGGGTCAACTGAATAAAAACGTAACTCACCATGAAACCTCTCCAAAAGGCCCTAACATACCTAAAATATCATGTATGACATCCTTGCATGCTTCCATGAGCTCACATAGCTCCACATCTCATCCTCATGCCTCCTAACACCTAGACCTAGTTAAAATGAGCACATGAAACTTGGTCTTCAGCTTATATCTCGCACCCCTAAAATTCATGTGAGTTCTTATACACTCCTAAAAATGCTCTCTATGTTATCTATATGTTCCTAAAGATATCAAAAATCTCATACCACAATTTTTCACCATCACTTAGGCTAGCTAGGTCACCTAATTGGGCTTGTTAAAACAAGTCATTCTCACTGAATCACCTCATGTAACCAAGAACACACCTAAATATCCATTTAATCATCACTTTGAGAATCCTATGACTCTACTCCATCATATATTTTTTTGTCATTAATGGGCTTTTACATCAATGAAAACACCTAAATCACAATATGCCAACAATCTCCCCCTTTGTCATTAATGGAAAACCTCATGAACTTCTCCCCTTTTTACATTAATGACAAAGGAATATATGAATTTTCATATTATTTACCTTTCTAAGCTACATAGGATCAGCTTTTAGTTGGAAACATCAACAAAATATTTCATTCTAGCTCATGAACTTTAAATTTCTCATAAAAACTATTTTTTCGCCAATGTCTAAGCATTCTTGACTATAATCCCCCTAGGAAAAGCATATAAAACACCTAAACATGCCAAAAATGATGATATAGCATTGAAAAACATATTCCTTACCTCCATTTTTGAGTTATCATCACACAAGGTCCTCATTTGGACACAAGAACATGTTCTTCTTCATCTCATACCTTGTTTTTATCATCTTTAACCTATAAAAGCACTCAGTAGCAAAATATAGAATTGAAGCTTCCAACTAATGAGCATAACCAATAAACATGACTTGAAACCAACATCATCATTCAAACCTCTTTCTCAATCTAACTTGACTTGATAGGTCTCATAGCTTGACTTATCTTCATCATTTTGACTTCATACCTTCTCATGAATTTTGATCCCAAAACCAACTCTTTAGTGAAAATTTAACAATCTTTGACAACCTATAGAACCATAAACAATCAATGACACACCTTCTCAATACTCCCTTTTCACTATGACACCCATTTCTAGAGAAAGACACAAAAACTTTCCTACATACCTTGTTTGCATGCCTTGAGAACAATTCAAACACTTGGGCCTAGTCTTAAACCTTTTCTTCAGTGTTCAAGGTCTACATTTTCCTAATATAGCACACAAAGTGGGTCTTACTACATTCTCCATAATCCAATTTATTAGTAGCTTGACTATATTTTCCTTACTATGACCTTTATAGTCCATCTTAAAATTACAAATAGAGAGATGGAAAATGCTCCCCTACCTTGATGAGCTATTCTCGATACATGTAGCAGTAATTTTGAAGACTAATTATGCTACAGAGCTATGTCAGGTGTGATCTTTGCTTATAATATTAATATTTCTTTCACACAATCCCTACAATAATGTTTTACATATCATTTCAAGATTAGAGTTACTATGAGAACCCCAAAAATAACTTACACTTTGCTTGAAAGTTCCTCTTGAGCCATGACACTATTGAATCCCGATGGTTTAGTACAACCCTCCAAAATACTACACATAGGTAGCCAACCATGACTAAGACACATTAATTTCATATCTATAGGATATCATTTTCACTTCTTCTTAAAGTAACTTCTTTTAAGTTCTGAGACCTCCACCGCCTTTAGCTTAATGATGCTTGGATATCATTCTTGATCCTCTTTGATTTCAAGACTAAAATGACCTAATAAATAATGGAACAAACCTCCTTTATTTCATTTAACTTACAAACTTGAGAACATTTGAAAAGATACAAAATTTTACTTATGAATCTGAAAAACCTCCTTAGAGCATATACACATCCAACTTTTGAATTTAACTATCTTTCTTTCTTAGATTAGCATCACATTCCTCATCTTGTACAAACCTCAATCTTAGAAGCTTTTCTTATCATTAGTCAAGTTATGAAGAATCTTCAAGAGAATAAGAGACAAAAATAATTGATTCACCTTGCCATGATCTTCCAAAACATCTCATTTCAATCCATAATAACTTCTAGGGAACCGATGACTCTATCAATCCTCCGATTGCAATTCCTAAGATTCAGCTTATGCCTAGAAAATGATTTATGACAAAACTTGGGACCCAGGAAATTATACTTTATTATTAACACACCCTTATATGAACACCACTAGCATAGAATCAAGCACTGATATATTTTCATACTAACCTAATGATCGCAAATGTTCGAGAAACTAAATCACAGACCTCTACCTCAAGATTTACATTTTTATCTTGAGATACCTTTCAATTGTGAGCATAATACAATTTACTTAAATGATGGTCATACCTCCTAAATTTTTTGACATACTCAAATTCATGTTGTACTCCACTTATCACTCTACAGATGAGTTGCATTGGTTTACTTGTCCTATGAATTCAAGCAACATACATAAAGGTCATGAAATTGCCATACTTTTCTTTAAGTACTCGTAGCTCGAATTCTTACTCACAAGATTATTGAATGAGCATGATGAATAAATTATTACACAAAATTCAAGAACCTTTTTACTATCAACTTGGACTTCATTACTCTTAGCAATATTTTGACACTTTATAAGGGGATACAAACCTTCTACTTACTATAACACTTCATCTAGACCATCATGGGTTACCTTTTCAAACAATGATCTCTGTAAACACTCTCTTGGGTATTCAAACCATATCAATTACTGCAATCTCTTTCATTTAGGCCTAAGAACACATTTTAGACATGTAGCTACTCATTTTGTGTTCAAATATTAACTATACCTAGTTTGGAGGCATATCTTTCTAACACCGCTACTTACCGATTTATCAAATTTTTAGGTTTCTTAGCCCTAAATAATAGTCACCACAGAAATTAGAATAATTATTTCTTTTGAATTCTCACCGAATCCTTGAGCACTTACTTGAATAACAATATGCATATGATTTTAGGATTTTAGAGACTTGTAAACATAAAACAAACCTTTTAGCTCTCGAGATACATACAAAATTCAATAACAATCAAATCAATACTCTATTTTAGACCACATATTGCTTCATTTTGAATTATCACAATGCCTTAAACAAGAGTCAAAATGATCACCAATCAATCTTACAACATATTGTCTTGATTGTGTTGATGAAGAAATATTTTCCTAAAGACCTCATTCGGATGGTTCCTTGATCTTAAAAATTCTTCACACAAATTTGAAATACCTTGAACAGCCTTCTTGAACTTTTATACTATACCTATAGGTGTAAATTATTAGATCTCATTTGCACGGTGACCAACTAAAGACTTGTCTCACTTTGTCATCCTTTCTCTAGGAAATATTTTTGACCTTCTTGATGAGTAGACCAACCATATATGCAACCATAGACCTTAAACTTTACTGCATTGACTTTATTTCATCCTTTTATTCCTTCATACTTGTAGGGGATATCATCTTCACACCAAAATCTACTGCTTCATTCTATATCATTTTGTTGAAGATTTAAAACATGTCTTCCATGGATATAACTTCCTTATTCATTGTTTACATGCTTTTCATGCACAAAGAATTGGTACCATCAACTAGGAGGAAAAAAGTAACCCAAAAACTGATTAAGTAACTTTCTCTTGAATTGTCAAGATGCAATTCATGAGTTCTTAAAACATTCAAGCAAGGTCATGCTTCAAGTAATGACATCATACGCCACTAAGTAACAATATAGACCACTATACTTGAGCATCATATTCTTGGAGATAATGTTCTTTTAAAAAATATAGATCATTCATAGTAGCAACAAAATTTTAAGACCTCAACACCTTGATATATAATAATAACATGTGATTCAAGAAAAAACATCTATAAAGAGACACCTAATTTCCATACTTTAGATCTCAATCCATAATTTTATGAATCATGACTTCCCTCTGAGCATAGGTTCTTGAATCAACATGACAAGATATATGGGATTTGATACTTCTTTACACACAAGTTATAAAACATAAACTAGATCTTGAAAATCATACTCTTTCCATGATGAAAACAAGACTTTCAAGACCAAGAAAAGGTCTAGATTGATCCAACACGCCTTCATACATCTTATGGTAATCATGAACTTCTTAGACACTATTCAAGGCATAACCTAACCATAGAATAACTCATTATGATGCTTCTAAGACACAATATAACCATGACTCAAGATGGATACTAGAAATACTCTTTTTATGATACAACAAGACCTCATAGAAACTAGCAATAGTAATGAGACCCTTGACACATTTCAAGACATGAATCAACAACCTAGAAAGATAAGAACTCAAAGGTGCATGACCAGTTCACTTAACATACCTTATCACATTTGAAGTGTTCCAAACACCTAGCTCCTTCAACTTCTCATAAACAAGGGAATGAATTGCATATATGCACATATGGTCTTCTTCAAGTCTAATCCCTTCAAATAAGGCAATCATACTTCCTTGATTGAAATTTCTTCCCATCTTAATGCCTCTAGATTCCTCTTTGGAAAACTTCATTGGATTAGGCTACCTTTCGTGACTGAGAATATAATCTCTTAATTTCACTTGCTTGAATAACCACCTTCTTACCCTTAATATCTGTCATAACATCCTTAGACTCCTTCATAAGACTATTCTTCTTGAAAAATATTCCACTTTGAACTTAAAATATGCTACAACACCCGAGAAGATTCTAGTTAGTGACAATATATTGCAATATGACCTTGTTTATGGCATTTGTGACACACAATCCCATCCTTCTTTATTAGTTCAAACACACTAATATTCCATCCTTGGCCCTATGACCATACTCACAACATGAAAAACATTCACCTTTGAAGAGAGCTTCATCATTCCTAGGAGACCTCCTTTTGCAATCTCTAGCTTTATGACCAAAATCATGAAAAACATAACAATATCCATCAAAAGGAGTATCACACCTCATAGCATTAGGTTGTCTAATAGGATTAGACCTTTTCAAACTAGCCTTTTTGATCACCTTCTCATCAGATTTAGAACTTGGACCAGCTTCACCATCACTCTTCACATGTTTTCCTTCAAACCCTAGGTTTGTTTTGTCACTAGCCACCCTTTGGCCTTCTAAAATCCCATCAAGAGCTTCAAATATCTTCTCAAGCCTCTCATACATCCTCAACCTACTATATGCACTCTCCAAATTTGATTCTAGGTATTTTAGTCTCTCTTCATACCTAGAACAAGTGTCTTCTTTCTCCTTTAGGTATTTTGACATACTTTCAACCTATGACTCCAAAAACTTGATAGCTTGGGCCTAGTATAACTCCATATCCTTGATATGATCTTGGTATCCATGAATCACTAACTGAGAAACTTCATTCCTCCACCTTAATGCAACTTCAACATCTAAAGACATTCCCATTGTTTGTGCTTCTAGGATCTCCTTCAAGTGATTAGACTTATTTCTCAAGGACTTTCTTTGATACCAATTTTTGGAAGTACAAGGGATTGAGAGGGGGGGTGAATCAATCCACTAAAACATTATTTCATTTCCACTTATCATACATTAACATTCATACCACCATTCAAATAAGTCGAACCATATGTGTGTTTACTTAAGTATTGAATCAACCATACACATGAGAAAGAATAAGAAAGTACACATGAACACCAAAATTATGTGGGAAACCCTCAAGGGGAAGAAAACCCACTGAAACATAAAATTTATTTATCCATGTTTAAAATTTAGTGAGGCACCAACCCCATAAGGAACACTAACCCCTAGTTCAGTAGAGCACCAACCCTATAGGGAGAAACAACATATAATTTAGTGAAACACCCACTCCATAAGGAGGATACAATAAGAAACAACTCAGCCACCTTATGATGATAACATTTGAATTGTTTTTCTACCACAACATATGGAGATCACAATTTTAGCTCACAACTTCACCTTCGAAACCTCACTCACATAACTAACTCTATCTTATTCATCTTAGACTTGTCTTGGATCTAAACCCTTGCACACATGCTATCAAACCTTACTCAACCTATAACACATCTTATCTTCTCTAAAACCATGTAATAAAACTTGAAAAACACTTCTCCTTAGGTCACACTTTTCCCTCCAAGAGCACTAGTTCAAAAATGAACTAAACAAGCACTTAAATATGTTTTTATTATTTAAAACCAAACATAGGTCAGTCATATACATTTATGTCAACCAATAAAACTTAAAATAAACAAAAACATTCACTAAAGTGGTCACATATGACATGTTATCACAAAAACAGCACCCGAGATTTGACAATGCGGATCTCTACTTTTTATAACATGGGGTTATTCCTAAAGTTGTGGGACTTGCAGGCTTGAGATAAACCTCCAGAGAAAGTTGGTTCTTGCTCATAAACTACCTGCCACAATCTACTCCTAATGCAGGAAAAACTATCTAATCCTATCCTAATATTCCAAGGGACCAGAGAGAGAGAGAGTGCATGAAAATAAACCTACACTAAAAGTGGTGATACACCAGAAAAGGAGGTGAGAGACAATCTAGTGAGGGAGAAAGAGAAAAAATGAAGAAGGGAGAGGCCAAACATAAGTGACATAGACCAAAATATTCATTCACCATCTATTCTCACATGAAACACAACATAATGAACTTGCAAAGGAGAAATACATACACAACACAATGTAATAAGTAAAAGAGAGAAAGGTTGCAACTAAAACAAACAAGGACAGACAAATGTGTCACAAAACAAGATTTATTGTAATAAAAGTATACATAGACTATTATAGTTGCAGAGGAAGGCAAAATAACACATTGCCAAGCCCAAAATGGAGTTTTGACGGATCACATCTCGCATTAGAACAAATTTTATAGATTTTTATTAAAATTTTTGAATGCTCTCTTTTTCAAAAAGAAAGATGTTTACAATATATAGCTTGAATGAAAGAGAAGATGAGAGAGAAGAGAGGGGTGAATTTTTTAGTCTTCAACCACTTTGAAAATCTATCTTCTAGACCTTTCGCAAAGCACATGGGCACTTCATAGAGCCATTACTATGTCAATTCCATCCTGTAGAAGCAAATAGAGCCATGCTTCATCAAGTCTAGTGGTTGGGCTATCTGATTTGACCATTTGCATGCAAAAATAGTCTTCTCCTACCTCCAAAACATATGTTTTCATTTTGAAAAACCAAAAGCCACAAAAATCAGATTTTGATGATGTCAAATTGAAGATATTGATGAGAGCTTTCCAACAATATAAATTTTGTCTGATTTGGAGCTCGAGATCAAAATATATGGCCATTTGAAGATTTACCTGTTGGGAGGCACATGAATTTGACACGTGGCATCTTATGATTGGTTTAGGGTTGGATTCTACCAACGTGTAATTTCTTCACCTTTTTCCAAGTGTCATTTTACCACTGGTTTGCAATATTGGGATTTACTTCTCACTTCGCCATTTGTCCTTTTTCTTTTCACCTTTTACGGGTTGCCTTTATGAAAATACGGGCCAATAAAACTTCATCATGTTCCTTTGAGATGTCAAACTATCCTTTTCCTTTGTCATTATTAAGTAAAATGTGGACCAATGAAAGGGTCCATGCTCCTTGACATTTTAGAACCTTTTCGACCCTTAGAAACGTGAACCAATAAGAAACGGACATGCTTCTTCACACTTTTCCCTTGATGACAAATGTGAAATACAAGCCAACGGGAAGGCTCCACGCACTTCATATGTCAGTCCGTTTTATTCCCAGCCTCTGACATCTACACAATATTAGCTAGTGAGGAAGCTCCATTCCTTGATGCATTGTCAAAATTTGAAATCTATCTCTAAAATTTCTCAAGTGCAAGCCAATAGAAAGGTTCCACGTTTCTCAAGTGTTCGAACTCATTAGTTTGTTGCTTCGTGCTTGGATATGATTAGATGGGTCTTCACATTTGTTAGATTTACAAAATTCAAGCAAATGAAATAAAACCACGTAGCTCTTTGTTGTCCTAACTTATAAGTCAAGGATTTAGCATTTTTTAGATTTTTAGTTAGTTTTCAACTATCCCCTTTGCTTTCTTTTGTAGCGCGACTTTTCAATGTCCTACAAGTTGACATAAAACCCACCAATGTTTTAAACCCGAGAATCTCATGGGTTTTACAATGTGTTATCTGTAAAATTGTGAGGAAATTTTGTAGGTAACCATAAAAAAATTTTCCATTACGGTTCCCCGTTGAGGTCCCTTAGCGTTCGGAATGACATAAAATCCCTTTCTAGAAAATCTAGTTTTTATAACTTGGTCTTTTTTAAAGTTGGCACGATTTTAATCACGTTACATCAAACAAAACTGTGCCCCCTCCTTTCCTTTGGTGCATCCTTTGGAGTGTCAACACTCCAGATGTTGCACCTTCCAATGTTGCGACTTTCTCAAGGCCGCGCCAGGCGCATGCACCAAACCTTGTCAACATTCAACATGTTGTGCCCCTCAATGGTGCACCAAAGTACTGAAAAGGCAAAGTTGACAATCTCAAAGTTGTGCCTAGGGCACAAATATTTTGATGTCGACGTCTATCTGGGTGTGCCTTAGAAAATGTTGGTGGCGCATTTATTGCACCTTTTGCTATATATAGGCGCATCCGACCTGTCATTTTCACGATTGAAAAAATGTGAAAAAGTTATTCTTCTGCACTTGTCAATGTTCCTGTCAGCCCCGTGTGTTGCTTTTCATTGCATTCATGGACCCCACATCGTTTCCTCTATCTTATATATTCCTGGTAAGTGGCCCTTGCCCTTCTTATGGATTTGTTGTGGTTTCTTTGTTGGTTTTGGTGGTTAGTGTTATTAAAAATAAAAATGAACCTAAGAAGATAATGCAAACCAGCCCGTTTTGCAAAATCAAACCCACCTTCAAACCATTTTTTCTCTCCTTCCAGATCTGCTAACACGGAAGGCCCCGCTTAAACGGATCCTCGTCCCCTTTTCCTCTATTCCCCTCACTATCAAAATCTGAGTTGAAAGAAGCAAAAAACCACAAAGCTCCGACAAAAGAGTGAAAATTCTAAAGTTGTTGCAATCAAACCCACTGTTTTCATTTGGCGCAAGTTTCATTGATGTTACACCAAGCACCATGATCACGCCATAGGTGCACTATCCCCACACGCAACATTAGATTTTTCCCACACCTTATAAATTCCTAAAACACAAGCGCAGGCAAGCGCACATATACATTAACAACAACAATGATGTTGTGCGAGGGCCCTTCCACGCCGCGTAAAGCTTAGATTCTTGGTACACATTACCTTAATGATACACCAAATGAATCCGCGCCTTAAATAATCATAATTTTTGTAACATGTACCACATCTGCGCTAAAGGCGCATCCCGAGACCTTGCACACCAAATGAATCTGGGGCCCAGCTTAAAACCCTTCATATGGCGTAAGCACACATCCATTAACACCAAAATCTAAATGTTGTGTGTAGCCTTTCCGTGTCCTGTGCCCCTTTGGAGTTGTTTTCTTGTATGACACATGTTTCCAAAGTGCGCCTTGCTATTTTGAGACCCTACACCTGCGCAGTAGACTGTGCCTTGCGCCCAGAGACTCATAAATTGATAAATTTTCATTCTGTAAGCTTTGATGGATGATTTAATAGCTAACATGGCTCTTCTGTGGTGGACTTCCCTGATTCTTCTTGCAGATCAACAGATGAACTCAGATTCACACATGTCTTCATCAAGTAAGAAGCCAACCAAGTCTAAGGGTAAAGCCAAACTAACAGAAGAAGAAATGAAGTATAAATACCAAAGGGTCGGGATGTGTCCGAGTCCTTGCAGAGTGTGACTCGGATATTAGAGATTCGAGCTCAGTCACATTGACATGGAGGACTTCGGCCATAACTAAGAAGGTCATAGGCAATCCATGGATGGATAAATTGGTTGGCGAGTGGTCTGCACTTTTCCGTAGAGGAGTCCCGTAAGCACAATCAAACACGAGTTCATGATGTTGATGGGTCGTTGTTATAATAAGGACACAAGATGTGTCCTTATGAGAAGGGTGAGGTAATAATCAACCTCACTGCCCGACATTTTGAGATCATGTTGGGTATCCCCCACCACCGGCATTTTGTAGCAATAAGCCAAGAAGACTACATAAAGGCATGGAACGAAAATGAAGACAAATGCATGCAGCTAATGAATGAGGTGTACCTCAAAAACAAGAAGGTGGTGAGTAGGTGGCCACAAGTCATTCATCATAGTGACTTTTCAGAAGAACTGAGTGACACCGTCACCTTCCTAAGTAGGGTATTTGGGCTTCCCGATGCCCATTACTTTCACAAGTGGATGCTCAGATATTTAGAAACAATGAGCAAAAATGTCCCTGATCAACGTTTTGAATGGGCGAGATTATCAGCAACACCATCTCTGAGCAGCTTCAACAGCTTTCAACGACTGGGAAGTTCTACATGAACTCCTATGTAGTGTACGTTACTGCCTCATAAAGGGACTACCCAAAGACCAATTGATGTGGGTATGGCCCCAAGTCAGAATATACGAGTACTATCCAGAGTTAAGACTGGAAAACAATATAGCCCAATTCAACAAAATCAATGATGCCTTCTTCTATGGCGTCATCTACCTCTTGAGGCCTAATATGACTCACGGTTGGACAACCAAAAGTGTGGTCACTACCACAGAGAAGTGGGGAGCGTTATTCACATAATTCCCCACTTTCACCTATCTTAGAGCAACTAACTTCTTGGGGAGCCCACCAAGTTACCGAGGTATGCGGGACCTAAGCTGATCCTATTGGAGCTGTCTAGACAGCTTATCACATACCATGAAAAATGTTTGAAAAGAAAGAAGGGTGGAACTCCATTCCCCCTCACAGTGGGTAGGTACACCTGCACTTCACAGAGCAAAGCCCAGAAATGTTTGCGAGCTTTAATTTCTCAACTTAAAGCATAATTTCTGACGAGGCCAACCTTTGATCCTCGTGATTTCCTCCCAATGGAAAATCTCGATCCAATTCATGTCCCTCGGATCAAAGATATCTACATCGATCTATATCACAAGACCGAGTTTAGACAAAGGATCACTCCCACCTGCCTTTGTAGAGATCATTCAATATGGTGTGGCCATCATCTCGAAAGGTTTCCAAGCAACTAATAAAGAAGTTGATCAGGTTTATCTAGACACGGATGGGGACAATTAGCCATTTGCTAAGATTGACATACAGTAACCAAAGCATCTCGAATATTGAGGAATGAGTCAAAGGCACTCTGCAAAGCACCGAGCATTGGTGCAAGAAAATGGTCTCATCTACCTTGGAGTAGAATTTACCATGTCTCCCTTGGGTAATGCACCCACCAAGTGAAGAATTTTCCTAAAGGCAAAGGAAAAGATAAAGAGGGAGAGACAAGCACTTTGCTCGGGAGGAAATTCTGATAGCCCTCATCCTTCTCGCCACTTTGAAGAGGAGATAGTAAACTTGGTATCCCCAGAGAAGAAGAGGCAATAAGTGCTCCAATGGGCACATCCACTCAGGATGTTGCCACTACTACAACTGGTGAGGTTCCCATCATCCCCTCTCCCACTCCTCCTTCCCCTCATGTCACTCAACCAACCACTCCTTTGGTTGTGTCTTCTCCCCGTCTTCTACCATTCCCCCTTCCTCTTCCTCCATCTTCTCTTCCCTCACAGATCTATCCCCCAACATTTCTTCCCTCATCTCATAGATCCCTTCCACCCCCACGATTTCCTCTCCCGTAGTGTCTCTTTCCCTCGTAAGTACTTTGGAGTGTTGGCTTCTCTCTCGATGCCGCCACCGAGTGTCTCGACGCATTTCCCCGTGCCCACTAGCAGCTGCTCCTTCTTCCACCCCTGTTCCCTCCTCTTCCCCTGGTCCCACTCCCTTAAGTCCAGAATGGATCTCCAAACACCTGAGCCAACACAAGAGGAAATTCCTATTGCACCTATGGACTTCTTCATCATTCTCGGTTAAAGGGGCTAAGAAGCAAAAGGCTATAACCCGCTTCTCTCAAAGCGCTTCAGGTGAAAGAGTTATGGAGATCGCATACCCTAATCCCACAAAGGAGAAAAAAGATCTATCTCCTACAGATTTTACAGTGACTCAGGTCACCATGGGGACATCCTCAGAAAGCCTATAAGGAGAGGCCTTATCCGTAGTGGATGCCCTTTGCAAAAAGCTTCAAGAGGATATTGAAAGAGCAAAACAAGCATCTTCTTCAAGCCCTGCAAAATATGGGCAATGCACCTCCTATAGCTGCCACCGAAACTCCTGAAGCCCTTAGTCAGGAGAAGATAAATGAGTATACCAAGATTGGCGAGCAAGGTGTAGCAGTGTCTTCCTGGAGAGAGAAAATCCTCAAAGATAGTGAGGAAGTGATTATAAAGTTCACAGAGCTATATCAAAATATAGATCAAGCTAACAAGGAACTCCAGGCAATAGCAGGACCTATCTCCAAAGAGTTGGACCATGTCAGGTTGCAACACGAGACATTCCAGAAGATGCTCGACTGCCCAGTCGATGACTTAATGAAATTCAACATCTTCAATCACCCAAGAGCACCCAACAAAGTCCTTGCTGCTTTGGACTATCGGGTTGACCAAATGGAATTTGTCTTAGAGAAAATAGATAAAATCAAGGAGGAAGCCTTGGATGCAATGCATCAAATGGAGCAGATCATCCTAAGGATGTCTCTAGGTTTTCTCACCCCATCATACGCCTTGAGGAAGGTAGATGACACTATTCAGCTCTTCAAAGGGATCGCGTCGCAAGGTTTAGAGTCAGAGGTCACTTTTGATACAGAATCTATCAACAACCTTCTGCCTGCCACTGAATTTGTTGGATACCTGATGGAGGTAGGTAATGAATACTTCAAACTCTCGGAAAGACTCAGAGATGAACGGGAGACTTGTGAAGTCATCGGGGATCACACCAAGGGTCCTGCTCAGGATCAACTTCAAACGATGGTCAACAAGTTCATGGAGTATCGAGCTCAATTTCACATTTCCTCTCCTGAGCAGAAATAGGATACTCCTTTCTAGCCAAGGGATGATGACGAATAGGTTCCTTCCTCCTGGGATTTATCCCATTTTTGTAAAATATTTAAAAGAATGTTGGCACAAATGATGACATCATCCATGTTGCACCATGGGATGTTGTCATCCACCAAATTTCCCTAAAGTCAACATTTGACTTGTAAGTATTTTGTAAATAGTTGTTGGCTCCTTTTTGCCTTCTTTCTCCTTCTCCTTCTATAAATACTTGGATACTTGTTGTATTCGGTGGTGAACATTTTTTAGATGAAAAATAGAAGTGAGAAGAAAAAGGCTTTGTACTTTTTGTAACAGAAAATATTAATACAAAAATTAAGACTTTGTGCTCAATGGATGTGTTATGTGCATTAGATATTTCTTAAGTTAGATCTATGTTGCTTTTCTGTTAGATCTATCTCTACTTTTTGTCATTTTCTCATCAGTATTGCTTTGTTCATTTATGCAAGTAGGTTTGGCTCTGTTTACTACCAGCCCAAAACATAAACCCTCTGACCTTTCTGCTTTGGAATTCATTTCTTTTCTCCTTTGAATCTATCTTATCTCTATTCCTCCCTTCATTCCTTTCTATTCACAAATATAAATACATTTGTTGTAAATATCTTCCACAGGTAGATATAGACAAGAAGAAGAATATGGAAATCAAAGGAACTCAAAACCCTACATTTATTTATGCCAAGAGTCATGCCCATGGCAGAGGGTAAGAGGCACATGATAGGAGATGTCAACATGAAAATGGATGCGCCCATGGTGCGAGGTAAGAGGCACATGACATGGGGAGATGTCAACAAGAAAATGGATGCGCCCATGGCACAGGTAAGAGGCGCACGACAAGAGTTGTCAACATGAAAATGGATGCACCCATGGCGCAGGTAAGAGGTGCACGACAAGAGTTGTTGACATGAAAATGGATGCGCCCATGGCGCAGGTAAGAGGCGCACGACAAAAGATGTCAACATGAAAATGGATGTACCCATGGCACAGGTAAGAGGCGCACTGACAGAGATGTCAACACGAAAATAGATGCGCCCATGGCGCAGTAAAGGTGCACAACACGGAATGTCGACAGGGGAAAATTCACGCCCAAGGAGCAGAGTAAAAGGCACACTTAAAGGGGTGTCGACACGAAGAAATATGCGCTACGGCTATGGCGCACCTTCAGAGGTGCAACATTTTGAGCGCTAATAGGAAGTAGACCTTGCGCAAATATTCGATGGCCATAACTTTTCACAGGGAGCTTGGATTCATGCAAGGTTGGACTTTTCGGAAAGCTTTGGGTTTGCTAGGGTTCTCACCTACCACCATAATGAGATGAATTAAATGCAACTGGAGGTGGTTGGGGTAGATTTGGAATTCCTCTCTCTTTCTCTCTCATTCTTCCTATAAATTTTAAGTAGGGCTTCTTTCTAAAGGTTGGGCATTCTTGTTTTGCCCCTCCTTCTTCTCTTTGGCGGGTGAATTTGTGGAGTTCAAACCTCTCATCTAAAACTGTAATGCAACTTTGTCTCTTGGCATTTTTGTAGTGTGTTGATCAATCTTTGGAGAAAATAATGCATGTCATGGATGATTCTCAACCCTCTCTCTCGTGTTCATTTGCATCCTCTTGATCTTTCATTACAAATTTGGTTATCTATGCATGATCTCGAATTGCATTTTTATGGTTTGTGTTTATTGGCAAGACAGGTGTTCTTCATTCCTCGGTGCATCACCTTTGTTAGTTTAGGTTTATTTTTATGCATCTTCTTACCCTGTCTCCTTGGAAAGTTAGATTAGGTTTTTGAGTAAACCCTCTGCATTTTTACGTGTGCATCTAAACAAAGGAATAGGAACCGTCCTTCATCCAGAGAGCTTTTCGATTTCGCAAGGTCCCACACTTGGGAAAAGCTCTATGTTATGCAATCGCACCGAGAGTCTCAACCCATCAGTTGCGAGACACTCGTGGTCTTGTGATTCGTCACCAATAGTTTTGGCACACCGGGTGGGACCAAGAGGTCATTCCACAATATTTGAAGGAATTTTCAAGAAATTTGGACTAAAAAATTATAGGTTTTACAATTTCAGATTTTTCACCTTCCAAGCTGAACTTTGAAATCGATTTTCAAGGACTTAACTTGCTCGAAACAAGTCAAAATTTCACCAGTTGATAGATTGGGGGACAATATTCAAAAGGGTATTCTTAGATTTTTGAGATTTTGACTTTCAAAATTTCATGGTTTTTTGGTATTTCGGTTTTCCCAGTTGCCTTGCATGACCTGAGTTTCACCTGTACCTTTCGAGATTAGTAGCTGCACAACAAAACCCGATAACCGAATTGAAGAGCTATATCTTCTGGGTCCTTCAAAGCTTTATTTTCAATTTTTAATATTGTCAGTTTGGTGTGTAACTTGGCAAATCCAACCTTTGAGGCTCCTTCTCTAACACATCTCACGACTCCAAAGGGATAGAATTCAAAGTGTGTGTAGCAAGTTTCCTGCACATGAGAAGAATTCAACCGGTATGATACTCAAGAAGAAGGGTTATTTGTCCACTTTGCAACTATCACCGGTAGAGGAAGGAGAGGAAGAAGACCACAAAGATCACCATCTCCACCTAACATGACTTTATCAACCCTCCACTTGGTAGACCTTTCATCCAATCAACAAGAGTTCTCGGGCCAATCGAATGGTGTAAAAAAACCCTTTTGTCAACTTCACCTGAGCCCACTTGCCCTCAATGCACGAATCCGGCCCCAATTCCAAAGATTGAAGAACATTCCGTTTTCACTTTGGAGAAAATCATACCAATCCACGTGATCATGTCAAATACATTTCTAATGTTTGTGCAATCCATGAGATAAATGAAATGGATGTTATTCTTTGTCAAATGTTGGCATCTTCGTTCAAAGGAAGGCATTGCAATGGTTTAGGAGCCTTGGAGTTGGTTCTATCCAAAATTGGAATCGGGTTATGCATAGTTCTCCATGAGCAGTTTAGGGAAAAGGGAGACAATTTGTCTCTACTTGAACAATTGATTTACTATCAAGAGAGCTCCCCATGAGCAATCGACTAACTTCAACTTCAGATTTCAAAGGTATTGGGATAGGATTCCAATGGCCGTTAGGCCAACAGTTGAAGGTGCTTTTCTATACTATCTTAAGACTTTGAATTCTCGATATTTCTATGCTAATTCAATCTATGGGAGGCACAACCTTACTCTGCTACTTATAGCATTTCCATTAGGGCGAAAAATGTCTTATTCAAGATGGTAAGTCGGCTCCTAGGCCTCCCATGCCCTTATATCCAAACTTAGAAAATCCAAGCACTAGTCAAGCACCCACTTTGGCTCCTATTCCTACTCCTAGAAATCAAAGTTCAAATGAAACTTCTACTTCATCCTCTAGTGCTTCAAATGAACTCCAAGAGGTTATGAGACACCCGCGAACCTTGGAAATGAGATGGTGACTATCAAAAGACAACAAGCTCAAAGTGCTAGACCATATCAGCCTCAAGTGCAGTACCAGGCTAGGCCCCCATACCAACAAAATAGGCCACCAGCTCAGGCTGCAAATCAAAATCAAAGCCAAGTAAGGCCTCCCGCCAATAGACCATTTCAGCCCTATAACCCCAATGTTGCATCTACGTCTAAAGCCTTAGTGCTAGTGCAAAACAACATAGCTCAAGAGTATGATTGGTGTTTCCCATGCAATGAACCTCACAACCAATCTATGTGCTTTAATGGTGCTTTGAACCAAGCCTTGATGGTGACAACTACTGGCGTTGAGGGTGAAGTGAGTCAAGAAACAAATCAGCAACAAGGGACATCTCAAAAAACACACTCCCAAATGATACCACACTTGCAAATTGGAAAGCCGAGGATTTTTGTGGCATGAATCAAACAATTTCTTAGAGTGTAGCAACACAAGATCAAAGAAGAGAAATATTGGTGAAGGGCAACATTGGCTCCAAGTGATCTACAACCTTCCATCACTCCACAAGGTGTTGGTAAGTAAAATACGAGTTCCAAACATGCAAGGACAGCCCAAACCACCTTCTAAACCAACTCAAATGCCACCGTTGCTGCCCATGTGCAAGAAAAAGGAATGTGCAAAGCTAAAGGGCAGAAAGAGATTTCTCATCCCCATTTAGCATCATTGATCAAATGAAGAAGACAAATGTGAATATATCAATGTGGGAATATTTATCCATCTCGGGACAAAGAGATATTTTGCAAGCTGCCATGAAGAATTGATCAACTTCAAACCAAAGCATGTCCATATGTAAGAGAAGGTCCTCACAAATGCTCGGCCACCTAAGGGAATCATGGAGGACAACAAGGTAAAGTTTTGAAACCCCCTCCATTCTATGTTTCATTAATCATTGGCAATAAACTAGTACACAATTGCATGATTGATTCTGGGGCAAGTAGTTCTGTCATGCCCAAGCAAATAGCTGATCAGCTGGGTCTCCAATATGAATTCATATCAAAGGGGGTAGTGCAATTGGATGGGACAGCAATAAAGCAATGGTGGGAGTGATTAAAGGTTTGAATCTTACCTTGCATGCATGCCCCAACGTTACCATTTTGCAAGATGTGTCAGTGATAGATTTTCCACCACTCTTTGCCCTATGCTTATCAAGGGATTTCACAGCTAGAATTGGAGGCTACTTATCTGCTGATTGGTCACACATGTTGTTCAGAACAAGATATGGTACTAAGGTCACAATCAGATCCGAACCAATTGCAAACTTTCATATTGAGCCTCATACTCCAAGCCAAATCAATGCCAACTGTTCAACATTTGATCAAGAAGATTATCCAAGCACAGATGAAGCTGACACCAAAGTTGGAAGCATCCCAGATTTGACTCTTGATGAATGGGCAAGAAAGGTACATGCTTTTGATCCCTACCAAGAAGTAGAAGAATCTCGAGCTAGAGTCTATCATACATGAAGAAAACCATCGTATTCCTAGCATCACCAAATCAGACCATAAGGATAACAACGAGGTATGGTAGTTATTTTTTGATGGATCAAGGAGTAGGCAAGGTGCAAGAGGAGGAGCTATGCTTGTTTCACCTCAAGGCATCAAATATTATTCAACTTTCCGTTTCCAGTTTTCCTGTTCAAACAACACAGCTGAATATGAGGCCTTGATTCATGGACTTCATTGGGCCAGGAAAAAGGGCATAAAGAACTTGTAGGTGTTCGGGGATAGCGAGCTAATCGTCAATCAAGTCAGGGGACAACATGCTACAAAGAATGACCTATTGAAGAACTACAAGAACATGGTATGGGACCTCATTGAGGATTTCGAAGCTTTCAACATCATGTCCATACCCAGGAAGAAAAATGAAGTCTGCGGATAGGCTCGCAGCTGTTGGAGCAACATTTGATGTGGTTGACAACGCTGTCAAAGGGAAACAACACAACCACATATCCATGTGATTGTGAGGCCAGCAGTGCTAGATAATAACACAAGTCGGGCGGTGTTTGAGAACGATCAACGATCGTCAATTTTTTTGCAAGAAGAGGCTGAATTCTCGGCTAGAAATCGGGACGCCACTAGAGCAAAGCAATACAGGGATCAAGTAGTGCAACTGCGAAAAACAAGCTTCCCAAGGGTTTAGTAACATTGAGTCCATCTTCAACCCTAATGACCAGTTTCATAAGGAAAAGGCTAACATACAGTCAAGAGAGAAGATTCGGAGCCAATTCCTATTGGGGATGAAAAAACTTCAAATTGGTAAAGTGGCCACTGAGTAGGAGAAATCAGATTTCATACAGCTTTGCCAAGAATTTCTAGATGTCTTCGCTTGGAGCTATGAAGACTTGAGAGGATTCAATCCGAAGTTGGCACAACATACCATAGAATTGGATCTAGATGCTAAGCCCATCAGGCAGAAGTAGAGACCAGTCAACCCCCACATTGAGCCTCTAATGAAGAAAGAGTTAAACAAGCTAATAGAGGCAAGCATTATATTCCCGATCAAGCACTCAAGCTGGGTTACAAACTTGGTTCCGGTCAGGAAGAAGAGCGGAGAAATCAGGTTGTGTGTGGACTTCCAAGACCTCAATAGGGCATCTCTCAAAGACCATTACCCACTTCCTTCAATGGAACAAATATTGCAAGTAGTATCCGGTTCGAAGAGATTCTCTCTCCTAGATGGCTACTCAGGGTATAATCAGGTAATGGTGAAAGAAGATGACCAGTTTAAGATGGCTTTCACCACCAAATGGGGCACCTATGCCTACAATAAGATGCCATTTGGGCTATCAAATGCTGGAGCCACTTTCCAAAGGGCAATGGATATGGCATTCAAGGGGTTGATCAATAAAATAGTTTTGATATATCTTGATGACATCACTATATTCTCCAAAAATGCAGCGGATCACCTTTTTCATTTGAGGCAAGTATTTCAAAGGTGTAGAAGATTTGGGGTATCATTGAATCCCAAAAATTCATATTCTTGGCCCATGAGGGAAAACTTCTAGGCCATATTGTTTCAAAGGAGGGGTTGATGATTGACCCAGAAATAGTTGAAGCAATTCGAGCGTTGTCATTGCCAAGTCATAAGAAGGCTCTTCAAATCTTCTTAAGAAGGATCAATTTTGTCCGTAGGTTTGTTCCAAACTTTGCAGCTCTCGTAAAGCCAATAACACTGATGTTAAAGAAGAGCATGGCATTTAAGTGGACATCTGAAGGCAAGGCAAGTTTTAAGGCAATAAAAGAGGCTATATCTCAAGCTCCCACTCTCGTCAATCCAGCATTTCTCCAAGGACTTCATGTTATATGCCTTCGGTGGTGGAGACACAATTTTTGTAATCTTGGTCCAAAAAAAACAAAGAGGGATTAGAGCAACTCGTTGCTTTCTTCACCAAGGCTTGGAGGAATACGAAACTAGGTAATCTTTCATTGAAAAGCATGTCCTTGCAGTGATCAGGAGCTTAAATAAATTCAAGCACCTAGTCTCAAACAATAAGATCCAATTATTGGTCTCTCATGCGGGAGTCAAGGACTTCCTTCTAAACAAGGATCTGAATGAGAAACGTGCAGGATGGATCACTCGTGTCATGGAATATGACATCGAAATTAAGGTCACTAAACTAGTATGTGGAAAAGGACTATGTGAACAACTAGCTTTGAGTCGACAAGTTGAAGTAGGTGATGAAAAAGAGACTGTCTTGGTACTACAGATGGTCAAGAATAGGAAAATGATGATGTGCCCACTCCTTGTTGGACTCAGAATATGATACACTTCCTACGGTAGGCCTATGCCCTCTAGAAATGAGCAAAGAAAAGAGGAGATACTTTAGATTACAAGCCATTCCATATGTGCTTGTTGATGGTGTTTTGTTTAAAAAAGACATCAATGGAGTTCTATTGAGGTGCATTGGGACAGGTCAAATTGAGAGGGTGTTACGAGATTTTCATGATGGAGATTCTGGAGGACATTTTTCCCCACGAGTAACAGCTCTCAAGATAATGAAGGCAGGGTATTATTGGCCCACAGTGTTCAGTGACTGCTATACATGGATAAGAAAGTGCAAGAAATGTGCACTCTTCATGGGAAAAGAAAGACTAGCAACGCTTCCATTGCACCCAATTTTGGTTGACCAACCATTTAGGAAATGGGGATTGGACTTCATTGGGGTCATCAATCCAAACTCAAGCCAATCCCACAAGTGGATTCTCATGGCAATGGACTATTTCACCAAGTGGACCGAAGCCGTAGCACTCAAAGAAGCAAATGAGTCTAACATACTAGACTTTTATGAAGGGATAGTGACTAGGTTCGGTGTGCTAGCCACTATCATATCAGATAATGCATTGGCATTCATAGGTTCCAAGATTACAGAATGGGCATGTCAACAATGGAATCTATTTGAGCACCTCTTCAAATTATTACCCGTAGGGTAATGGACAGGCAGAGTCCACAAACAAGAATCTGTTAAAGATCATCAGAAGGACTCTGGATGAAAACCAAAGGACATGGCATACCAAGCTAAAATCAGCATTATGGGCTAATAGGATAATGCCAAAGAGGTATGTAGGTAGTTCTCCCTACAAGTTGGTCTATGGGAAAGAGGCAGTATTGCCTATATCATTAGAATTTCCAGCATTGGAGCTCATGAAGCGTTGAGTTATCTAAGTTCAAACCAATGGAGGCCAGTATGAAGAGTTGATGGAATTACAAGAGATAAGAGAACATACAAGTTCATACGATTGAGAAGGATCAGGCCTTAGTAAAAAGATGGTTTGATAAGAAAGCAAGAGAAAGGACCTTCCAGGAAGGGGACCTAGTTCTAAAATGGGATGCAAATTGGGCAAAACCAGGAAGGCATTCCAAGTTTGATGCCATTTGGAGTGGCCCCTACATGGTCACGGGATGTAAAAGTAGTAATGCCTTCCAATTGTCTACATTGGATGGAGAAGAACTCCCGATTCCGGTTAACGGAATCTATCTTAAACATTGCTACTAAAAGGAAAAGGTTTACCCTTGTAAATATTAGCCTAGATTTCAAATTCCTCTAAGTGCGTATGCACATTGTCTTGTTGTAGTTAGGTTTCAATTTCCCTAAGTGCTTCGGCATAGGTTTTGTTGCTCTCAGGTTGAATTTCTACAGTTCAGCATGCTCTTGAAGAAGGGGTTGCGATATCAGGCTCAGGATCAGATATCAAGTTGGTTTCAGGTTATTGCTTATGACTCCATACCCAATGGATTGCTAAAAGGCCACTGATCTTCTACCTAGTAGGCAGGTGATCCCGTTGAGTCACCAAATTGTTGTAAATATCTTCCCCCGGTAGATATAGACAAGCAGAAGAATATGGAAATCAAAGGAACTCAAAACCCGACATTTATTTATGCCAAGAGTCACGCCCATGGCGCAGGTAAGAGGCGCACGACAGGAGATGTCAACACAAAAATGGATGTGCCCATGGCGCAGGTAAGAGGCGCACGACAGGAGATGTCAACATGAAAATGGATGCGCCCATGGTGTAGGTAAGAGGCGCACGACAGGAGATGTCAACACGAAAATAGATGCGCCCATGGTGCAGGTAAGAGGCGCACGACAGGAGATGTAGACACAAAATGGATGCACCCATGGCACAGGTAAGAGGCACATGATAGGAGATGTCAACATGAAAATGGATGTGCCCATGGCGCAGTAAGAGGAACACATGACAGAGATGTCGACACAAAATGGATGGATGCGCCAAGGCATAGGTTAAGGGAGCACAACACGGAATGTCGATAGGGGAAAATTCGGGCCCAAGGCGGTAAAGGCACACGACATAAGGTTTTTACACAAAGAAATATGTGCCTATGGCGCACTTAAAGGGGTGTTGACACAAATATGGATGCGCCTATGGCGCACCTTCAGGAGGTGCAACATTTTGAGCACTGACAGGAAGCAGACCCTGGCGCAGATATTCAGATGGCCATAACTTTTCACAGGAGCTCAGATTCATGCAAGGTTGGACTTTTCAGAAAGCTTACGAGGTCCTCTATCCAAATAAGATTTAATTTGGTGGGAAAAAGTTATTAAAAATGAAAATATAGTTCCCCACTTTTGGGTTTGCTAGGGTTCTCACCTACCACCATAATGAGATGAATTAAATGTAACTGAGGTGGTTGGGGTAGATTTGGAATTCCTCTCTCTTTTCTCTCTCATTCTTCCCGTGAATTTGTGGAGTTCAAACCTCTCATCTAAAATTGTAATGCAACTTTGCCTCTTGGCATTTTGTAGTATGTTATATCAATCTTTGGAGAAAATAATGCATGTCTATGGATGATTCTCAACCCTCTCTATGTTCATTTGCATCCTCTTGATCTTTCACTACAAATCAGTTATCTCAGTGCATGATCTCGCATTGCATTTTTATGGTTTGTATTTATTGGAAAGACAGTGTTCTTCATTCCTCGGTGCATCACCTTTGTTAGTTTAGGTTTATTTTTATGCATCTTCTTACCCTATCTCCTTGGAAAGTTAGATTAGGTTTTTGAGTAAACCCTCTACATTTTTACGTGTGCATCTGAACAGAGGAATAGGAACCGGCCTTCATCCGGAGAGCTTTTCCGATTTCGCAAGGTCCCACACTTGGGAAAATCTCTATGTTATGCAATCGCACTGAGAGTCTCAACCCATTAGGTTGCAAACACTCAAGGGTGTTGTGATTCGTCACCAAAAATACCCCTACTAGGATGAGATCCCAAACCCTCAAGGAAGAATACTGCAGACTTGCATAGATTCCTACCGGTAGAATAACAATAAACCAGCTTTTGCTTTTGCTTTGTCTCAAAGAGGGGCTATGCCCCGCACACTATTGGCTCGTTTGTCTATAGATCTCGCCCACCCGATAGATTTTTGAACCAACAATTTTTGGCGAATCCACCGGGAAGAACTAGATCTATGTGAGTGTTATGACACTAACAGCTTTTAAAGTCATTGTGGTGACTAAGAAAATAGATAAAATCAGAAAATCACTACACCGTTTGTAAATCTTAAATTTTTGTTTAAAATCCAAAGTTTTTACAAAATTGATCCAAACTGAAAATTTTCTTGAGATCCATAGATTTGGACCAGATTAGAAACCTTTAGTTCGCTGATTTTTATAAAAATCGTATATTTCCGTAGATCTCGAGATCTTGATATTTTTACAAACATTTTCAAACCCTCGCAAAAAGTCAAATCTAAGATCTGAAAATAAGCTTACTAAGTTAACCATCATTTTATCCTCATTAATATTTGTCATTAAACCACAATCGGTTTTCAAAAGAGGGATAAATTAAATATTTGAAAAGTACATGCTGCTGATTTTTGCCGTTAAAAATCGGAAAATCAACAAGTACAAACAAAAGAGTTTTTAAATCTGCTCTAAAAGACATTGTAGATCTAAAAAGACACATTGGCGGGTGAGCCATTTACCCGTAGCAAGAGAGCTCATGGAGAAGTTGATCCTATTTTCGATCTACTTCAAAGGCACAACTTCAATATTACACCAAAGATGCTTCCCATCGCTGAGTTTAGCGGATCAATCACCATAAGTGTCTCGCCCCATGAAAGAACCGGTTTTCACAAGGAGCCTCCACATCCCTTTCGCAATTCTCTGCTCAACAAACGCACTTCCGGCTCGCGTCCCTGCTTTCTAGCTTTTCAAATGGTAGGACCATGGGGAAACGTTATGGGCCCTCTTACATTGCTACATCCAGCCACACACTCCCTCATGGAAACCGCAAGAATTTCCCAAAATTTGATGGGAGTGGACATCAAAGCATGGATTCACACATATATGCATTCATTATGTCATGCATCATCCTAGATGTGATCCATGAAGACGTGTTGCCTGCACACCCTCTTTCTAGAGACCTTGCAAGGACCCGCATCAAAGTGGATCCAATATTTGTCATCCGGATCTACCACCAGTTGGGCCACATTACAAACTACGTTTGAAGACAGGTATAAGCCTTCAGAAGACGCATTTGCATTACTATCAAAGATCACTCACTTAAAGAAGGAGGCCAATGAAACCATGCATGATTTTATCACCCGTTTCAATTCGCTGATTAACTGTGTGCCGCCTGCCATGTTGCCAACACTAGAAAATCAAAAGTGTTTCTTTGTGAATGCCATGAGCTCAAGAGTAAGTTTCTTACTCTTACAAGAACATATCACCACCCCGGTCCTCGCCAGCAAGCGGCCAATCGGGATAGAAGACAACTTTCTTATATCTGGTGAGTTAAAATGAGAGCCGTCCAAGCCTAAGGCTTCAACTCCTTCTCAAGCCACTTCATCAGATCTAACATTCCAGAAGATGGCAAACGACTTGCTCGCATTAAAGAAGCAATTATCTCAAGCTTCTCCTAACACTCTATACTAGGATATCCCGCAGAGAAACTTCACGCCCAAAAATGCCCCACAATGGCCGCGCTTTCCTGCAGCTGCTCCACGATTGCACTGAGGCCCCTCGTCAATGCCCCGGTCTATATCAAGAAGAGGAGCAAATTTATGAATAACCTTCATCGCCAGTGAAAATGATCAAGATGTTGGTGAACCCGACTGACGACTCTACAATCGGGTATATGGAATTTGAAGATGAGGGATCTAATGAAGAAGAGGGTATGCAAGTGGACATTCATATGCTATTTTTATCCACTCCCATGGAAAAGAAGTAGAAGTTGCTGCCAGATACAAAAAGATAGGGTTATATCGAACACACCTCCAACCATTGCTAAAAGAGGTAATCCTCTTCCTACTCAACCTCCCATCTCTCCTTCAAATCAACCTTCCTCTATTTCCATAAAGACCAAGTAACCCTACCCTACCACCGCAAAGTGAGGGACTCATTCCTTCATCAACGTAACCCTTGGTCGCATTCACATAATCGATCAAACTAAAAAGAGCAAGATTCAAATGTCTGAAGTCGAATATCTTTAGTTTAACCCTAAGCAGCCAGTAAGATCGACTCAAGTATATCCGAAGCCAAACTACCATCCCCTCTCCTATCTCCCGAAAGAAATCCTTTCCACTCCTCCTACATCTCGCATAAATGTTACCTCGACTTCGTGTCGTGAAAAATTGAACCTTTTATCTCTCCTCCTAATCAATGGTCACAAACTAAGCAACCGCATAATTGATTTTTGGGCTTTCGATAATGTCGTACTTTGTAAAGGTCGCCCATGCTTTGGGCCTCACTCTTACCAATCCTTTTCGCAAATGTTACTCCATGCAAACCAAATAAGTTCCATTGATTGGTCGATCAAAGACGCACGCTTGCATTTTCGTTCCCGAGAAAAGGGGTGAAGATGACCATTCTCATTACTCGATATCTCGTGAGCATATGGAATTCTACTAGGAAGAAGCTTTTGCAGAGAAGTTGGTGGAGAGATTCATAAGGACTGGTCCAAAGCCAGAATCCCCGTCAAGGGTGTAATGCAGACTTTGGAACCTGAATCACTGTATAGAAGTACCGGTCACCAATTCGACGACCCCAAAGCCCAAATTCTTTTCAATCATCAGGGATGGGGAACTACTTCTTATCCACTGAGTCTGATAAAATGGATGTTCTTGTCCAGGAGGAGGACCTTAACAAGGTATGGACACTGCAATTTGATGGCAGTTGTGCAACTAGCGGATGTGGTGCTAGAGCTGTGCTAATATCTCCTAAAGAGGAGATTTTTCCTCTCTTTCAAGTTGCAGTTTTTCAATACAAATAATACTACTGAATATGAATCTTTGCTACTTGGCATGTAAGCTGCAAAATAAAGGGGAATCAAGAACCTAAAAGTACAGGCGATGCTGAGCTGATCATTAATCAAGTGAAAAGAATATACCAAGTAAAGAATGAAAGACTCGGACATTACTGCAATGCGGTATGGGACAACATTGAGGAATTTGATGCTTTCACAATAAAAGTTGTTCCAAGAGCTCAAAATGACATGGCCGATTCACTGGCCGTCTCAACATCTCTTATGCTCCCCCACCCAGGATTGAAAATAGACACATATACCATTAAGGTAGTCTTCCGCCCAAGCGTGCAAGACAATTCTCAGCACTGGCAGGTATTTAACAACAACAATCAGCTTATTGCCTTTCTAGAGAAAGTAGAAAATTTCAATGAACTTCATTTTGAAGGATCTACTTCTGCATGCCGTGAATCTGTCACTGGTCAAGAAAACGAATCAAAAGAAGGTGATGGCATATGTCAGCTCAAGGGAAATAAAATTCCAAAAGGTTTAGTCTCTCTGGAACGTTTGTTTGAAAAACATGATTGTTTTGTCAAGAAGAAGTGGCAAGATGACCCTAACTCCTCTCCAGAGACCGATTCGGTCAACCTGGGTTCTGTGGAACATCCGTAGTTTGTGAACATTGGGAAATGTTGTACACCCGAGGAAAAGCGGAAGTTTGTCAAATTGCTGAAGAAATATATGGACGTATTGGCATGGTCTTATGCCAATCTAAAGTCATTCAAGCCTATTCATCATGACATCCTCGTTAAAAGATGATGTCAAACCCTTTCTCTAGAAACAGAGGCACTATAATCCCAAGATCTCGGTACCATCTAGGTGGAAATACAGAAGATGTTGGATGCAAGGATTATCTTTCCTATCCATCATAGTATCTCGGATCACAAACATCGTACTCAAAGCGAAAGAAGAATGGCAAGATACGCATATGCGTAGATTTTTACAATCAATCGTGTCCTCAAGGACAACTACCCGCTGCCCATAATGGATCAAGTTCTCAGCAAGAATCGGTTCATAGATGTTGTCCATGCTTGATGGTTTTTGGGCTATAAATGATTGAGGTCTCGCCTCAAGACCGATTCAAAACAACATTCACTACTCACCGGGCACATTCACCTACAACAGATGCCTTTTGGCTTGACCAACGCCGGTGCCACCTTTCAAAGTGAGTAATGGACTTTCGCATTCAAAGGTATGATGGGAAAGGTCATCGTGGTTTATCTAGATGACTTAACTATGTTCTCTAAAAGCGAAGTGATCATTGTGATCATTCGGAACAATTATTCATTAGATGCCGAGAACACGGATTTCCCTAAATCCAAAAAAAGTCTATTTTCGGGTCACTTTGAAGGAAAGTTGTTGGGACACGTTGTCGCAAGGAAGGAACAAAGATAGATGTCAAAAGAGTTAAGGCTATACAGAGCCTTACCTTACCCACAAAGAAGACCGGTGTTCACTCCTTCTTCGAAAAGGTGAATTTTCTCGACGCTTTGTTCCCAACTTCATCAAAAGACTCCTCACATATAAAATATGATGAAAGGGTCATAAAATTTCCAAAGGAGTGAATAAGGAAAGGCGCCATTTGAGGATATAAAATCCTCCGTCACCCATGTACCTATCTTGGTATGTCCCGACTTCTCCAAGGATTTTATCATGTATAGTTATGCATCTCGTGCATACCGTATCACCATCTTAATGCAAAAGAACTCTGAGGATGTTGAATCTCCAATCGCATTCATGAGCTCTCCTCTCAAACTCCATGAATTAAAGATGTCTTAGTTATAAAAACACACCTTCGCTATTGTCAAAGCAAATAATAACTTCTCGGTATTACATCCTAAACTCTCATACAATAGTGTTGGTTCCCGAAATGACAAGAAGTCTATCCTAACTCAACAGGAGTTAGGAAGCTTACGAGGAATTGGATCGCAAAGGTCCAAGAGTATGATCTAGACATAAAACCAACCAAGTTGGTAAGAGGCAAGGGCCTATGTCAGCTTATGGCTGAAAACAAAGATTCAGAGATCCCTAAAGAGAAAGATGATTGCATCGACGGAGCAGATAAATTGAAGAAAGCTGATTCTCTACCTATGGTTCTATTTGTTGCGACCAACGACAAATGGTATTCTGATATTGCTTTCTTTCTCACTTACGGTGAGTGTCCAGCTCATCTAACTTCAAAGGAGAAGCAGACTATAAAGCTCAGGGCAGCTAGATATGTCATATGGGATGACGGTTTATACAAGCGCGGTATTGATGGCATCTTCTTACGATGCGTTGACAAACCAAAAGATAAAATTGCTTGAAACTTTTCATGACTCGGCCTACGACGATCATTTGTCCTCATCCGTAACAACACATAAGATAATCCAGGCCAGTACTACCGCCAACACTATTTCGTGATACAGCCCACTTGGCTAGAAAATGTGAGCTCGCCAACAGCTTTTCGGCAAGCCAAAATTGCATACTTTTCCCTCGTGCCCCGCTATCATTGACGAACCATTCAAGCAATGGGGAATTGAATTTATCGGAGCACTACATCCCCAATCAAGTGCTAGACATAGTTATGTCCTAACAGCAATAGATTACTTCACCAAATGGGTGGAGGCCATACCTATTAAGAATGCCACCTCTGAAGTTGTTTGCAACTTCATCAAAGAAAATATCATCGTGAGGTTTGGCATCCCACACAAGATCATTGCTGATAATGCTTCCAACTTCTCCTCACAGGAAGTTATCGGTTTTTGCTATGAATACGGGATAACCTTGGCCCATGCCTCGATTATTACCCCCAGGGAAATGGTTAGGCGTAATCCAAGAATAAGAACCCGTGACCATCATATAGAAGCCGGTTGATGAGAATCGGCGCCTTGGCACAAGTCATTGTATGATGCTTTGTGGGTAGACCATATTACTCCAAAGAGGTCTCTCGGTATGCCACCTTTTCAAGTATTATATGGAATCGACGCTGAGCTCCCCATTTCTACGAAACTTCCTACTCTACGCTGAGATACGAACAATCAAAGATGAGACTTTCCAGAATTCTCTTGAAAAGAGGATCATGTATCTAATAGAACTTGAAGAAAAGAGAGTAAGAGTGGTCGACAGGGATCATTGAACATCGAATCAAGTCAAGAGACTGTTCGATAAAAAGACTAAGTAGAGGAATTTCCAGGTGGGAGATCTCTTCCTTTTATGGGACAAGCGAAGAGAGCCAAAGGGCATACACGGAAATTCAACTCTCTTTCGAGAGGGCCTTTCAAGATCAAGAAGCTCAACGGAGAGAATAGCTTCTATCTCTCATATCCGGACAGAACTAAGCTTCCACTTCCTATAAATGGGAAACATCTCAAAATATTCAGAAGTAGAGCTTGCTCTCTCTCTTTGTACGCTTTTCTTTAATTGTGTGTTTGTTTTTTGTTGCTTGTGTGTTTTCCTTCCTTTTTCATCGCCCTTGTTTTTAACTCTGTAACCCAATGGATAGGCACATGTAGATCTAGGATTCTCTACCCTTAAGCTTCACTCAAAGTTAGTCCTAGAAAGAGCCAAATTGTTATCCTATAAATTGACAAGGACAATTTTGTAGGTAACCATACCAAAATTTTCCATTCTAATTCCCGTTGAGATCCCTTTAGCGTTCAAAATGGCATAAAATCCCTTTCTAGAAAATCTAGTTTTTATAACTTGGTATTTTTAGGTTGTTCACGCTTTTAATCACGTTACATCAAACAAAACCGTGCCTCCTTTCCTTTGCACATACTTTGGAGTGTCAACAATCCAGATGTCATGCGCTTCTAATGTTGTGACTTCTAAGGTTGCACCCAAGGTGCATGCAACAGCTTGTCAACATTCAACATGTTGCGCCCCTCAATGGTGCGCCAAAGTGCTGAAAAGGTAGTGTTGAAAATCTCAAAGTCAAGCGCCTAGGGTGAAAATATTTTTGTGTCGATGTCTATCAGTGGCACCTTAGAAAAGTTGGTGGCACATTTATCGCACTTTTGCTATATACAGTGCATCCGACTTCGTCATTTTCACGATTGAAAACGTGAAAAAGTTATTCTTCGCACTTGTCAAAGATTCCCATGCACACTCGTGTGTTGCTTTTTCATCACATTCATGGACCCCACATCATTTCCTCTATCTTATATATTCTTGGTAAGTGGCCCTTGCCCTTCTTCAGTGGATTTGTTGTGGTTTCTTTTTATGTTTTGGAGGTTTATGTTATTAAAAACAAAAATGAACCTAAGAAGATAATGCAAACCAGCCCATTTTGCAAAATCAAACCCACCTTCAAACCATTTTTGCTCTCCTTCCGATCTCGCTAACCTCGAAGGCCCTACCTCGTAATCAGTATCTCGTCCCTTTTTCCTCTGCTCCCCTCACCTCACAAAATCTGAGTTGAAAGAAGGAAAAAAACCAAAAGTCTCGCCAAAAGAGTGAAAATTCTAAAGTTGTTGCAATCAAACCCACTATTTTCATTCGGAGCAAGTTTCATTGATGTTACACCAAGCACAAATGCGTTATAGGTGCATTGTCCCCGCACGCAACATTAGCTTTTTCCCGTGCCTTATAAATTCCTAAAGCACAAGTGTAGGAGCAAGTGCACATACAAGAATAACGAAAATGATATTGTGCAGTTCTTCCGTGCCGCGCAAAGCTTAGATTCTTGGCGCACCTTACCTTAATGATACACCAAATGAATCCATGCCTTGGTGCATCATAATATTTTACAACATGTACCACATCTACGCTAAAGGCACATCCTGAGACCTTGCTACACCAAATGAATCTGCACCCAGTTAAAACCTTTCATATGGTGCAAGCGCACATCCATTGACACCAACATCTCGAATGTTGTGTGTAGCCTTTTCGCCTTGTGCCCCTTTTGGCATTGTTTTCTTGAATGCAACATGTTCCCAAAGTGCGCCTTTCTATTTTGAGACCCTACACTGTAGTATACCCGTGCCTTGCACCCAGAGACTCATAAATTGATAACTTTTCACTCAGTAAGCTTTGATGGACGACTTAATAGCTAACATGGCTCTTCTCGCGGTGGACTTCCCGATTCTTCTTACATATCAACAATCGAACTCATATTCACACATGTCTTCATCGAGTAAGAAGCCAACCAAGTCTAAGGGTAAAGCCAAACTAACAGAAGAAGAAATGAAGTATAAATACCAAATGGTTAGGATGCCTAAGTCCCTTGCAGAGTGTGACCTGGATATCAGAGATTCAAAACTCGGTCACATTGACATGGAGGACTTCTAGGCTAGAACTAAGAAGGTCACAAGCAGTCCATGGATGGATAAATTGGTCAAGCAAAGTGGTCTACACTTTTACCGTAGGGATTCCCGTAAGCGTAATCAAACACGAGTTCATGATGTTGGTGGGCCATTGTTATAATAAGGACGCAAGATGTGTCAAAAATGAGAAGGGCGAGGTAATAATCAACCTCACGGCCTGAAATTTTGAGATCATGTTGATATCCCGCACCACCGGCATTTTCAGAGCCATAAGCCAAAAAGATCGCATAAAGGCATGGAATGAAAATGAAGACAAATGCATGCAGCTAATGAATGAGGTGTACCTCAAAAACAAGAAGGTGGTGAGCAGGTGGCCACAAGTCATTAATCGTAGTGACTTTTCATAAGAATTGAGTGACACCATCATCTTCCCGAGAAGGGTATTTGGGATTCTTGATGCCCATTACTTTCACAAGTGGATGCTCATATATTTAGCAACAATGAGCAAAAATGTCCCGCATCAACGCTTTGAATGGGCAGAGATTATCAAAGAACACCATCTCCAAGTAGCTTCAACAGCTTTCAATGACCGGGAAGTCCTACATGAACTCCTATGTAGTGTACGCTCGCCTCGTAAAGGGACTACCTAAGATCAATCAATGTGGGGTATGGCCCCAAGTCAGAATATACGAGTACTATCTAGAGTTAAGACTGGAAAACAATATAGCCCAATTTAGCAAAATCAATGATGCCTTCTTCTACAAAGATCATCTACCTTTGAGGCCCAATATGACTCATGGTTGGACAACCAAAAGTGTGGTCACTACTATAGAGAAGTGGGGAGCGTTATTCACACAATTCCCCACTTTCACCTATCTCAGAGAAGCTAACTTCATGGGATCCCACCAAGTTACCGAGGTATGGGACTTGAGTTGATCCTATTGGAGTTGTCTAGATGATTATCACATACCATGAAAATATTTGAAAAGAAAGAAGGGTGGAACTCCATTCCCCTCACAAAGGGGTAGTACACTGCACTTCACAGAGCAAAGCCCAAGAAATGCTTTTGGAGCTTGAATTGCTCAACTTAAAGCATAATTTCCCGATGAGGCCAACCTTGATCCTCGTGATTGCTTCTCCGATGGAAAAGCTCGATCATATTCACGCCCTCGATCGAATATATCTACATCGATCTGTATCACGAGACCGAGCTTAGATGAAAGGATCACTCCCGCCCGCCCCGGGAGAGATCATTCAATATGGTGTGGCCATCGTATAGAAAGGTTTCAAGAATCGATCAAGAAGTTGATCGTGTTTATTTAGACACGGATGGGGACAATTGGCCGCTTGGCTGAGATTGGTAGAACTAAGGTGCCTCGGACTATTGAGAAAATAGTCAAAGGCACTTTGCAGCCGACCGAGCATCGGTGCAAGAAAAATGGTCTCATCTACCTCGGAGTAGACTTTACCACGCTCCCTCGGGTAATGCACCCACCAAGCCGAAGCATTTGCCTAAAGGTAAAGGAAAAGATAAAGAGGGAGAGACAAGCACCGCTAGAGGAAATTCCCGAGAGCCCTCCTTCCGCCACCGAAGAGCAGATAGAAACCTATTATCCCTAGGAGAAGAAGAGGCAATAAGTGCTCTAACGGGAACATCCACTAAAGATGTCCGCCACTATCGCAACCGGTGAGGTTCCCATCATCCCCTCTCCGCTCCTCCTTCCTCCTCATGTCGCTCAACCAACCAACTTTTCGTTGTGTCTTCTCCCCACATTCTACCGCTCCCCTTCCTCTTCCTCCATCTTCTCTTCCCTCGTGGATCTGTCCCCCAACATTTCTTCACTCATCTCACAGATCCCTTCCACCCCCACGATTTCCTCTCCCACAAAGGTCTCCATCCCCCATGAGCACCGGAGTGTTGACTTCTCTCTCGATGGCACCATCGAGTGTCTTGATGCATTTCCCCATACCCACTACAACTCGCTCCTTCTCCCACACATGTTCCCTCCTCCTCCTCGGTCCCACTCCCTTAAGTCCAAAATGGATCTCCAAGAAAGGGGCTTAGAAGCAAAAGGCTATAACCCACTTCTCTCAAAGCGCTTCAGTGAAAGAGTTATGGAGATTACATACCCCGATCCCATAAAGGAGAAAAAATATTTGTCTCCTACATATTTTACAATGACCGAGGTCACCATGGGGACGCCCTCGAAATCCCGCAAGGAGAGGCCCTATCCACAAAGGGGATGCCCTTTGCAAAAGCTTTAAGAGGCAAAGGAAGAGAAGATGATATTGAAAGAGTAGAAAAAGCATCTTCTTCAAGCCCTGCAAAAGATGGGTAATACACCTCCCGTAGTGAGCATTAAAACTCCTAAAGCCCTTAGTCAAGAGAAGATAAATGAGTATGCCAAGATTGGCAAACAAGGTGTAGCAATGTCTGCTTGGAGAGAGAAAATCCTAAAAGATAGTGAGGAAGTGATTATAAAGTTCACAGAGCTATATCAAAATATAGATCAAGCTAACAAGGAACTCTGTGCAATAGCAGGACCTATCTCTCGAAGAGTTGACCATGCCAGTTGTAACACGAGACATTCCAACTGATGCTCGACTACCTACGATGACTTAATGAAATTTGGCATCTCCAATCACCCAAGAGCACCTAACAAAGTCCTTATTGCTTTGACTATCAAAGTTGACCAAATGGAATTTGTCTTGGATAAAATAGATAAAATCAAGGAGGAAGCATTGATGCAATGCATCAAATGAAGCAGATCGTCCTAAGGATGTCTCTAGGTTTACTCACCCCATCATATGCCTTGAGGAAGGCAGATGACACTATTTAGATCTTCAAAGGATCACACATAGGGTTTAGAGTCGAGGTCACTTTTGATATAGAATCTATCAACAACCTTCTGGCCTACCGCGACTTTGTTGGATACCTGATGGAGGCAGTAATGAATACTTCAAACTCTTGGAAAGACTTAGAGATGAACGGAGACTTACGAAGTCATCGGGATCACACCAAGTGTCCCGCTCAGATCAACTTCAAACGATGGTCAGCCAAGTTCATGGAGTACCAAGCTCAATTTCACATTTCCTCTCCTGAGCAGAAACAGGATACTCCTTTCCAGCCAAGGGACAACGACGAATAGGTTCCTTCCTCCCGGATTTATCCCATTTTTGTAAAATAATTGAAAGAATGTTGACAAATGATGACATCATCCATGTTGCACCATGAGATGTTGTCATCCACCAAATTGCCCTAAAGTCAACATTTGACTTGCAAATATTTTGTAAATAGTTGTTGGCTCCTTTTTGCCTTCTTTCTCCTTCTCCTTCTATAAATACTTGGATACTTGTTGTATTCAAGTGGTGAACATTTTTTAGATGAAAAATAGAAGTGAGAAGAAACAGGCTTTGTACTTTTGTAACAGAATATATTAATACAAAAATTAAGACTTTGTGCTTAATGGATGTGTTATGTGCATTAGATATTTCTTAAGTTAGATCTATGTTGCTTTTCTTGTTAGATCTATCTCTACTTTTTGTCATTTGCTTGTTAATATTGCTTTGTTCATTTATGGAAGTAGGTTTGGCTCATACTACCACCCCAAACATAAACCCTCCGAACTTTCTCGCTTTGGAATTCATTTCGCTTTCTCCTTCGTATCTATCCTATCTCCATTCCTCCCTTCATTCCTTTCTGCTCACAAATGAAATACCCCTCGGGATGAGATCCCAAACCACTAAAGGCAGAATATCAGTAGGACTTGCACTGCATTCCCGCTTTGGTAGAATAGCAATAAACTAGTTTCACTTTTTGTCTCAAAGAGGGGCTATGCCCTACACACTATTGGCTCATCTCGTCCATAGATTTTCCCCCGACTGATTTTCGAACCAACAAAATGACAATGGCCGGTGCATTTGGCAAGTGTAAATTGACACCCGTATGATCGTCACAAACATATAAATGGATAATTATATTTTTAAGCTCGTTAAAGCAAAAATAACCCTGGGGGTAATTTTGGATAACAATTTGGTGACCTCTTGGGGTAATCTACCTACTAGATTAGATCAATAGCCTTATGCATCCATTGGGCATGGAGTCAAGCCAAAAACTTAAAAATTAATCTGCAACATTGAAATTTCTTACCTTGGGGCCATATTGAAGCATGAAATGAACTTAGGAAGGTCTGGAAGCTTGAAGTTGATCTGTGGAGCTCCAAATGAAACTTTGAAACTACTCCAACTATCTAATTTCTCCATTAAACTGCTCAAGCTCAAGGTGAAGCCAAATTGACCATCTCATTATGTGAAAAATATTTTGAATTTGATTTTGTGAGAGTGGAAAATTGTAAAAGCTTGAGGCTTCACTCTGTTTACTATGCTTTTGATCTACTGAGACAAAGAAAAGCATATGAATTTTCCTCAAATCATATTTTTTTCCTAGTTTTGAATAAAAATTAATCGCATCATTGACAAATAATGGAGCACTCAGTAGAGTTTTGATCTCATGCTAATTTGGCAATGAAATGCATGCAATTGGCACTGTCCCAAGTAGTGAATTTTACCAAGGAAGAGGCACCATGGGCTCTTGACTGCAACTAATCTCTTGGGGTCTAAAAATGAACCTTAAAGCTGCCCCAAAATCTGATTTGGCCAAGAAAGTTTCCCCTGAATGAAATGGATTGTGCAACACGCAACAAAGCACACAAAAACTATATACAAACATGTAAAATCATACATGTCCCAAGTGGAAACATACAAAATGTGCACAAAACAAGGAAAATATTCCCTACCTACCCTACTCTAACCAAAATAAGGAAAAGCTAAACAAAGCCTACAATAGGCAGGAGAAATAGCTTCCCTTCTTTACAAAGTGTGGCCATGTAATTAATTTAGCAATGGACATGGCCTATGATAAGAGTGGAAAATTTTCTTCCACCCAACTAGCCAAAGTATCAACATCAAACAAAAATAATACCTCCTCAAGATGCTCATTATTTGGGTTTTGGAGGCTTTGGTGCCGACCCTTGGTACATTGAAGATCATCCTCATGCTTTGAAGTGAGCATGACTAGTTTTGGCTTCTCCTTTGGCTCCAATGAATCCAAGTACCTTATGGGGCAAGGTCTGATCCTTGAAGTTTTCCCACTGCTCTAAAACTTAACTCCAAGAATGGATTCTTCCTATAGACCTTCCTGAAAAAAAGGGGCTACTTGTGAGCTGATCTTCTCTTTGTTTCTCACCCACGTAAAATTAATCATATTCCCGATGACCAAAGTGGAAATGATGTCATCCTTGTTCTCTTCCTTCTCCTTTCCTGATGAAAAAATTGAAAATTTGAATCCTCCAATATTTTCCCAAGAGGATTGTTTGAAGGGGCAAGTTTTTCTTACATATTTTCTCCATGACAAGTGGGGCTCTTGATGTTGAAAGATGAATGATGGAGCAGAAAAAGTGGTGATTTCCATGGGCTCCTCTCCATCAAATCACTCCTCTAAGTTAGATAGACAATCTTCCTCCTCATGGTCCTATTGTGCCAAGTGCTCTCCTTCCTCCATGATGACCTCTAAATCTACAACTTGTTCATCATGGTTCCCCTCATCTTCAAACATGAAGTTTGAGAGCTCAAAATTCTCTTCATCATCATAATTTGGGGAGGATGAAGTGGAAGGAAGGCTTGAAGCTTTTTGTGTGGCCTAATCTACATTCAAGACCTCTGGGTCTATGTGGTTCTCCTCCATATGCTCCTCTTTAATTGAACTTGGAGCGGGTTATTCTTCCCCTTCCTTCTTGACTGATTGTGCATCTGGGATAGGATCATCAATATTCTCAAACAAAGTGCCATCATGGACACTGCATTCAGAGCATGTGGATTTTTTATCCTCTTCTTATCCATTGCTTCCACAAAATCAACCTTTACCACCACTGGCTCATCAACTTTAACCTCCTCCTTTGGCTTTACCATCAAGGGTATCTTTTCAATACCAAACCTTTGAGCCCATCTTCTAAGATCCTCTATCATTTTTTTTTACAAGAATCTTTTTCTTGTTTCCCTTGGATGATTTTTTAACTATTTTCTTCCCAAGATGATCTTGAGAGTGCAAGAGGAGTGTTGGGTTGGGGAACAACTAGTTTTGTAATTGCTTTTAGTGGTGGAGGAAGTAGAACTTCTTTTTATTATGGATGGAATGATTGCTTGGAAGGGAAAAGGGTGGAAGAATTAAGATAAGGTGGAAGATTGGAATATGGAGAAGGGAATTCAACATTGGAGACAATAGGAAAGAAGCTTGATATTGAGGCTCTAGCTGAGATGATGTTAATTGGGGATTAGGGAGAGGATTGTGAGATGGAAATGCTAGGTTTTCCCATTGACAGATTGAATAACATTGTTAGTAAAAACTCCCATCTCCATAATCCACTCTGTGAGTCTTGGAAACATCTCAATATGAAGTCCAGTTTCTGCTTCAAGTTATAATGTCTTGGAAAAGGGCCCTCCCATGGACAAGGAGTCCTAAATCCAACCTTGAATGCTTGCATCTGGGATATATCCCTTGACTACACCATTCTAGCCTCAAATCCTTGGATTTTCTACTGCAAATCACTATCCTCCACATAACTATTGTCACCATATGCATATCCTTACTCTTGATAAGCTCCATATCCAAACTAGTTTTGGCATTGCTCATATGGGTAAGCATAATGGTTTTGAATTTGGTCATAATGTTGATCTGTAGGAGTTGTGAAGCTCATTGGAGATTGGTTGCAGACTTTCGCTGCAAGTGCGAATTCTATTGTGGGAATGAAGCCATGATTACACAACTTCATATGATGCAATAAAATGAATATATGGAAGGAAAGATGAATGAAAATGGATGGAAATAGATGGAAGAAAGGTCTAAAATTTTAGAGATTGGGTTTTTTTGGGCCAAATGGAGTTGTCAGATGTGTTTGTATATGCTTCCAAAAGCTAAAATTTCAACAAGAACACACCAACCTGTTGAAATGAAGTTTTTTTTTGGATGATGGAACACACTTGAAAGATGAAAACTTTGACTTCTAAAGTGTGCCACCATGCATGCCGAACTATTATCACAAAAATTACTACCCTGATCTTTGACAATAGAGATCTCTACTTTTTCTAACATGGGGTTATCCCTAAAGTTGTGGGACTTGCAAGATTGAGATAACCCTCCAGAGAAAGCTAGTTATTTCTCCTAAACTATCTGCCACAAGCTACTCCTAATGCAGGAAAAAATATGTAATCGTTTCCTAATATTCCAAGGGACCAGGAAGAGAGAGTGTATGCAAATAAACCTACACTAAAAGCGGTGATACACCAGAAAAGGAGTGAGAGACAATATAATGAGGGATAAAGAGAAAGAAATGAATAAGGGAGAGACCAAACATAAGTGATATAGACCTAAATATTCATTCACCATCTGTTCTCACATGAAACACAACATAATGAATTTACAAGGAGAAATACATGCACAACACAATGTAATAAGTAAAAGAGAGGAAAGGTTGCACCTAAAGCAAGCAAAGATAGACAAATGTGTCACATAAAAGCTTTATTGTAATAAAAGTATGCATATACCATTACAGTTGGAGAGGAAGGCACAAGAACACATTTCCAAGCCCAAATGGAGGTTTGACGGCTCACATCTGCTTTAGAAATTTTTGTACATAGTTTCATTATAGTTTTTGAATGTCCTCTATTTTTAAAATGAAATATTTTTACAATATATAGCTCGAATGAAAGAGAATGAAAAAATAGAAAAGGAGATAGAAGAGGGGGGTGGATTTCTAGTCTTCAACCACCAAAAATTTATCTTAAAGAAATTTTCAAAGCATATGGGCACTTCACATAACCATTACTATGTTAATTTTGTCTTGTAGAAGAAAATAGGACCATGCTTCATCAAGTCTAGTGGTTAGACTGTCTGATTTGATCATTTGCATTCAAAAATAGTCTTCTCCGCCTCCAAAAGTTGTGTTTTCCATTTTTAACTTCCAAAATCCATGAAAAATAGATTTTGATGATGTCAAATTGAAGAGCTCGATGAAATCTTTCCAACGGTATAAATTTTGTTTGATTTGGAGCTTGGGATCAAAATATATGGCCATTTGAAGATTTTCCTATCAAGAGGCACATGAATTTAACACGTGGAATCCTCCGATTGGTTCTGGGTTGTTCTCTACCGACATGTAATTTCTTCACCTTCTAAGAAGTGTCATATCTCCCACCGGTTCGCAATATCGTGCTTTACTTCTCAGCCTTGCCATATGTCCTTTTTTCACCTTTTGCAGCTATCTTTATGAAAATGCGGGCCAAAAAAACTTCGCCACATTCCTTTAGGATGTCAAACTTTATTTTTCCTTTGTTAGTCTCTATGATACATGCACCAATGAAAAGGTCCACACTCCTTCACATTTTAGAACCATGTTAGACCCTTAGAAATGCAAGCCAATAAGAAACAACCACAATTCTTCACACTTTGCCCTCGACTAACAAATACAAAATGTGAGCCAATGGGAAGGTTCCACACACTTCATATGTAAGTCCCTTTGATTCCCATCCTCTAACATCCATGAAATATTAACCATTAAGGAATCTCCACGGCTTGATGTGTTGTCAAAATTTGAAATCCTCCTCTAACAAATTATGAAATGTGAGCCAATAGAAAGGCTCCACGTTTTTCAAGTGTCATAGCCTATTAGTCTCTTCTGTCTCGTGCTTAGATCTAATTGATGGGCCTTTGCATTTATCAATTTTTGAAAGTCAAGTTAATGAAATGTCTCCACGTAGCTCTTTGCTTTCTTAACTTCTAATTCTAAGAATTAGAAACTTTTGGAATTTTAGTTGGTTGTCGATTGTCCCCTTGATTTCCTTTGAGCGCGGATTTTCAATGTCCCGCGGGTTTAAGAAAAACTCACCAAGTTATTTGACTAAGATCCTCTGTTATACGGATTTTAAAACATAAAACCCGCCAATACTTTACACCTAAGAATCCTATGGGTTTTGAAATGCCAATGACTGGTGCATTTGGGAAGTGCAAATTAATGACCATATGATCATCACAAACATGTAAAAATGGCTAACTCCATTTTGTAAGCTTGTTAAAACCAAAATAAACCTAGGGGTAATTTTTGATAACATGACCCATATAGGTTGGTCATGCCCAAAACCACTCATCATGCACTAAAAAGGCTCAAAACCCCATCAATCTAATGAATAAAATCCACTAACACTAAAACCATGCTTATCTTATCTCTAAAGTTCACCAAACATGTGTAATATTACATTTAAAAATCAACGATGGTCTTAATTTTACTTGAAAAAATCAAATAAATCATAACTCGGGCCCACCACTTATATCATTCACTAAATAGTTGTTTCCAACACCATGTCTCCACCATTGGGCCTCAACATCACCCAAGAACAACTCAACTATGACATGTGACCATGATATTAAATCCTTAGGACCTATACATCACACCCATACAAGTTATACACAAGGTTCATTTTAAGAGACCTCTTGAAATCAAAATTGAAAATACCGTGAATATCCCCGAACTAGTTTCGTGGAAGGTGAATTTTTGGGGTCAGATGTAAAAATTTTCACCTAATTTTCAAGTGGTGTGATAGAAGGCTATAGACGTGCATTAGGAGGTTTGCTGTCATGTGACAACAAGGTTGTTGACGTGCGCCAGAAGTTTACTTGCCGTCCGCACGTTGACAAAAAATTTCTTATCATGCACTTGATCCACCCTCCACCGCACGCGATAACAAAATCTTTGTGTCACGCGTCTCGCCAACGCGTCGCCAACAAGGTTGTTGTTGCGCGATAGAAAGTTTGTTGTCATGCATCAACAACCTTGTTGACACGCGCCGTGAGGTTTGATATCGCGCTACAACAACCTTGTTAACGTGTGTTGTCCTCTCAATTTTCCCCACCCTTTCGAATCTAATTTCATGAAAATTGAGCCCTTCCATGGAAGAAATTCATGTTTTAAACTCCTCAAATGCTTGTTTTCATTTCCCACAACATTTTTAATCAAAATTCCCTTAGTCTTCTTCATTAAAACATTTTACCTATTTTCAATGGATGGGAAATGATTTTAGTTCTTCTTTTATGCATTTGGAATGCGTGGGACCTTGCATCTTTTGTTTTTAACCTTTTACAGAGAAAGAAATTCTTCATCTGGGAGCAAAATGGCATTTTCCCATTTCCTACAACTTCCTATGTTCTTTTCCCTGTCAAAATTCTTGCTTGGAAAGGTGAAAATACACATTTTCCTCTCATTGGATGCAATGGACGAAATGTTCCTTTTTGAACTTATCACTTTTGGTGATTTTGAAAAAATGTCAGTATTTTCCCGCATCCTCGCCGGTCCCTGATTAGCTGGAGCAGTTTTGGCGGAAGTTAGGGGGCGACGGATCCAGCTTATTCTATAAGGTGTTGCAGCGAAAGGGTGAAAAGTTCTAAAAAGACCTGCAGCCCTACCCATGCGAAAGGATAAATTTCTAAGTTAAATCCCAATACAATCGTAATGAGACACGTGTTCACATTGAAAAGTCAATGGTGGAGGCATGGACTTTCGGGGGAAAGGTTGGAATTTTTCCCCTTTTCAAAATAGATAAAAAGTGAAGCACATCCCCGCAACCAATCAGGTGAGGCCACGTGTTGAAGAATCGAAAAGGACATGTGGTTATTTTTCAATTCATATGCACTTATGGCGGACCAGCGGAGGACTTTGGGAATTTTAGCCTTGTTTCCATGAAGGGCGAAAAGTTCTAAAAAGGCCCGTGGCCCCGCTCATGCGAAGGGAAAATTTCTAAGTCGAGGCCTGTAGCAAATTAGAAAGGGACACGTGGCCTACGTTGAAAAGTCAATGGTGGGGGCATGGAATTTCAGGGGGAAAAGTTGGAATTTTTCCCCTTTTCAAAAGTGGATAAAGTATAAAACTGAAGCGCATTCCCAGCAACTAGTCACATGATGCCACGTGTTGAAGAATGAAATTAGAACAACAGCCCGTGGAGGAAATTGAGAATTTGAGCCTTTTTCACCAAAGGGTTAAAATGTTGCAAATTGAGTCACATACCCCATTTCTAATCGTGGTGTGCCACATGTTCACGTTGAAAAGTCAAAGCGGGTTGATGGGAGGTTTTGAGAATTTGAGCTTTTTGTTAAAAAGAGTTTAAATGGCAGATTTGAACCGCATTTCCTTAGCCACTCAAATGGTGCCATGTGTCTAGATTTTGGCAGAGCTACGGGTGGGCGGAGGCAAAAATGAGAAATCGTGCTTTTTCTCCCAAATGTCAGGAAATGTAGTTTTCTCCCCAGGGTCATCGTTGCTTAGATCTTGTCACGTGTAGGGTCCAAATTTGAAGGTAAAAGGGGGAAAATATAGCCAAATGCACTCATCTAGTTTTTAACGCCATTAACAAACCAGAGCTCTACAAAAACGCAAAAATGGATCATTCTTCATTCTTTTTCTCTGTATTCTTTTCATTTCTCCATGAGATGCATTTTTGGTTTATTATGGAGCCAAATCGATAAGTTTGAGGGGATGTAAAGTTTGATCATTAGAAAATGGAGTTTATTGGGCATACGTGATAAAAAGGGAGAAAAATTACCAGTAAGCACTTGAGTGCTATGAAAGTGGTTAAAAGGTGGAAATGGCAGGACCACATAAAGAAGAAAATCATGAGATGCCCCTACTAAAGTAATCATGCTCAAACACCAAATATTGAACCTCAAGTTTTCATGAGTGTGTTTGTTTCATGTCACTTTCCAAAAGTGGATCTCAAAAAACATTATTCCTTTTGGATATTATTTTCTTGGGGACAAAGTATGGATGTATACGAATTGTTATAAGAACATGGTTTTGGCCACGAAAAAGGGGATTCTAGTTTTTGGGAAGGTTGTAAATTCTGAAGTAATTCAATACAGAAGTTCTTTCTTTTTATTTCCTTAGTTATATATCTCTCTCTCCTTGCTCAATTCAAGGGATCATTTGTTTTGCATTCAATAGAAACTTTGTGTTCTAGTCTGTGTAATCTTTAGAACTTTGTGTCTGCAGATTTGCATCGGTGGTGAAGTAATTGATCCTTTTCTATATTTTCTTGGTTCAATGTGAGTAGGGAGATACTTTGCTATCTATATTTCCCAAAATCATTGTTGTTTTCTTCCTTCTCCCATCTCTTTATTCTTCCATTCCTTCTTATTGATAATCTTTTAAGTATGAAAACATTCCAGAATATCAGGTCCAAACATTGAGAGTTGTATATCTCGTACATTTTTTTCTTGCTTTAAATAGGGAAACCTCTCCCATTAAAGATGAGGGACTTGTTGTCCCTTGACTATGGTTTTAACCCATGTTCCATTCTGAAACCCAACAGTTTTTGGTGACTCTGCTAGGGAATTCATTGTAAATGGATTCCAATTTTCGAATGACAACCTCTTGATCATCTTTGATCTAGTGAATCCAAGATACACTCGGGGTGGAAGAACACTTGGGGAAGAAGACCCTCATTTCCAACTTTTGGATCATCAAGGTTTCTCTCTCCCTTCATCAACAAGAAAAAGAAGAGGAACAAGATTTATAAGCACTCCTCCTGCTAGAGATAAAACTTCTGGGAGTGACATCCCTCAAGATCAAATCATTCCTAATTTGCATACTTTGATTCTCGCTAGTGTTTCATTTCCTCTCTAAACAATATTTCCAAGGATGGAAGCTCCTCTGCCTTGGGGCCAAAGGGTTTGGACCTCTTGCTTTTCCCCAGCCATTACATGAATTGTCTAGAGGAAATAGAAAGAATTTCCCTAAATTCATAGGTGATGGGAAGGTTCATCCAGATGAACATATTACGGCCTTCATTGTTTCTTGTGGTGTTCTTGGAGTTGAACATGAGGATATCTCCATTAGAATTTTTGGAGACATTGCAAGATAATGTTGCTGATTGGTTTTACCATCTCCCTGTTAGATCCATCACCAATTGGAACACCATGATGACCTAGTTTGAGCAAAGCATTTCAAACCTACTGAGGATGTACATGCCCTCTTGGCCTAGATTTCTCAAATCAAGAAAGAGTCACACGATCCCATGAGGGAATTTGTGGCCAAATTCAACAGGTTGGTTAACAAGATCCCACAAAACACATGACTTGTGGATCAGATTCGAAAAAGTTTCTTCCTTAATGCCCAACTTCAAGTGAGCTATGCGCACTTAAAGAGCTAATATTGCAACTTTAGACGTTGACCAAAGATTTTTATCGTTGTTTAAGATGATCTCGATCATGTTTGGCAAGCTAAGGAGAGAATCATCCAAATCCAAAGCATCTCTTTCTTCCACATCTTCTCTTGAGCTAACACGATCAAATGGTATAGAAACTTGCTAATGATCTTATTTCTCTCAAGAATCAGTTTACCCAACATGCTTCTTATTAGGATGTTCCTAGGAAGAACTTTCAGCCCAAGAATCGGTTTCCCTCTACTCAGACTAGACTGGTAATTGAAGTCCCACCTATTAAAGTTCCAGTCAATGCAACATGTGAAGTGGCTGAGCCTCATGATAAGGAGAAGGATGAAATCTATGAAGAAATGAAGAAGAAGCTGATGAAGAATTAGAAGAGTTGAGTGGATATCGTGTCCATTTTCTCATCATGAAGGTATAGATGAAGAGGATGATTATTGTAGACACTAAAATTAGGTCACACTCCCCTTTGGTCCCTCGACGAATAAACACCCTTCATCACATTCACCTAGCCATGGCCCCTTTCACCCCACTAATATTAATTTAATTAAATTAATTCATTATCCTCACTATATCTATTATTTAAATATCTTATTTTAAATAATATCCACACATACAGTTCACTTAGACACCTCACTAAGCCAACTCACCCTAAGACCTATTCTTAGTAAGTTGCCATAACTAACTAAGACTTACCCAAACCCTAAAAATCAATGCCTACATTCCCTCTAGCCACATTCTCGCATGCTCACAAGAAGCTCCCAATCTAATCCACGGGTTAATGACACGAGATCTAAGGAAATCAAGAGGATCTCCCTAGTTTAGTAAACCTAGGAAATCCCACCTTAACCACTTTCGGCTACCCTTTAACCCCAAAACAACCTTATTCTTAGGGTTGAGGTTGGAAAGCAAAAAGGTTGGCGAGTATTATCACATCTTCAAAGATTGAATTCAAGCGAGACCACGCATGTAAGGAAGGAGATCAAGCATCTTTTCCTGTATAGCCATCCCAGCCAAAATCTGATCTAACCAAGCAAAGAGGAGTACACATGCAGCCCATGCAGAAGCTTTCCTTCAGTTGGTGATCACTTGTAGCCTTCAAGCCTCTCATCAACACCTCCATCCTTCACACATAGGCATCCAAGACTAGAATCCAAGTAAGTATAACATCATACTTCTCTGGTTTATTTCATTTCATCATTATTTTATCATCTATTGCTTACCTAGCCACCTATTGACCTTCTCCAACACTTCCACCTCCATATTCCCATTAAAAACCTTGCCAAAGTCTACCCCAGTCACCCAATACCTCGTCCCGACCAACCAAAGTCCTTTGTGCAATCACAAAGGAGACCTAAAGCTTGTTCTATGACATTTCCAAATTCCACAAAGAATCGCACTGGCCACACTCGACCGCCGTTTGCTTACTCCTTTAACCGACATCGGTCTCTCGTATTTACCCACACAACCTGCAATGTATACCTACCCACCTAATTTCACCTCACCCTCATTCACTTGTGATATACCCAAGACTCACAAACCTGCAGAGACCTAATCAATCATTTGACCTTTAGATTCTATTCTAGCTTAGCCTGTTAGATTAGATCTATTTCTTATTGTGTTTTAAGTGAGATACCTAAATAATTTCAAATTACAATAGGATTTAATTTGTTTACAACATTAAATTGTTTAAAATAGTGGACTGACAGCCATCTAGGAAGTATCACACTTCCTAGATCTAGCATATGCTAGGCAGTTCACTGCCCATATTGTTTAATTCCTTCTAGTGGTCTTGCTTTTATTACAGTAGTTTCTCCTAGCCAAAAGGAAGTTCTCACAATCAGCTGTGGATTCGAAGTCATACGCGCATAACAACCTATCAACCAACATTTGAATAGGTATTCCTCCTACGCCTCGTTACCCTATCTATTTCGTCAACACTTCAAAGAAACGATCTAAGAATTAGGTGAAACATTTTGGCACACTGGTGGGACCCATCCGGGGTTCCTTGCATTTCATTCATTCCTAGGAAAAGTTGTGTGTTTGTTTCCCTTCTGAAAAGTGTACACACTAATTTTCTTCCTTGGTAACCCACCTCTTCTTTCTATTTTCTCTAAAAGAAACTTTTTCTTTTGGTGTAATTAAAAAGAACCATTGCTTTATGATTTCTGCATTGTAGTGAAAGAGCATCCCTCTTCCTCTTCATCTTATTATGTCATCCAATTTCACATTTCAATTTGGGCTTAAAAATAAAGTGCATTCCATTCTGATTTATTGCATTAGCTCACATTAATTGAGGGCAACCTATATGCTGGAAGTCATGCCCAGCTAATGGTTGACAAATGAATCGTAGAAAAGAACTTCTTTCCTTTTCTCTTTCTCTGAGTCTTACCAAACCTCACAAAAATTCAAAATACATACATTCTTAAACAACATCCTACCTAGAAGAAGTTGTAGGTGATCACACGATCACGACATAGTGGGCACCTAACTCACTGCTCTGTCGAGTCATACTTCAGAGTAAAGCCCACCCCCACCATATCATACCCAAACCTCACCTTTTAGATCTCCTTCTTTGTAGGAAGCCATCCTCACCAAAAACTCTATTTCACAATTCATGTGTCAGTCCCTAAATAGCATAAGATAAACAAACATAATAGAAAAGGCACTCCTAGGATCACATTTTCTTAGTGTTTCTGCTTGGCTTGCATTTTGAGGTGAGAGATCATGTTCTTCACTTTTTTATTCATCCTTACATGCTCCTCATCACAGCTGGTGTATTTCAGCTTCACCTGAGTGTGTCTGGGCCATATCATCATCATTCTCAGAATTTTGGGTCTAATTCTACATCAAATTTTAATTCACAACCACTTTTCTTTCATCACTATTTCAATTTCACAGTAACCGTTGTCAGTTACCTCTAACCGCCATCGGTTATACCCAACCGACGTCGGTTCCAGGTCCTTTTGCTAACCTACTCAAAAGAACATTTTTATTCATTTTCTTCCACTTTTCATAGTCCCTATCACTTTGTCATCATTCCCATTGACGTTGTAAACATCATTAGATTTGGCATACCTCTCAGATTTTACCTTCTGCCTTTTTGTTCACTCACTGTCCATTTTCTACAAGAATCTGCAAAGAATAGCTTACTCCCCGACCGACCGGTTAGCCTATTTCACATTCCAGCCACCATTTGGTACTTAATCTACCTTTTGTCACCAAATTCACCTATCCCTATTGTTCTCTATGTCATTTACAGAGAAGCAACCCTACCCGACAAGACTGGGTTCACATGGTGATGACCCAAAGACAAATAAGCGCACTCGTATTTCACACCAGTTATCAACCACTCCCACCTAGTCCTTCACCACCTTCCATTTTATCACCAGCCATGGATCCTATCCAACCTATTACTATCGCTACCGGAGATGAGGAGTTCACATGACTCCTTGACCAAAACCTTTCCACCTTGTAGTTTTACCTTTCCCACTCATCCACTTGAGATGCCTCGGCCGGTTGATATATGACATGCCCATATCTATTCCCCCAACTCTCAACCCACTCCCACATCGCCCCTAATTGACTGTGCTACCCGCATCTACCTCACCCCCAATCGCTTTTCGTAGTTAGGTCCTATACCCGCTTGTTATGACTGCATGTCTATTACCTCCGTGTGCAACTGCACATCCACCGTACTCGAAACTACCCCAAACACAATCTCATCCACCCCTAATGTCTCACACATACCCAGAGCTACATTACCACCTCCAGTGTTGGTGACCCTACCCCATTTCGAACGTGGTCCTTTCCATTCCATAATCATTAGCCCTATGGCCACTAGGGTTACCACAACCCTTCCACCCCCATATACATACTATCAATAACCTCTCGTTTCATCCATTATACACACCGGATACATACCCCCTATTTCACTACCTTCTTCTCCACCAACCTACATGGTAGCTCCATACACTGGAGTGCCACCCTTGTTATATGCCCAAAATCAACCTTCTCATACTACAAGAGGTATCCAATCATCACAACCCACCAACGACCTAATTAAATTGATGTTGGATAAGATGCGGACATCGAGACATCGGTTTCCGCTCCCACAACACTCTCACCTACAAGATTTTCAATGAGCCCATTCACCCATCCATTCCTATCCATTCATACCCCGCGTGCATTGGGAAATGCCTAAATTTAATCGTTTCAATAGCAAAGAAGAACCGCAGAACATTTGTGGTTGTTCAAACACGGGTGTTATCTCGATCACTCATGATGATGCCTTGCGCTTCGAGAACCTTTCCCATGTCCCTCACTATACCTACATTAGATTGGTATAGTGGGTTACCTAAACACTCTATATTCTCATTCAATCAAGTAGCCCAAGCCTTCTTGGATCATTTCTCTATCAATATCGTTAAGAAGGTTACCATGACCGATCTATATTCCACACATCAGTATGAGGATGAATCTATCGCATATTTTGTCACTTGTTGGCATAGCCTTGATCAACCAACTTACCTTCCAACTACCACAAACTGAACTCATCGATATCTTCACACGGGCTTGTGCTAGGCATATCTCACCGACCTTGCAGGTCCAAACCTTCCGAACATTTAACGAAGCATTCACTATGACACGAAAGTTAGAGATCCGGGGCCATCAAGAGAAGAAAATATAATTACGTAATAAGAATTCCACATTCAAGTAAAATGATACCTCTTCTTCTTCCAAACCACAGACTAATTATTCAAAATCTAAGGGCACCACCAATGCAGTGGTACTTAAGGCTAGCCCAGCTCATCCGTCAAATCAAGCTACCCCCTCATCTAATCTCTCACATGTCCAGACTTTTCAATTCAGATGAGAGTAGAAGAAATATACCCCAATTGGGGAACCTTACTCTTCTATCTTAGAGAATCTCATCAAAGCCGGAGCCATCACCCTTCCACCTATAAAACCACACCGGTTTTCGACTTCGCCCCCCATGCCCACATGGTATAAAGAACATGATTTTTCTAATTATCATCGAGTAAAGGGTCATAAAGTGATGAAACCGCATCACTTTCAAAAATATTGTCCAAGAAATGCTCGAGAAAGGTGAGTTAACCGTGGATAATCCTAATGCACCTTCCAACCAAAACCTACATATCTTCAAGAAACCATTTCCCAACCATGCCCCTTCGTCTGATCAAACCGTGAGACCTCAACTCACGATACCCATACCCGTGAGGTTCACGCTATCTTTAATGATGTACCTGTCACCTCCCAATTACCCCATATTCCTTCCATAGAGGAGATCCTAGCCCGAAATCCTCCTTCCGCATGTTGGAACCAACCTCCCTTGTTCCTTCACCAATAGAGGAACATCTTTCATCTCCTTCGTCACCTATAGAGGAGTCTTCTACTAACATTGAGACCATCTCACCCCTGGCTTCACCACTTAGAGAACCTTTACCCACAGTACCTCCTCCACCCATAGAGGAGCACCTATTACCTCCTCCACCCATAGAGGAGCACCCATTACCTCCTCCACCCATAGAGGAGCACCTATCCATTCCTCCACTTATAGAGGAGCTCCCATCATCTTCTCCACCCATTATAGACCCAGTTGAGATACCTTTACCTCTTAGCGAGCATTCTCCTTCAGCTACCCAAAATCCTACAGACCTACTTTTGGCTCTCTTACCCACGGAAGTTGAAGCTAGCCAATTCCCCATCTCTAAGACACATTTTATGGGAATTTCCATTAGGTCCTCACCAACTCCACCTACAGATGTTCTGTTCTCACATTTGGTTGATCACTTAGATTATGTGGATAGGGCTCTACTATGGGGTGCCTTTTACTCCTTGTCTCAACATAGATGCAGAGATCCCTTGTTGATACCTCCACTATCTACCCAAAAATATTTTGACCAATCAAACCAAACCCAACCACCTCTATCACAACCCCTTCCACGACACTTGTTATAGCTCAAACCACACCCTTACCCATAACTCAACCTACACCTAAACCCAAACCCATACCTACCACATTTGCCTCGACTAAACCCATTACCACTTTAGGGGTCACCCCGACCACCAGCCTTACTCATCCACCTATCAAATTGGATTTAGCTACATCCTCCAAATTCAACACCATACCTACTCTAACACCCAAATAGAAGCACCAAACCCATATAACTCATACCCCCGGATGCACCAATCGCACCTACACCTATCTCGTCTGTCTTAGGGTCTTAGCTTCCCCACATGGTCAAGAAACCTCCATCCATCAATAAACCAAAAACACAATGTAGCCCATTCCTTCCTCAAAAACTATGACTTACCCAGATGCCCAACCCGACTTACACCTACACTGCAACATCTTTACCACCCATACCTCTAATAATATCCTCAACTATTGCTTCACTACCCACTACACTTCGGGCCGCTGTCTCTCACACACCTCAAGCATGACCTACGCCATCTACCTTCACAAAGACCCCATTATCCCCGTAGGGTAACTCGCCCTCTTCCTCCATCTTCTTTTCCTTCTAGATCTCATACACCCACATCACCTTTACCCAAGAAGGTGCAACCCAAAACAAAACTCCACTACGCCACAATAAGAAGTCAAAATGACCACACACCCTCCTACTCATCCATCTACTATACACATACCTAAACAAACATGACCAACACCTAAAACCACACCAGCACCCAAACCCATGGCTCAACCCCCTCCTCTTCTAAAGACCGTTCCTCAACAATCACCTACACCTACACCCAAACCCACGTTCACTTCCCATTGTGATCCACTAGCAGGGTCTTATGCCAAAATTTTAACCAACCTCCTTGAGACCTCTGTCATCACATTACCGCCACTCAAACCTTACAACCCCCTCAAACCCAAGCCAAAAGGGTTTTACGATACTAAAATTTGTGCATACCATCGTGTGCCAGGAAACAATGTGGAGAATTGCAAGGTCTTGAAAACCATCCTTATCTAATTGTGTCCACCAGAAACCAAATTTGATGATGACGACCTTCTCGACGAGGATCCTGCTTCACCAACACCCATTCCCACACTGCCCACTCAACGACCACAACCTTCGCCCTCACAACTCCTAAAGCCACACCCAAGATTTGACATTAACATGGTTCACATTAAAGAACTTGCCACGCCACCACCCAAATATCGCTTGCCCCAACCGACCTCACAGCAGGTTTTTCTCCTCTAGTAGGTTTTTTCCCATCGTGTCATTATACCACTCACCCTACACCTTCTCCATTTTCCAACTCCCCTCGATCAACATGATACATGTCACTACACATGCTTAGAAGGATAAGGGAAAAGAAAAGGCAATTGACCCACCAACCAATCTTATACCCAACATACCATCTCGCACTCCATATCTAAAATAACTATTTACGGCCCCATGTATCCCATTTCTAATGGCGTCACACATCACACCATGCTTAAACAATTACACCAATCTCCCTCAAAATGTCCTTATATGACCTCATTCAAACCTCGTAGAATCCCATCATCGAGCTCTCATGGAGTTTCTTGAATCGATTGAGGTTTTACCTAATGACCCTACACCCATAGCCTCCGTTATCATACCCCATCATGTAGCCTCTCCCACTAAATTACCACCTTCATCTTCACCTCACCTTGTTCACCAAGTGGCCTCCCTTAGCTTCTCAAAGGAAGAGATCGTGCCACACCAAAACGATGACTCGGACCTAGCCCTCTTCATCTCTATCCACATCGATGACATACGAGTACGCCGTGTGATGATTGATGGGGGAGCTAGAATTAACATCATTTCATCCCATACATTCACTCAAATGTGCATACCTGACAATTGCATGCATAAACACCTAGTCATGTTGCGTTCATTCAATGACACTATCACCTCTACACTAGGCACCGTCATCCTCCACATTCATGTGGGCCCTTGCATTGTTCCAAAATTATTTTACATTTTAGAGGGGGAATTCCAATATAACTTGTTTCTTGGTAGACCTTGGATCCATGTCATGCATTGCGTTCCTTCCACTTTGCATCATTGTGTAAAGTTTGAACACAAAGGACACACTTATACCATTCCAGCTAACCCATTACCTTTTAAAACGTAAACATGCTTTATCAACCCAATGATATGCTCATACCTATCAAGCCGTCTACCTCCGTGACCACTACTACTTCACCTAAACCTCCACTTACCAAGATAACCACCGCTTCTACCACACATACCTCCTCCATTCCTACCGCTGCCATAACATCCACGACTTCCCCATCAGCTTCCCAACTACGTTAACTCCACCTCCACATCAACCTTCGACACATTATCCATATCAGCTACCTACATACCAACCACCGATCCCTTGGAAGGTGTTTTTCAATTCCTCACTTTGGGGTACTTCCTATATAGTGTCAACACATTCCTTACTCCACAGAGTATGGATGTCTTCACCAACACCCTCATTATGATCACCGCATAGAGAATGCCTCCTTTATGGTCCTCATCATTTTTACTAGTCTCACCTATGGGGGACTTGATACTACCACTTATACACCTAAACCACCATCATAAACCCGCTCATTTTCTGTTGACTTCCAATCACTTACCAATCATTGTTTCACCCACACCTTCTTGCACCATTGTGCGTTAAGGGTTTTGGTTTTGGATTTTACGAGCAAGGTTACCATATCGTTATTCCATGTACCACTGTGCAAACATAATGACCATAGTGGTATCGCTTCCCCAAACCACCTACCAAATAGGCCCGAATTGAACTCATTAAGGACACTAGGCCTTCTCCACCTTCTTCACCCGCTCCACCTTCATCACCACCTTCACCGAGTCAATGGATCCCGAATCTATCCCTCCTATTTTTTTTTTCATAAACACCATTTCCTTTGGGCTTCGACTTATCAACACGAGGTCATGAGGCACATTCCACTCTTCCCTTCCTTTATCCCGAGATGATCGATGATGACACACCTTCAATCAACACCATTCAATGTCAGGATGATGAATCCATACTCACCTAACTTGGTGCAAAAGACTCATATATTCATCGGTTGTTACCCTCTAAGATGAAAACCATGTTGAATGAATTGACTATCGAGATCAACATTCATACTCATGACGACCCACACATCCTAAAGATCAAACAATCTTTAGATGCTACCGAACAGAAGCCATAACTTCATTTCTCGTGATCATAACCATGCTTTCACTTGGTCTTACGCAGACATGCCTAGTATTGACCCCACCATAGTGGTCCACAATATCGTAACCATTCCTAATGCCAAACCCATCAAACAAAAGCTGAGGAAAATGCACCCTCATATTGCTCTTCTCATCAAAGAAGAACTTCAAGGCTTCTTTTCATTTCCTTCATCTTACCCATTGATTATCCTCGTTAGATTTCTAACATTGTCCCTATTACTAAAGCAACAGGGGGAATCCACATTTGCATGGACTTCCATGACCTCAACCTAGCCTACCTAAAAGATGACTTTCCCTTACCCAGTATTGATCAATTGGTTGACCTCACCACTGGTCATGAGATGCTATCACTCATGGATGGCTTCTCGGGTTATAACCAAATTTTACTTGCCCTAGAAGATCAACACAAGACCTCATTCATCACCCTTTGGGGACCTTTTGCTATCGAGTCATGCCTTTTGGCCTTAAAAATGTTGGTGCCACATATCAACGGGCTATGACTTACATCTTCCATGACATCATGCATCGCATATTGGAAGATTACGTGGATGATCTCTTGGCCAAATCTAAATGTCGCTCAAGCACCTTTCCGTCCTTAAAACCATCTTTGACCACCTCATTAAATATTACGTCCACCTTTAGCCTAAGAAGTGCATCTTCATGGTTCTTTCAGGAAAGCTCCTAGGATTTATCGTTTCCCTCCATGGTATAGAAGTTGACCCTACTAAAGTCAAGGCCATTCTCAAAATTCCTCCACCCACTAACCTTAAACAACTCTGTAGCCTACAAGGTAAGTTACAGTCTATTCACTGCATTTCATTTCACAATTATTCGATCAAGTCAACCATTTCATCATCTGCTCAAGAAGGATGTCTCCTTTAAATGGGATGATGACTATCACAAAGCTTTTGAGGCCTTAAAACAATACCTTCTCCAACCACCCGTACTCATCCCACCTAAATATGATCAACCTTTTTACCTATATATATCCACTACCGATCATTCCTTGGGAGCCATGCTCACTCATCGCGATGAACAACACAAGGAGTAGGTGGTTTATTACATAATTCGTACTCTTTTAGACTATGAAACCCGATACAACCATCTCAAAAAACTCTTCCGAGCCTTAGTTTTCATTACCACCAAACTCCGTCATTACCTACTCAACCACAAAACCTATGTTATGACCAACACCGATCCCTTACACTTCATGTACACCAAACCTTATCAAAATCAGCGTGCCGCACGATGGCTTATGATTTTAGCTGATCTTGACCTCGAATTCATTCATCAAAAGTCCATCAAGGGCCAAGCTATCGCCGACCAATTGGCCGACGCACCTATTTCTAGGGATCAACCTTCTAATTTTGACTTTCCAGATGAGTCAATTGCTACCCTTTCCCTGGACAAACCCCTTACCAAATGACACTCTTCTTTGATGGTTCCAAGTGTCAGCATGGGGCCGGGCTGGTATTATCCTCATTCCTCTTGATGGAGAACCCATGCCTTTGTCTTTCAAACTATATTTTGAATGTACCAACAATATTGCCAAATACGAAGCACTCGTACTAGGTCTCCAAGCCGCCTATGCCCTAGATGTCAAATCAATCAACATATTTGGTGATTCTCAATTGGTCATAAACCAAGTCAATGGTATGTACCAATGTCGTAACGAGATACTTCAAAAGTATAAACATCATGTAGACATACTTTTTACCACCTTTGATCGTTACACCCTTCAAACCATCCCACGTTCCACCAACAAATTTGTAGATACCATGGCCTGCTTAGCTTCCCAAATACCATTTCACCCATCGATTCCAAAATCTTTGTCACCGTACAACACCTCCATTCACCTTCTTATTTACCTCACAATGTTTACTTGATCGGAACCAATACCCCTGACCCTGAGTGACCTTTGGTATAAACAATACTCTGACTACCTTTCTTTCTCCATCTTACCTCCTGATCTCACCCGTAATGGACAACGAGCCTTCCTTAAAAAGGTCTCTCATTACGTCATCCTAGGAGGACTCCTCTATAAGCGTGTTTTGATGGTATTCTCTTACGATGCCTCACAAGTTTTGAAATTCCTTATACCATTAAGGAGGTTCATGATGGCATATGTGGAGGTCACTTTAGTGACCTTACTTGTTCTAAGTGTATTCTTCGCCTAGGTTATTATTGGCCGACCCTTAACTGTGATTGTTGCGACTATGTCAAATGTTGTGTAAAATGCCAACAACATTCCAACCTTCATCATACACCCAGTCATGCCTTACAGGTTGCTCGTGACCTTTGCCCCTTCTCTCAATGGGGTTTCGGTCTTGTCGAGAAATCAATCCTCATTCTTCCTAATTCCATCAATGGATCATCATTGCTACCGAATACTACACAAAATGGGTAGAAGCCATACCACTCATTTCCATGAAAGCCAAGAAAATATGTGAGTTCATTAACCACCACATCATTTTTCGCTTTGGTGTTCCTCATCGCCTCATCACTAACAATGGAAAACAATTCAAAAACAAAACATTGCAAAACTTTGCGATGCCTTCGACATTCAACTTAGTTTCTCATCACCTTACTACCCACAAACTAACGGCCAAGCTGAATCCACTAACAAGACCCTCAACAAAATTCTCATGAAAGTGGTTGATGATACTGGGAAGGATTGGCATATGCACATTCCTTTTTCCCTATGGGCATACTGCACTAGTATTCGCACTTCCACTGTGGCCACACCCTTTTCTCTGGTCTACATGGTATAGAGGCTGTTCTACCTCTCAAAGTCTAGATCCCCTCACTTCACATTTCTCTCCATGACATGCTCACTGATGATGACTTTCATCAAGACCGCTTAACACAACTAGAGTTATTAGATGAATGTCATCTTAATGCTCTGGATCACCTTCAAGTTTACCAACAATGTATCAAACATGCCTATGAAAAATGTGTTCATAAATGAACTTTTCAAGTCGGTGACCTTGTCCTGAAAGAAAATCAACATGTAACCAAAGCAGAAAAAAGTAAACGGGGAAAATTTTCTCCTAATTGGCTTGGACCATACATTGTGACTCATACCTATGGATCAGGTGCTTATCATTTATCTTCTCTCGATGGTAAACCCAAGCCTGAGCCCCTAAATGCCTTGCATCTTTGACCATTCTATTGTTGACTCATTGTCCTACCTCACCCTTTATCTCTCTCCAAGCTCATCCCTTGAGCGCTACCCACTCCATACACCTCCCTAACGATTAAACCAAAATCATGTGAGTACCTGTCACTTGTTATCTTCCCTTGAATATGTGTACCATGGCGATACACATAGCATGATTCTCATGGATACTTTTCATCTACCTTTAGATGAGATCCCATGGTCATTTCACCTTGCCTTTTGAACAAGATTCCTATCCTCCACCTTGGTCTTGTCCATGACTTCAAAGACCTCACATGGGACCAAACTCCTTGAGTCAAACTTCTCATAAAAAGATGACTCCCTCAAAAGGACATCTTCCTCTCGATAAATTGCTGCTATAAATAGATTGCTCCCTCGAAGGACAGCTATGTAAAGCTCTTAAAAAAAAAAGAGCAACCAAAGCTTCCCACATTGATCAGCTTCACAAAGACCTCAAGGAGTTCCATATTATTTATCTCATATAGACTTCCCGCATCGATTAGTCTATCAAAACAAAAAAAAATTTTTAGTCATGGACTTTCCCATTGTGACCTAGGACCTCTTGCCCGAAGGGCCTGCTACCTCATACCATATAAAATTTAACTACCTTTCACCCTTCTTACCATTCCCACTCTCATTTCCTCATTGCCTCAAGGGACATCTTAGAATTTAGACATTTGGTGATCATGTGACTACTTTTCATCGTAGAACATGTCAATCGTGCAATGTCTTTAGGGTCTTATGTTCATCACCTCCTCCAAGGTATGATCTACTCGGTATGATCCTACCCAATCAGGTGGCTTTATTGCCCCCTCTTATCTTTTAACCATCTTTGTCTACATATACAGGACTTGGTCCTCGACGCTTACCTTTGGGGTAATCCTCCTCTTTTTCCATAATCACTTTCACCTACATCATTTTACCTACAATCTACCCACACCTATCAAACCTAAACCCACAACATGCCCAAAAACCTACCATCTCATTTTCATATTCTTCCCTAGCTCATGGGAGAACTACATCAGCTTGAGGTCCCTTTTCACCGGGACTATGTAGGTAGCACTCGAGGGCATGGGGCCCTTGGAGGTTAGCTCGGCCATTCTCTACCCTAAACAATTCATCAACCATGCCTAACTCACCATTTACATCACATTTCACTTAGTTCCCCTTTTATATACAAAATTAGAAATTAAGCCACATACATAACAATTTGCTACATATTTTATACATTTATTACACTTACCAATTCTCTATCATCACTATGCATGGATTATACCACATCTCACATATGACCCATAGTATCATTCATTGCAAAACAATAATGAATCACAACTTCACCTACTTTCAATATAATCATGCCTAACCAAACCTGACTCAACCATGCCTAACCAACCTAACTCATCCATGCCTATAACCTGACTCAACCATGCCTAACCAACCTAACTCATCCATGCCTATACCCCACTCAACCATGCCTAACTTTGACTCAATCATGCCTAAGAAAACCCTGACTCACCATGCATAACTAACTCCGATTCAACCATGCCTAACCAAACCTAACTCAACCATGCCTAACCAACCTAACTCATCCATGCCTATAACCTGACTCAACCATGCCTATAACCTAACTCGATCCATGCCTAAACCGACCTGACTCCATCATGCCTAACTCACCTAATTTCCATCCACATCAAAGTAACAAATCCATATCTCATCTAACACAAGCCATAAACCAATATCTCATAAATACATCAACAAATCACAAAATACCATGTATCTCATCATATAAATCAATCAATATGTATCTCAATATACATGCCCATCTCATCATGTCCATCATCTCAAAATGTCGGCACGTAGGCTGATATACAATACAAAATGTCATCGGCACATAGGCCGGTCTCATATATACAAAAAAGAATGAATCAATACAAAATATCTTTGCACGTAGGCGGTATATGCTCAAAATATACAAATCACTCATACATCTCACTGCTTTTGCACACAGTGCCGACATATATATATCAAAAAATAACTAATATACATCAAAAATCAGGTGACTGCATATCAAGCATCTCACCGGATGTCCTCCATCTCTGTGTCACCTGTACCCTCGCCTCCTATGTCCCTACTGCACCTCACCTAGCGCTAGTCACCGAACGCGCGGTGGCCTCTCCCTAATCAAGCCTCGAGTTCGCCGACCTCTCCGTGCTCTCCACACTATGAGTGTGGGATCTCATCCTCTCACTTTGGATGCCTGTTGTGCCCTATACTTGGCATAGGAGATGAAATCTATCCTAACCGCCATAAGCTGGTCTTGATAATATCTCGCCTCACCTAGGGCATCTTATAACCTAGATACATGCATGGTCTGTGGTGGTCCCATAGGTCTCATCCCCTGTACCTTCCCCGTAGCAGAGCCTCCCCTACCCTGCGCCTCCAAGCTGGGGTACCAAACAACATGTCAGTAGTGACAAATCCCACTCAAGCCCACTACCTCCACATGTTGGAGCTCCAAAGGGTCGCTACACCATGCAATGTCACCAGTAGAGGCGGAACCCTATCCCTACATATGTAACTGTGCTCTCCCCTGCATCCAATCCAAGCACAACATTAATCTACATTTACCATGACCATATTCACCAATTATCATTACCCTCCACCCTATTTTCACTCTACCCATCTCAACTACCTAGCCCACATCACTTTTGGACCCTTGTGCCTAAAATCCCGACCGGTGCCGGTTCATCCTAACCGACTCGGTCACCCTTAAACCGACATCGGTCACCTATTGGTGACCGATACCAGTTCTACCCAACCGACGCTAGCCAAACTTGACCGACGCTGGTCACTGTCGCGAAAATCCCGCGACTTCCCAAAACCCCCATTTTCTAAAAATCACCCCCTTCCCCTTTTACCCCACCTACAATGACCTAAACTACCCCTGGACCTCTACCCACCCCACCTATACCATTTACTACCCTTCCCCTCCCTCTTTTTTCCCGTTATTCCCCCATACCCAAATTTTATTTTTACCCACCCACAAAAAACAAAAACCCACAAAAACCTAAAATAACAATTATCCAAACCTCTAATCTATCCAATTAACAATGTAGAGTTGGGCACTTACCTCGTCGCATTACCGCCGCCTCTGGCACGTTTAGCCGGCACGTTGTCTGGGTGGCCCACCGATCCCTCTTTGGCATCTGCCATCACCGAATAACTCCTCACAACCTCTCGCCTAATCAAATCTCTCGCCCTGATCCTGTGGACCCGCTGCTCACCAACCCAACCCTCGTCCAATCACACTACCAACTCACTGTCCCATTTCCTTCGGACACTTTTCTCTCTTTTTTTTTTTTGTCATTTTCTCACTTCGTAAATAACAAATGAATAATAAAAACACGGATTTTTTTGTTTTTATAACCAACCCGACCTAACCGATGTCGGTTACCTTTACCGGCATCGGTCGCGCACCCTACCTCATCGTTGTCAGTTTTCCTATACCGACGTCGGTTATCCATGACCACCATCGGTCATCCTCACCTACACATTGCCCTCAATTATGCCCCTTTTACCTCACCCTTTACCTTGATCTTTTACCCCACCCTTTCCCTTGATCCTTTACCCCACCCTTCACCCTGATCCTTTCCCCAACCACACCTTTACCCAACCCATTTCCCTTACCTTTCCTGACCTCATCATTTACTACCTCCCTTTGTCCTCCTTTGGGGACTCATTATTTTACCCCTACCTTGGCCTTTACCCATACTTGTGACCTAGATATTTGGACTTGGACCATCGCTAGTGACCTTTGACCTCATGTGTTCGCTATACCTTGTGGCATTATATACTGTGTGTGATTGACACTGATGACCTTACCTAGCCTATTGTCATGACCGTTTATCTCGACCCTATCTTTGGTGTACTGAACATACCTAACCGTTCTCGCACCTAACCTACGTTGTGTTTCCTGACCATATCCTATACCTTGGATACCGATTCACTTCAACCTTGTTTGGATAAACCTATCGACCTTAGATGATGTAGAGTTTGCCTACTCTTCAACCTGGTAGCGTGTTGTAGTTTATTCATGTGCGTGTGTTTGATCTGTGCTACCTTTGACCCAGACCCATTACCTAGATTTCCCGCGTAGACCTTTAACCCTTTCTCCCCCGTGCCCACCTTACCTCTTCCTCCCATTTACCTTTTATCAAACCACTCACTGATTCTCCCTTCTGCCTCATCAGTTCCTAGTTTGAGGGGGATCACCTTCACCCACACATGGGGCAACCACATCTTATTTTTGTTAGCGTCACTTACCAATACAAGCTACGCAACAAAAAGGGGAAAATGTAGACACTAAAATTAGGTCACACTCCCCTTTGGTCCCTCAACGAATAAACACCCTTCATCACATTCACCTAGCCATGACCCCTTTCACCCCACTAATATTAATTTAATTAAATTAATTCATTATCCTCACTATATCTATTATTTAAATATCTTAATTTAAATAATATCCACACATACAGTTCACTTAGACACCTCACCAAGCCAACTCACCCTAAGACCTATTCTTAGTAAGTTGTCATAACTAAGACTTACCCAAACCCTAAAAATCAATGCTTACATTCCTCTAGCACATTCCCGCATGTTCACAAGAAGCTCCTAGTATAATCCACGGGTTAACGACAAGAGATCCGAGGAAATCAAGAGGATCTCCCTAGTTTAGTAAACCTAGGAAATCCCGCCTTAACCGTCCCTAATCGTTACTCTTTTAACCCCAAAACAACCTTATTCTCGGGGTTAGAGGTTGGAAGTTGGAAGAAATTTTTTACAAACATTATCACATCTTCAAAGAGTGAATTCAAGCAGACCACGCATGCAAGGAAGGAGATCAAGCATCCTTTCCCGTATATCCATCCCAAACAAAAATTTGATTTAACCAATCAAAGAGGAGCGCACATGACAACCCATACAAAAGCTTTCCTTCATTTGGTGATCACTGCAGCCTTCAAGCCTCTCATCAACACCTCCATCCTTCACACACAGTATCAACGACTAATCCAAGTAAGTATAACATCATACTTCTCTGGTTTATTTGATTTCATCATTATTTTATCATCTATCGCTTACCTAGTCACCTATTTGTTAGAGTAGGTATTTACCTTAGATCATGTTCACCTAGGTACTTTATTTACCTTTATTGTATTTATCCTCACCCACTTATGTGTGTGGATATTTCTTTTATCTTATTTAGATATTAGGAGATATTATCTATTTGTTAGGTATAGTTCTTTCCTTGATCTATGGTATTGATTATATCCTTGATGTCTAGTTCTCTCATAGATCTATGGTCTTTCCTAGTTCTTTGATGACTAGTTATTTTCTTGATTTATGGCTTGATCTACAACCTTGAATGGTTCTTAGATTGTTATTCCTTGCCTATTTAAGCAAGGCCCATTCTCAATGTATCGCATTGAGTTCCATAATAATATATGATATTACTTTTCATTTGTTTACAAAGGTTTTATAAAAGTTATTCTGGTGAATTGTTTTCATCTTATAGATCGTGGTGTTTGATTAGCATCTGTGTTCTTGGCTTGGTATGATTTGGTTATCATTCCTTTCATGGTATAAGATCGGGTTCTCATAAAAATAAGAAAGATCCGAAAACCTTCCTACGCGTAAACCGAGATAGATATGCCGCAATGTAAAATTGCTCTGTGTAAATCTCAAGAAATATAATGCAGACCCAAACAAAGAATCCCTCTTTTTCTTCATGGCATGGATCTCGAGGTGGATCGGTGTGCTTCCATCCACACACAGCAAACTAAAAACACAAAAAAACGATCGCCTCCATAAATGGCCGAGTTTATCATTATTTTATCTTAGGGTTTTCACACCTTCCATCTAATGGAAGCCTCGCTTTACATAAAATGCACGTAATAATAAAATATGACCAAATCCCAAATATATGAATACAAAATAATTTATTTGTAAAATAAAACTTACAAATCCTTCTATGGTATTAGGTATAGTTGTTAGGTATAGTTGTTTCCTTGATCTATGGTATTGACTAGTTCTTTCCTTGATCTATGGTATTGATTAGATCCTTGAGGTTTAATTCTCTCATAAATCTATGGTCTTGACTAGTTCTTTGATGACTAGTTATTTCCTTGATTTATGGCTTGATCTACGACCTTGACTCGGTTCTTAGATTGTTATTCCTTGCCTATTTAAGTAAGGCCCATTCTCAATGTATCGTATTGAGTTCCATAATAATATATGATATTGCTTTCTCATTTGTTTTTAAAGGTTTTATGTAAAGTTATTCAGGTGAATTACTTTCATCTTATAGATCGTGGTGTTTGATTAACATCTGTGTTTTTGCTTGGTTCGTTGCTTTTCTCTTAAGTATGTGGACTTCAAGAGAATATTGTAAAATTTGTGGAAGAAAATAGATCGCCAAGAAGCGAAATTCTCTTCTACAATCACTCATTCACGATAAGGATACAATAATACACTTCTAGAACAAATTTGCTAGCCTACAACATCACCATCATATTGTGGACAACCATATCCATGCTCCTAGTCCACTTGCATTGTTGCTCCCGAACCCACCGACATTGATTTGTCGGTCTTTGAGCTCTCGAACCTCGCTTTTAATGCTTCTAAACCCGTGAGGCTTATTACGCATGCTCTTCCACATCTCGAGCCTATTATAGTACCACATGTTGTGTATCCTACTTCTACTTAGAATTGCATGGATTTTTTAAGAAGCATACCACCGCATTCGGCTTCTCGTATGCTCCATTATATGGGTCTCACTAGAGGAGTCATTCGCAGACATTCACAAGGTATTGTTTCCTCTGCTCCACATGTTAAGTGGAATTCTCATGACATTGGTTTTCGCGATACTTCATTGGCATCACACATCGACAGAGCTCCTTTTTTGTTCGCTCGACTCTTTCTCGAGGATCATGAGTAACACATGAGTTCTACACCTTCACTTAGGATTGAGAAACCTAAGATTTCAACCGTTCCATACATGATCAACCCGACACACATTCTCATGTTCTTTTTATGCACCATTGTGCATTTTGCACCAAGTCATATGCGCAGCATCTTCTTCATCCATCCATGTTGATTTGGGGTGGATATCCGATACTCGTGGTGGCGACATAGGCATTCGCTTAGAGGACTCTACATGCATGGCTCCTCCACCATTCGGCCTCTTGCTCCACTTTCTATACCTTCTGCATTGTGATGCTTCTTGTTTTGAGCATTTTTAGCAGGTGTAGTGTATCTCTCTTATTTGTTGAGAGATTTTTTATCTCCTAGTATTTTCGACACTTTTGGCATGTTGACAATATTCTTATGGGGGATCTATTCTCGGTGCATTTCAAACAGTGTCAGTTTTGATTAGTTATTTTGACAACTCATACATATTTATAGCATCACTCCACCCATTCAGAAGTATGAGAGGGTGTGGTGTTGATCCTTCTTTCTTCGGGTTTCATGTCTTTGCCTTGTTACCTTAGCTTTTCTCGGATCGTGACACTCTTGAGTTTGTGTCATTGCCTTGTTTCTTTGGTTATTGTTCTTTGATTGTGACACACCTATTTGTAGCACTTGATCAAATTATGTTTGGTGTTTGTTTTTACACTTTCGACATCACTCATTGACAAACTCTCTTTGTATGGAGCTATTCAGGTGGAGCACAACATTAGTTGTTTTGAGTTTTGTGATCGAAAGCAAGGATTGCACTTACATTACACACCAAAATTCTTCACAAGATTTTGATTGTTTTTTTGATCCGATCTTCTTGGGATACCTTGGAGTAGGTCTTTACTCTTTTTTACTTTGTTATTACTGTTTTTGGTACCTTGTGGTGTCCTTTTTTCCTAGTTATTGTACATGAGAGTACCTCATCGTGCCTAGTTGCTCTTAGACGCACACCATGGATATGCCACTTCTATTTTGGCCCCAGCTTCACTAAGGGGGTGTTAGAGTAGGTATTTAACTTAGATCATGTTCACCTAGTGTACTTTATTTACCTTTATTGTATTTATCCTCACCCACTTATGTGTGTGGATATTTCTTTTATCTTATTTAGATATTAGGAGATATTATCTAGTGTTAGGTATAGTTATTTCCTTGATCTATGGTATTCACTAGTTCTTTCCTTGATCTATATGTGTATTGACTAGATCCTTGATGTCTAGTTCTCTCATAAATCTATGGTCTTGACTAGTTATTTGATGACTAGTTATTTCTTGATTTATGGCTTGATCTACGACCTTGACTAGTTCTTAGATTGTTATTCCTTGCATTTCTATTTAAGCAAGGCCCATTCTCAATGTATTGCATTGAGTTCCATAATAATATATGATATTTCTTCTCATTTGTTTGCAAAGGTTTTATGTAAAGTTATTCTAGCAAATTACTTTCATCTTATAGATCGTGGTATTTGATTAACATCTCGTGTTCGTGGCTTGCACGATCTCGGTTATCGATCCTTTCACTATTGACCTTCTCCAATGCTTCCACCTCCATATTCCCATTAAAAACCTCACCAAAGTCTACCCCAGTCACCCAATACCTCATCACGACCAACCAAAGTCCTTTGTGCAATCACAAAGGAGACCAAAAGCTTATTCTATGACATTTCTAGATTCCACAAGAATCGCACCGGTCACACTCCGACCACCGTCGGCTTATCCCCGACCGACATCAGCTTTGTATTTGCCCACATAGCCAAAAATAGAGACCTACCCACCTAATTTCACCTCACCCTCATTCACCTGTGATCTACCCAAGATCTCTGTCAAACCTGCAGAGACCTGTAACCAATCATTTGATCTTTGGATTCTATTCTAGCTTAGATCAAGTTAGATTAGATCTATTTCTTATTGTGTTTTAAGTGAGATACCTAAATCATTTCAAATTATAATAGGATTTATTTTGTTTACAACATTAAATTATTTAAAACAAGTGGACTGATAGCCATCTAATCACACTTCCTAGGTCTAAGATACGCTAGTGGAGCTCACCGCCCATATTGTTTAATTCCTTCTCGTGGTCTTGCTTTTATTACATGTAGTTCCTCCTAGCCAAAAGGAAGTTCTCACAATCAGTCAGTGGATTCGGAAGTCATACATGCGCAACAACCCATCAACTAAAATTTTAATATATATTCCTCCTATGCTCGTTACCCTATCTCTGCTTCATCAACACTTCAAAGAAACGATCTAAGAATCAGTGAAACAATTATGAAGAAAGAGTTGCAGAGATGAACAATGAATCATATGTTGTCATGACTCATGAGCAAGCCAAAAATAAGGAGAACGTGGTGCAACATGCTAAAAGATTCAAGGAGCCTCCTATGGTCATTCCAATGATTGCGAAGGAGAGGAGCTCCTATTCCAACTTCTTCCACATCCAATGTAAGTTTTGTTGTTCCTTCCTTCGTGTTTCGCTCATAAAACTTCTTTCCTTCAAATGATAGAGTTGATAAGTCAAAATTTTCATCTACTCCTATCAATGATGCTCCATCTACCTCTAGTTCTTTTGAAATTATTGACCATCTCAAGAAAACTAAGATCTAGATCTCAGAAGCCGAATTCTACCAAACCCATCCCAAGGCCTTTACTAAGATGGTAGATTTTGTAAACTCCAAATCCATGCCTTCATCCCCTAGTTCCAAAGGTCTCTTTCCCAATCCTTCTCCTTCATCTCAACCAAGCCTTGTGGCAGCACCCACCTAATCTCGATGAGAAGATCAAACCATTTTATGTAACTCCGATAGCTAGCCAAACACTCAAAGATTTGTGTTATTGATTCCGGGCGCTTCAAATAATGTGATGCCTGCTAAGGTAGCTCATGCCCTAGGCTTAACCATAACCCGCACTTTTGGTTCATGTTACTAAATGGAAAGTAGAGAAGTGCCATTGGTTGGAAGGATCAAGGATGCACAAGTAGCCTTTGTTGCATTTCCAGAGAAGAGAGTTTTAGCCCCATTTTGGTAGTTGATATTCCCTTTTCTATGGCATGTTGCTGAGTAGAAATTTTTGCAAAGATGTTGGAGGATAAATCATGATGGATTGATCACATGCTCTTATTCCAGTGAATGGGAAAATGAAGAAGCTACTGCCTAAGAAACAAACTGAATATATCGTGCAAAAAATAGCTTACCCAAAGGCAAAAATACTTTATGAGGACATTGGTCATGGTAACTACATGATCATGTCACAAGATGAGGCTAACCATCCTAAGGAAGTTATTCTTCATCCTAATGGCATTTGGATCTTGGAATTTGATGGAATCTGCTCTCAATCCGGTTCTGAGCTGGTGTGGTGCTTATTTCTCCTGAAGGGAAAATTCATCCTTTCTCCTTCAAGCTCTAATTCGAAAACACAAATAATATAGCTGAGTATGAGGCTCTCATCCTCGGTTTAAGCATGGAAAATAGATGGAGATCAAGAATCTCCTTGCTCGTGGAGATGCAGAGCTGATTGTAAAACATGTCAGAGATATTTTTCAAGTGAAGAATAGAAGGTTGAAACATTACAGAATCTGGTTTGGGATTCCATTGAGTTCCTTGATGCCTTTTCAATTAAAGCCATGCCAAGGGAAAGAAACACCAGGGCTGATTCCTTGGTTGTCTTGGGGTCTCTACTGATCCCTCATCTAGATTTCTCCCAAGATAAATTCACCATTGAGATGATTCATAGGCCTAGTGTTCCTAACAATGCAAACAATTGACAAGTCTTTAATGATGATCAACACTGCTTTCCTTCCTTGAACTCAAAGATAATTTTGACTAGATGTACTTTGAAGGAAGTGGAAATCTTCCTAGAGAGTGTGTGCCCCCAAATGAAGAAGATAACAAAGAAGAAATGGATCATGATGGCTGCATAAAACTGAAAGGTAATAAGATACCTAAAGGGCTGGTAAGTTTGGAAGAGTTATTTGATAAACATGATAGGTACATCAAGTCCAAAACTTCCAAAGGAGCTCAGTAGTCTGCTAACTATGAAAAGATAAACATTGGGAATCTTAATGAACCCATGCTGGTAAACATTGGAAAGTGCTGCACACATGAGGAGAGGGAGAAAGCAGTGAATCTGTTGAAAAGATATGTTGATGTTCTTGCATGTTCTTATGATGACCTCAAATATTTTCATCCAAAAGAGATGTAACATTTCATTCCTCTAAAACCTAAGATCAAGCCCTTCCAAAAAAGCGGAGGCAAGATAACCCTAAAATTGCTGATACAATATTTCAAGAGATCCAAAAGTTATTGAAGGATAAGATCATTTTCCCCATTCACCATTCAAAGTGGATTTCTAATATTGTGCTGTCAGTTAGAAAGAAGAATGGTGAAATCTGGATTTGTGTTGATTTTAGTAATTTGAATGAAGCCTCTTTGAAGGACAATTATCCTCTTCCCAAGTTATGGATCAAGTGTTGCGAGTTATTGTTACAGTTCAAAATTTTGTCCATGCTTGATAGATTCTCAAGATATAATCAAGTAGAAGTACGTGTTGTAGATCAACATAAGACTACCTTTACCACTCCTTGGGGCACCTTTTCTTACAAGAGAATGCCTTTTGGCATCATCAATGTTGGTGCCACCTTTTAGAGCGAAATGGACCTAGCATTTGGCGGACTCAAGGAAAATTCATAGTTGTATACCTTGATAATCTTATGTGTTTTCAAAAACCAAAGCTGATCATTTCCAACACCTTAGAATTGACCTCCAAAAGTGTAGAGAGCATGGCATCTCCTTGAATCCCAAGAAATCTGTCTTTGTGTCACCGATGGAAAATTATTCTACACATTGTCTCCAAGGAGGGAATCAAGATTGATCCAGAAGATTCCAGATGATTCAGCAGATCCCTCTCCCCACAAGCAAGAAGGGTGTGCACTCTTTCTTTGGAAAGATCAACTTATTAAGAAGATTCATACTTTATTTTGCTGAACTTACTTTGAACATAGCTCACATGATGAAAGGGAAGCAGAATTTTCGTTAGTTTTATGAAGGAAAGGTTGCATTTGAAGACATCAAGAGAGCTATAGAAAAGACTCCAATCTTGGCATGCACTGATTATAACAAAGACTTCATTATCTATTGCTATGCTACCGAAAGTACTCTAGCTGCTGTGTTAACCCAGGAGAATGCTGAAGGTCATGAACTCCCCATAGCATTCATGAGTTATATATTGAAATCCCATGAGCTTAAGTAGACCATGATGGAGAGACATGATTTTCCAGTGGTCAAAGCTATGAAGCAGCTTTCATTTTTACATTCTCAACTCTCATTCTATTGTGTTGTGCCTCGAGACAACTGTTAAATCCATTCTAACACAACAAGAATTTGGAACCAAGAGAGGTAATTGGGTAGCCAAAGTTCAGGAGTATGATCTTGACATCAAACCCACCAAGCTAGTTCGAGGAAAGGGCTTATGTGAACTCATTGCTAAAGGAGTTAATGCCAAATTGTCCAAGGAGGAAGTTGATATCCTTGTTCTTTTCCTCATCTCAACTGACGAATGGTATGCTAACATTGCATACTTTCTCACTTATGGGGAATGCCCATCCCATTTGAGTTCCCACCTTTCATGACCAACAAAAGAAATTATTCCCACCTTTCATGACCCGGGCCTGCCTGGAGGTCGCTTTCTCTTCTGTTACGTCACGGCCCACAAAATCCTCCTCCATGCCGGGTATTATTGGCCTACCCTATTCAAAGATGCATCAAAGTGGGTAGGTAAGTGTGAAGCATGCCAAACCTTTGTTGGCAGACCAAAATTGGCCGCTTTACCTCTCAAACCAAAGTGGTGATTAAGTAACCTTTTCAATAATGGGGTTTGTACTTCATTGGGACACTCAATCCACCTTTAAGTGCAGGGCACACTCATGTTTTTACTGCCACTGATTATTTCACCAAGTGGGTGGAAGCCATTCTATTTAAAAGTACTACTTCTGAAATAGTATGTAACTTCATCAAGGAGCACATCTTAATAAGTTTTGGGATACCAAACAAGATTTTTCTTCTGCCGAGATGATGGATTTTTGCTATGGCTATGGCATTTCCCTTGCCCATTCTTCATATTACTATCCCTAAGGGATTACTATCAACTAACAAGAACTTGGTCACAATTGTTCGTAAGATTGTTAATGACTCTTAGAGGAATTGGCATAAGAAACTATGTGATGCTTTATGGGTAGATAGGATTACACCTACGAGATCCATTGTAATGTCTCCTTTTCAAGTGGTATATGGAGTTGAAGCTCAGCTGCTAGTGACATTGGAACTGCTAGCCTTACATTTGATGAAGGCCATTGAGGATGCTAGCTTTACTAATTCATTGGACAAAAGAATTATGTACCTCCAGAAGTTGAATGAAAATAGATTGCAAGTGGTTGCAAGAATATGATCTCATCAACTCAAGGTAAAACTCTGTTTGATAAAAATGCTAAACCCAAAACTTTTCAAGTGGGAGACAATGTTCTTCTTTGGGAAAAAGGCATGAACCTCGAGGAAACCATGGTAAATTTGATTCCCTTTGGCTTGGTCCTTTTAAAATTAGACATTTTGCTGGTGAGAACTCTTTTTACCTAGATTACATGGATGGTTCTCCTCTCCCACTTCCTTATAGTGGGAAATTTTTGAATTTTTCAAAACCTAGCAGTTTTGGCGGTCCCTCTGTACATTTTATATATCGTTTTTCTTTCCTTGTTTTTTTTTTGGTTGGTTTCCTTTTTGTTTTCTCTTTTGTGTTGGTATTGCTTCTTTTTTACTCCATTGCCCATTAGCTAAGACACTGATTCGATCTGATTACCCAAAATTATCTAAGGTTCTTGATTTTGCCTCTTTCCTCTGCCAAATCATCCCCAAAAGGAGCCAGTTATTGTCCTCTCAATTTTCCTCACCCTTTCGAATCTAATTTCATGAAAATTGGATCCCTGCCATGGAAGAAATTTGTGTTTTAAACTCCTCAGATGCTCGTTTTCATTTCCCACAACGTTTTTAATCAAAATTCCCTCGACTACTGTCGTTAAAATGTTTTACCTATTTTCAATGGATGGGAAATGATTTTAGTTCTTCTTTTATGCATTTGGAATGCGTGGGACCTTGCATCTTTGGTTTTAATCTTTTGGCAAAGAAATAAATTCTTCATCGGGAGCAAAATGGTGTTTTCCTTTTCCCGCAACTTCCTACATTCTTTCCCTCATCAAATTCTTGCTCGAACAAGTGAGGCTACACATTTTCTTCTCGTTGGGTGTGGCCGATGGGTTCCTTTTTGAATTTATCACTTTTGGTGATTTTGGAATAAATGTCAGATTTTCCCCGCATCCCCACCGGTCCTTGATTGGTTGGAACAATATTAGCGGAAGTTTGAAGCAACGGATCCATTTTATTCTCTAAGGTGTTGGCGAAAAGGATGAAAAGTTCTAAAAAGACCCGCACCTCGCTCATGTGAAAGGATAAATTTCTAAGTTGAAGCCCGCAGTCAATCAAAAAAGTACATGTGTTCACATTGAAAATCAACAACATAGGCATGGACTTTCGAGGGAAAGGTTGGAATTTTTCCTTTTCAAAACAGATAAAAGTGAAGCACATCCCCACAACCAATTAGGTGAGGCCATGTGTTGAAGAATCAGAAAAGGACACGTGGCCGTTTTTTAGTTCATATGCGTTGTGGCGAGACCAGCGAGGACTTTGGGAATTTTAGCCTTGTTTCCACAAAGGGCAAAAAGTTCTAAAAAGGCCCACAGCCCGCTCATGCAAAGGGAAAATTTCTAAGTTGAGGCCCGCAACAAATCAGAAAGGGACACGTGGCCTACGTTGAAAATTCAATGGTGGGGGCACGAAATTTTAGGGAAAATTTGAAATTTTTCCCTTTTCAAAAGTGGATAAAGTATAAAATTGAAGTGCATTCCCACAACCAGTCACATGATGCCACATGTTGAAGAATGAAATTGGAACAATAGGCCTCCCATGGAGGAAATTGAGAATTTGAGCCTTTTTCACCAAAGGGTTAAAATGTTGCAAATTGAGCCACGACCCCATTTCCAATCATGGTGTGCCACGTGTTCATGTTGAAAAGTCAAAGCAGGCCGACGGAGGTTTTTGAGAATTTGAGATTTTTGTTAAAAAGAGTTTAAATGGTAGATTTGAACCGCATTTCCTCAGCCACTCAGATGGTGCCACGTGTCCAAATTTTGGCGGAATCGAGGGGGCGGAGCAAAAATGAGAAATCACACTTTTTCTCCCAAATGTTAGGAAATGTAGTTTTCTCCCCGTGGCCATCGTTGCTTGGATCTTGCCATGTGTAGGGTCCAAATTTGAAGGTAAAAGGGGGAAAAGATAGCCAAATGCACTCATCTGGTTTTTAACACCATTAACAAACCAGAGCTCTGCAAAATGCAAAAATGGATCATTCTTCATTCTTTTTCTCTATATTCTTGTCATTTCTCCATGAGATGCATTTTTGGTTTATTATGGAGCTAAATCGATAAGTTTGAGGGGATGTAAAGTTTGATCATCAGAAAATGGAGTTTATCGGGCATACGTGATAAAAAGGAGAAAAATTACTAGTAAGCACTTGAATGCTATAAAAGTGGTTAAAAGGTGGAAATGGTAGACCACATAAAGAAGAAAATCATGAGATGCCCCCTGTTAAAGTAATCATGCTTGAACACCTAAAATATTCACCTTTTTGAACCTCTAGTTTTCATGAGTGCATTTTTTTCATGTCACTTTCCAAAAGCGGATGTGCAACAAACATAATTCCTTTCGGATATTCTTTTCTTGGGGACAAAGTATGGATGTATATGAATTATTATAAGAACATGGTTTTGGCCACGGAAAAGGGGATTCTGGTTTTCTGGTAAGGTTGTAAATTCTAAATTAATTCAATACGAAGCTCTTTCTTTCTTATTTCCACGGTTATATCTCTCTCTCTCTCCTTGCTCGAATCAAGGGATCATTTGTGTCGCATTCAATAGAAACTTTTGTTTTGGTCTGTGTAATCTTTAGAACTTAATGTCTACAGATTTGCATCGGTGGTGAAGTAATTAATCCTTTTCTATATTTTCTTGGTTCGATGTGAGTAGGGAGATACTCTGCTATCTATATTTCCCAAAATCATTTTTATTTTCTTCATTCTCCCATCTCTTTATTCTTCCATTCCTTCTGATTGATAATATTTTAAGTATGAAAACATTCCAGAATATCAGGGTCCAAACATTGAGAGTTGTATATCTATACATTTGTTTTTCTTTCTTTCAATAAAGGAACCTCTCCCATTAAAGAGGAGGGACTTGTTGTCCCCGATGTGGTTTTAACCCATGTTCCATTTTGAAACCCAACTACGTAAGAAAACAAATATTTTGTCGTGTGTTTGTAGCCTTTTCCCTCTCGTGTCGCACGCCTCACCGACGCACATCAATAAGGTTATTTTTGAGTGACAGCAAGTTGTATGTCACGCGTCAACAACCTTGTTGACGTGTGACATGAGGTTTGCTATCACGTGATAAAAACCTTGTTGACGTGTGACAACAAATCTTTTGTCACGCATCTGTAGCCTCCGCACTCTGGGTCGGGCGTCTACTTACTCCACACTTCACAGGTGTGTGTCAACAAACTCTCCTATCATGCGCATCTCAGTAACCTCCACCTTCCCCACGTCACGTGTATGTAACCTCTGCCCTCCTTTCGTGCATTTACTGTACTTGATAATACATATGCCCCCAAGTGGTATGAGTGAGCTAGTAGTGTTCTACATGGTGAATAATCTAGGATTATATAGGGGATAGTTTCAAGGGTAGGTGAAGCCGACCCCTAAAAAAAATTAAACTGTAATTTTTAGGTGAACAGTCATTGACTCATGCCAGAAAAACTCGCCTTTTCAAATTTTTCAAAAATAGAATATTCGCCATATTACAAATATTCACCACTAAAATTATCCATGGTTATATATCATTAAATATTCATGTGTTTAAACTACATCTACCTTCCTTTTCTCCAAATAAAGCTTCCCATTAACCTTTTTTGCAAACACAACCGGTTTGCACACTTTATGTCACTTTTAAGACCTATAAATGCTTAAATATGAATTAAATTCATCCATATTCACTTTCCATGTGGTATAAAGCATCAAATAATCCATCTCATGCTTTAACCAACTCAATATTTCAGCATGAACAATTTAGTCTTGAAAACTAAGAAGTCTTCTTCATCACAAAAAACCTAGATGACATATTGAATCTCATCATCTTGAGACAAAAATTATACCATTGGAAATATATATAAATCACATTTCCATAACATATTGGAACTCCTTCCAAATCTAATTAGAAGGCCTTCAAAAATATCATCTCTACAAACTACCTAAAACCACCATGAACATCAATTAAAACTCACATGATAAAAACAATGTCCATTTAATTTACAACTCATTTGGACAACCTTGTCCCAAACTAAACTTCTTCATAAATAGACCTATTTTAGTGGGGTCCACTTATCACCACAATGACTACCACAAATTTCTGAAACCTGGAGGAGTCCTATACATCATCCAATTATCATCAATACACTAGAAATCAATTATGGGCACTTATGAGCATTATCTCTCCTACCGCTTTTGAGCTAGGGTTTCAAACACAAAATTATGTGTTTACCTTCTTAACATTTGTTCATAAAAATGTGACAATGAAATGACCTCATTATTTTTGTGAAACCTTATAAAATAAATTTATAAACATACTTGAAATCCAAAAGGTCCCATGTAAAGCATACAATTTAGGGTGAGCATCAAAAGGTGCAATTCGAGATAGAAATGACCTTCTTCTTGACCCTATTTCACCAAAATTGACATAACTTACCAAATCCTCTTCAAAATGACATAAAAATTTCTCACACTCTAAGAATCCTCTATGCATCATCTCCAATCATTTTCATATCTCAAATATCTCTCCATCTCTCCATCCCATCTCATTTACATAGCTATCCCTTAGGGTTTTGCACTATCTAGGATAAGGTTAACTGAAATAACATTGTAACTCACCATAAAACCTCTCAAAAAGGCCCTAAAATACTTGGGATATATTGTATGACATCATTTCATGCTTCCATGATCTCACATAGCTCTACATCTCATCCTCAAGCCTCCTAACACCTGACCTAGGTCTATATAAGCCCTTGGAACTTGGTATTTAGTCCGTCTTGCACCCCAAAAATCATGTGAGTGCTTATAAACTCTCAAAACATGCTCTCAATTCTTACAATATGTTCTTAAATCTATCAATAAGCTCATACCACCATGCACCATTACAAAGGCTAGTTGGTCCCCTGGTTGGACTTGTTAAAACAAATCATTCTCATCAATCACCTCATGCAACCAAGAACACACCCAATATCCATGTCATCATCACTCGATCATCCTCTAACTCTACTCCACTATCTTATTTTTCCTTAATGGTATTTTACATCAATTATAACACCTAAACCCCAATATTCCAACAACACATATTTACGTGGAAAACCTCCGAGAGGTAAAAACTACGGTGAAACTTGAGATATTCTATTTATCAAAGAAAAATAAATACACAGTCTAGTAAAAATATCTCCCTCCTCACTTCTCTCCACCAATCAATCCACATGAGGTGAATAATCAAAATGACCCATGGTCATATTTATTTGAGTCCATGGGTCACAAAAACCTATTAAGTGACGGGTGTACCCCAATTTAAAAAATATTGATTGATAAATAATCAATTAACATAAAAAAATTAAGTTTATATTAAATAATAAAGAATATAAATATTCTTGATTATTTAATTATAAACTAAGGTTTATAGACACTTAATATTATGTTTCTAACACCCCCTTAATATTAAGTGGGGAACATATGCCAACATTACCTATTTATACAACAATATTTACAAATCCATAAACCATAGTGAATGTTTAGGCTAACATATCACATTTGAAGGATTTATACACCTTCATCATGCTTAACTTACCTTTTGGTACAAAAGGATTTAGAATCCATAAATCAATAGTGAATGATTTAGGCTAAGCATGATTTGTGAGACTACATCTCACAATTTATAACCAACATCTCTAGGAGCCTTTTATAACATCCTTAAAAATAGATGCAACATAAAGGATTGTACACCGTAAACTTAGAGTGACAAGTTTATAAAGATCATAAGGATATTTTTACAATTCTTTATAATGGAGAAGAAGTATAGAGGAGAAGGAGATAACAATCGACCAACCATTAGGAGGTAACATTGCCATGCACACTCCCCTAAATGGCAACTCTGAAAGGACAAGCATTGCACAAAACTTGTAGAATTTTACAACACATAATGGATTCGTAAACATATATGCAACTTGATCTTTAGTTGGGTAGTACTTGAGATCTATATCACCATAGAGAACCTTCTCTCGGATAAAGTGCATATGAATATCTATATGCTTCATTCTTTGATGTTGAATTATATTCTTAACAAGAGTAGTAAAATATAGATATCACATAAAATAAAACTACTTCCTTTAGATTTTATGTGTATTTCTTGCAATATATTTCTTTAGCCACATGGATTCTTTCACTACTTCCATCACACTTCTATACTCTTCCTTAGTAGAAGAGATGAAGACTGTTGACTGATTTTTACTACTTCAAGTAATGACACATGTACCAAAAAATTAAACACATATCCAATTGTATATTTTATATCTAACACAACATCAACATGGTTAGAGTCACAATATCCATATAGACATCATAATAAGCATAATATAAATAATTATTGATTTCACTTTTAACCATCTATAAAAATTACATTGATAGGTTAAACACAAGTTGTATAACTTAAATAATAATATGCTTAACAACTAACCATGTTATATTACCAATATGTTGAACAATTTCAACATATTAATCTTGTAAAATATATATTAGATGTAATCGTATTCGACATCTTCAATACAATAACAAGGCATCCTCAAGTGTTATTCAATATGCATATAATAATATTTTTAGTAATCACATATTAATTTAGAATTCAAAAATATTTTATAAAAACATATATATCTACATTATCTATTTAATCCTTTAAACTAGTGATAAGGCTAATAAATAACACATCTCAAATAATGGCCAAATTATGAAGAATAATCAATAATGAAAGTAACAACATACACTGAACCATTTAGGGATGAATTTTAAAAGGTCCTTCAACATTACTATGGACAAATTCCATGGATTATGTTGAGTTTTCTTCAAGATGATCGAGGAAGGGTTTTGGTGACTACTTATCATGTAAGCACCCTTCACATGTTTCATGAGAGATATGTGGTAGACCAGAAACTAAGTTAAACCAAGACATGTCATACATGCTCCTAAAAATGACCTAGTCTTTCATGCCAAAATTAAACAACATGTCTATTTTTGAGAAGATGACCAATAACCCTAAGAAAAATTTTAAACACATAAATATTCTTTTGGATATAGTGATATATGAAGTTTATAAAGTAACTATATTAGATTTATGATTATTCTCTTCATTCTTGTTTTGATTTTGATCTATGTTATTCCATTTTTATTTTTAAAATTTGTCCTTTTTTTTTTAGACCTCATGCAGTCTTCTTTCTTGTGACCAAATTTACCATAGTTATAACATTTACCATCAAAACTTACTCTTAAGTTTTCATGTTTCTTATCTTTATTAAGGGGTTTAAAAGATGATTTTTTATTCTTGTTGAATCTAGATGGATTGTTCTTATATTTCTATGCAAGAAGTTCCTGAGTGACATTCTATTTCAAATCAAAATTAGTCATAACTTTCTCTTCCTAGATTAGAAGAGCACTCGAGTTTGTAAATCAGGGATGTCTTGCTCAATTTGGTATTTAGAATTCAAGATTGAAATGAAATTCTAAATATTTCATGTATGTTCAATTGAATAATGAAATACAATAATTTATCTTGAATTAAATTATAGTTACACCCATCCAACTGATATTTAATATTTTTAATTTTTGTTAAAAAAAATTGATTACCTTTTCATCTCCCTTCATAGGACTCATCATCAGTTCTAGAATTAACTTAATAATTTTTTTATAATTGTGTACCTTCATACATTGATTATAGTTATGTCTAAGCCTCACTTAGAATTTCTTGATTCCCGATGAAGTAGGAAATTATTTTCCACACGTAATAACAATTACATTGTTTTTGTCACCGTAGTCATTTTTACACCCACCAAAGGACAAGGGAATCCCATGCACGCCGACATATCACCCATCGGATGTTGGGCGCTCACTCGAGGCACGCACGGGGTGCCGAGTCTCTCTTTATGTGAGATAAGTGGGAAAAATCATCTGTGATAGGAACTTAAAAGAGTGAGTGGAAACGAGACATACACTTATCATAGAACTCGTAATAGCTTCTAAACAAATGTAGTCATCCTGCACAAATGGTACTTAACATTATAGATAGGAACCATTTAACGAAAGGAAATACATGAGGATTTATATTTATTCCATAAACGCTTCATATATCATAACTCGTAAGCTATAAATATGGACTAGAATCATTAATAATAATATTCAATCAAGTTTGGTAACCTCATTACATCCATTAGATCCATTACAGATTACCACAAAAATTCATGCGGATCAAGTCATATATCATAGTTGGATTTATACCCTCAATTCTCAAGAGAAAATTTACAATCCCAACCCCTTATTACATCTTTTTCCAATAGATATCTACCCAACCCTATAGGGTTCCTTGCAAGATATCCGAAGAGCTCCGCTCTCTCTCTCTCTCTCTCTATATATATATATATATATCCTTTTCGCGGCGCTTGTATATATAGGCCTCTTGAATCACCAACTTACCTTTTTGTGGCTTCAGATCCGTCTCCAAGTGTCAAATGTGCTCCTCCATGGGGGCATGCTCCTTCAAGCACGAGCTCTCCACTCCTTGTAATGATGGTCTTCTAGAATCTTCTATTGCGAGGTATATTCCTTTCGTGGCCTCAAGTTTGCCAGTGATGACACCTTATACACTCTTACACAACTCAAAAGCATGCGTAGTCGAGGTCATGCTTTTCTCCTGTTCTACCTGATGCGTCAAATATGGCTAAGTCCTAAAACATTTGTTTTTCCTTGCGCACATGCCACTTGTTCTAATAAACCATCCTAGAACCCTATCCTACGCGCTTTCTCCTTGCGCACCATTCTTTAACTATGCTTTGCGCGCCCACACGCCTTTTTGTACTTAGCCAATATTTTAGGGGCCAACAATCACTTATCTACCAAAAAAGCTTTCTCTGTACCATTCACGACCGTCCAAAGCTTGTATGCCATGAATTCTTCCTTTATTCTTATCTTTTAGATGTTGTAGTTTGATCCATTCAACATCTGTGATTTTTCAATTGTAAAATGATTAGATCCCATTTTCACTTAAACAATTTCAACAAATGAGAATGAGGTTTTTAGTAATAGTGATTTAAAATTCCCCCTTGTCAAAGCTTCAATTAAGTTAGTTATATTTCGATGTATTTTCCTTATTTACGTTGAAAATAGACTGTCAAACAAAAGTATTCTAGACATACAACATATTAGTTTGACTATAATGCAAATTCGTTGAAATGTAAGTGAATTTTTGTTAGTTTTGCAAGAAAATTACGACTCACTTGTGTGTCATAAAAAATGAGTATTACTTCTTATTTCATAACAAATACATAAAAATTTCTTTGTTCATATAAAAAATACTTTGTCCATTTCTACTATAAAAATAGAAAAATGTCTTTTTAAAAATAAAAAACATATATATGAGAAAAAAAAATGGGAGCATTGTTCCATGGTAGGGTTTTAGATGGCCAAGCTAGGGGTCGAGCTAGTCCAAGCTAAAGTAGCTACAAATCGAGTTAGGCCCGAGATAGGTTTCAAATTTAATATTAAATAACTCACATTATACTCAATTTTCCATACATTACGTGTTACACATTACCATTCTAGCACATGCATTATCTACCACAAAACATAACGCTTACACAATTTCTTTCAAATTCCAAAGCATGCCATTAACCTTTCCAATAAAACAATGCCAACGTGGCCGCAACCACATGAGAGATGCACAACACTTAGGCTTATAAAACCTTTTAAATCTCATTATGTCCCTAATGTGGGACTAAAGTCCATCTCGTATGATTTCTTTGGTATGGGCATAATAAATTCTATCCGTGAACCATACGTGAAGGAGGAAAAAACACGACACCTGTCAGCAATGGTGGACATGTCCGGTGGTCTTCATCTTCAACATGTGACTGTGCTCGCCCCTGCTCTACCATTAGAAATGACCCAAAAACAAAACATTTCTTCTCCAGGTGCTCTTCAGTTGTCTCTCTCTGTAGCTGCCGCTCCTTGCCTGCGTGACTTGTTGAAGGTCGAGCTGTCTCTCTCTCATCTTTTGGATTCTTAGGCAGAATCGCTTTGGGATTGCCAGATTATTTGCAGGTCTAAATTTCTCTTATAGATTTAGTGATTGAGAAAAAATATCAAATAGAAATCTAAAGAAATTATTTTTATGGTCTTTTATTGAAATCTGAATCCCCTTTTGTATTTGTCTTCAGAGCATGACACGCAAGGATTACCCAGGTCGGCCTGGTTAGGAATATGAACGCTGCCCCTGGTTCATGTCGGCTTTCATTGATCAGAAACAATCAGTTTTGTATGGTAGCGAGAGCCATAACTGGCATGTGTGCGGGAGACAAAATAGAGGAATATCTTTTTCCGCGAAGCTTTGATATACAATGCCACGAAGCTTTTTTTCTATGTCTAAGTCGACTACAGAATAGGATTCAAACATTTTGTTTTTAACTTTTCTTGTCTTTCATATTTTCTTTCCATGAACTTAAAATACAAAAGGATTTAGTTCTCTGTGTGTTGGACGTCATCGGGTAGAATTTTCCAGTGAGTTTTAGGAGTGAGGAATTTATTTTTCTGGATAATGTCCACACCTGCTTCTTCAGATGGTCTATCTTGCAGGGTGGGATAGGTAGATTACTTTATATGTTTAATATACAGGTAGCCTATTTAATCTCATGCATAGAGAATACTAGAGAAAAAATCATGAGAACAACCTCTTCTCACACGGACCGAGCAAACAGAACGTTTCTTTCCTTTTATGGCATATTTTTCCCATTTTTATAATCTTTCTTTCATTGTTTTGAATCTCGTTGTTACCAAATAACTTGATTTCATATAAAATTTACCCTGTATAAATGAGACTGTTGTCTTATTGAAGTGTTTAAATTCTCTTCTGGCATCTATGATTTCTATATTGTGTTGGGTTTTTTTTTTAAAAAAACTCTGCATACAAAGTTGCTACCTTAGTTTTGATCTAAGATTTTATATTATCTTTCAATCTCCCTTTTTAACTTGCCCAACTTCTGCAAAGGCAAAAAGTGTTATGTTGTTTTTATTACATTTGGAATCATATTTGTGATGATGGGATCTATCATCACAAAGAGGATAGTAAGTGATACGCCATGAGATAGTTTGTTTAATATGTTTTAGTCATTTGTTTTGGTGTAATAGTTTCAATCCCATATTTTTTTGTTTTTAATTTTGATAGATTCAATCAGGTTAACTTAAATCAACAACTCTTTATTGCATTTATCCCTTTCTTTTATGATGTTTTAATTTTGCAGGTCCAAGTTTGATTTTAAAAAGCAAAAACATAATTAAAGAAATTCTTCTTTCCAACAGGTCTATGCCAGATACAACCCCTGTATTGCCCTGTTATCTGATATTGAATCTACAAAGCTCAAAGATGTTATGGATGCTAAAATATTTGCATCTATATCTTTGTGAGAATGTAGCATCCTTCGCCTTAAAACATTAGAGAGAATTTTCTCCCAAAGTATAATGACATTTGGAAGTTCAAAAGGATGCATGCAATGCAAACCAGCTATATGTCCTGAGGTTAAAGTGAACCCGTAAATCCTTGTTGTTGGGTAATACTTGAGACTTGTGATCTTTGGATATGCAATCACATAACCCAAAAAACAATGGTTGTACTGAACAAGTGATAGATGTAGGTTAGCAATGGACACTGTGAAATAGATTAGTAGTTGTTCACTCCTTAAAATGAAATTGATTTCATTGTATAGAGGAATAAAAGATTCTCAAGCTAGAAAAGTCTTTTAGGATTCCAGGTTTGACATCTACTTCAATTTTTCTTAAATCACTATCATGAGTTCTTGAAATATATTGAGCTAGGCATACGACGATCTGAAAATTCTAAAAAAATCCAAGGTTTTTGTTGGCCTCTTCTCTAGAGCTCATTCGCAAGACACTATCACCATAGGAATGAAAGTGTTTTAACCATCACAGCCAAAGTAGAAACAGGTTGATTTTGAGGAATATGGAAATTATTATACGTTGTTGCAGCAGGAAGCAAGAAATTTTTGGAACGATCTTCAATAAGGCAGTGACCATTTCAAAATTGAAAGTTCTTTAGTAGAAAATAGGGATTTTTGTGCTGCAAATCGTCAGTCTCCTTTAGGTTCTTTTTCTTTTAGCTATATAAACTTAAAGTGAAACAAAAAGCACTCCAACTAACATAGAATTTTCTCACATAAGACATATAATATACAACAGACATAGTAGTTTCTAGGAAGACAAACTTCTCTGACAATTCCAAATTGCACCATTACTCTTTCATGTTCATAAGCTGCAAATTTCAATAACGATGAATTTCTTCAAAAACTATTATTTGAAAGGGGTTTAGCCATCCAAAAATGTTCCCGCCCAAAGTCTCCAACTTTGTCTATTTTTCTTCCATCTGTTACAACTACATGTAATTTTTAGATTTAAGAGGTTCTCTAAATTAGATTTCTAGATGTTGACTTGTTTTATATCACTTGGGGAAGTTATAATTTTTTTCAATGCTCATTACATACACCGATATAGCCTCCAAACATAGGATCCATTACAAAAAAATATTTTCATCACTTCAACATCTACCAAAAAGTTCCCTTCTCCATAAGGCTTCAGCAGATACCCATAACCTATTTCGAAGCTCGTATTTTTTGCACAGGCTGGTAGCATGCTAGCGAAGGCCACCTGTGGCATCTCCAGAGCATAAGATGATCATTAGTAAAAGAGAGCCTCTGCTCAGCCATACTGTGAAAGGCCAAGCTACTGATTTCTCTGCACCCAAAAACAACAACAAGAGCCAGGAGTTGAATACCCAACAACTACAACAGGAGGGTAAGAAGAAGAAGAATAATAATAAGGAAAAGTTTGGAAAGATGTGTCCGTGAAAGGTCAACCAAGGAGGCCCATCAAATTACAAGAGTCACAGAGTTTGAATAGGAGTAAGAGGGAAGGAAGAGGAGCCATTGATTGCAGTGTGGGTGCCTCTCTGATGATTCTTCTTCTCTTTTTTATGGTTTTCTATGGCAAGTTGTGTGCAATCTGCTTCACATCTGCATGGTGGTATGTGCTTCCCAAGGTCACAAATGATTCCAGTAATCCTTCTGTGAGGAATAATAATAACAGCAAGGTGGTGATGGATCTTTAATCCAGAGAGTACAAGAAAAAGGTGATCATGGATGGATTGCTTGACAGGAGCCATAATAATGATAACAAGTAATTGTTTACACACTCTTAAATTCATTGAAAGAGGTGGTGAACTGTACATCTGAGCCATCATTATCTTTTGGAAGTTTTTTCTCCTTTTTCAATTAGAATTGTCAGCAATTATTGTGTGTGGAATGAGACAGTTGTAAATATGAAAAGCCAAGTGATAGATATGCCATTCAATGATATTGGATTTGGTTCAGTTTTAACATTCATTATGGTCATTGGGCTCTTCTTGAATTTCTTTATAATTTTGTTCACATAGAATCAAAGGCATTTAATAATTCATCTTTTCAGTAAGATACACCAAAAATTCATTAAACCCCATTAAAGAGGTAAGTATAATGAAAGCGTAAAAAGGTTTTTTTGGAAAATTTGTGTAAAGAATTTTTAATTGACATTTCAATTCTCTTTCTTTAATTTATCATCAAAAATAGATTTTTTCTCAATTTTTTCATGTTTTTACAATGAGCTCTAATTGGTCAATAGGTATAAACATAAGGATAGGTCTCTTTATTAAGGAAATTTTAACCCAACAATTAATGTAATACACAAACACATAAATTGACAAAATACCAACATTGTATATTTATGAATTCAATGAGTTATATACATATTGTACAATAGTTACATATTGCATGTCTCTTAAGTTGCAACAACAAGTTCTTCCTCAATATATGAATGGAATCTCTTTGACATCCACTTATTTTTTAATCTAGTGGAATCTCTTCAAATTCTCTCAAGACTTTTCACCCTTAAACTCTTTAATATGGTAGAGCTTTCCCTATGTCTTCCAAAATGTTTAAGTGATTTCCCAACAAATCTCTATATAGGGCTATTGAAGAGTTACAGATTGATTTTGATCCATGAAGTCACTTGCAACAACACACTTGTTTCCACATCCATCTCCTAGGGTTTTGTAGTCAAATTGAGAATTGCAGGGTATATCCTTCATTAGATGTAAATTTTATGTCAATCGTAGAGAATACTAGAGAAAAACTCACGAAAACAACCTCTTCTCACACGGACCGAGCAAACAAAACATTTCTTTCCTTTTATGGCATGTGCCATAACTTTCATTTTGTGGCTCCATTTCAGGTGTCATTTTCTCTAAAAGTGCATATTTTCTCGAGCTCTATGCATTGATGGCAATATTTTTTTATTTTCATAAAATCCATTTTTGCACCTTTTTGGAATTGCCAACTGTTATTACGCCGAAAGATGTTAGCATTTATTATGCCGAGAAAATAATATTTAATATTCCTTTGCTGCATCCGAGAAAATAAGCAATGAAATCACCAATCGTTATTACGCCGAAAGGTGTTAGCGCAAGGGGAAACCAACAAATTATGCATCGACCGAGATGCTTTGGTTGACGGTGTATGGGAAACAAGATTCTCACATATGGCATTAAAACAAAGGCACGATAATGTGTGTAAATATATGCAAAATATATAGTTGTATAGTTTGTATGCGTATTTGTATTTTTAAATATACGCAAAATAAAATGTTAAAAAAGTTTGTATGAGAATTTGTATTTGTCAATACATTCATCAAATTATACAGCTGGCAATATAGAGATATTCAAAAGAAGATTCAAAATGTCGATTTATATGGAGGTTTGTTTCTTTACAATAAGTGACGGAATCACAAATTGTTATTACGTCGCGAAAATAATATTTTATATTCCTTTGTTGTGGCCAAGAAAATAATGTGCATTAAAACACAAGCATGATAATGTGCGTAATAAACATTCCTATTTTTCCATTTTAAGTTATTACCTCGTTATCCGATGTCCCTCTAAAGACTCATGTTCTCGCTTGCGCATGGACCTGAGAGCATCCATTGGATGGAAATAGTACTATCCTGTAAACAATCTCTCCATACTTACATCGTTAGAGGCCAACATGCATTGCTCTAGTTGTATATATTGGATTAGGGAATAGCGTTTGAAAAATAACAAAGTTGTTGCATTTCGGAAAAGCAAACAACGGTTTAGGTGTTGTTATAGACAATATAGACCGATTCGCAGATGCGCAATGCACAAACTTGATGACATTTTCATCAGCTCCAAGTTCGTGTGCTCAAGAGAATGAAGAGAAAGAAACAAAGCAAATTAACTAAGCACTATCTCATCCAAGGCTTGTTTAATGGCGGGCTCTAGCCGTTTGATTTGTGAATATCCCAAAACTTCCCTCAAACCGAGCTCCCGATACGTCGTCTAACAAAGCCAGATTAAACATTCGTCATTTTCTCCACATTGCATCGTTCAATCTCTTTGTTGCTTCCATTGTCATGTTTCCGTAAGGAAACGATAATTCCTCAAAGCAGATCCTTTAGAGTTGCGCGATTGAGCCAGAAATTTCTCTAGAGATTTAACAAAACAATTCTCCGAAATGAGTTTTTATGGATTTGGATTTTTTTGATGAAATCATTACTCTCAGAGCCAAATATATATGATCACTGCCAAACAAGTCGTAGACCATTTTTTATTTGATATATCACGTTTTGTAATATATTTATTTATTTATTCTATATGTATATTGTTATTACTACTGGTTTGTTTTACGTTTTTTAATAAATATTTATTTTTATATATATATATATATATATATATAAATATTTATTAATGATGTTCTACATTTTTTAAATTCTTTAGTTATTCAATATATATATATATATATATATAAATATATTTGCATATATTTATATAATAACATAAATAGTGTTTTGTATATTGTATTTTGAATATTTTTGTTGATATGTTTTTCATGTTTTTATTAAGCTCGAGTTATGATCCTGAAAGGCATTTCCACAGAGACATGAATGATTACAATTTATTTGGTTATCGAAACACTGACATTTATCGCCCGTACACACATGTGGCACGCAGTGGTTGGAGACAACTTGTCACATGTCAGATGACCAAAACTGTTGTGAGGCCTTCAACATTCTGTTCTTCCAACACCGACTTTGTATCTTTAAAATTGAACGTCAACTAATGGATGAGAAGAACGGTTGTGGAGAAGCTCGGATCATCAGTATAATAGACAATTGTTTATCTGTGCCAAGATCAATGTCGAATATTCATTAGGGAACCTTCTTCCAGCTCTAGATTCCTTGTGTTGAGATCCCGCACGTGAAAAATTGAATCCATCTCTGAAGTACAAGAAAGGTTTTCACCGTCTTCTATGTCACAGTTTTGAATCTCGTCATCGTGCGGGGACTTAACCATTCCCCTCAATCACATTGTCATCAGCTGCAAGTTCATGTGCTCAAGAGAATGAGGAGCAAGAAACAAAGCAAATTACCTGAGCACTTTGTCTCATCAAAGTCTTGTTTAATGGCGGGCTCTAGCCATTCGATTTGTGAATATCCCAAAACCACCTCAAACCGGAGTATGCACATATTGTGCAAAGAGAAACAAAAATGAAGATGTTCAAGTTGGAGCAGCGAGGCCTACAACTAAGGCAACTGTTATGGTGATGGTGGTGTTAAATCCAAAAACACAACCCTTTAAGTGAGTTTTTCATTTGAACTGGTCAGACGATTGCACTCTGGGAATGAACTCAAGAGCTTGTGCATTAAGCAACATGAACGTTGAATTCTTTTCAAGAGAAATCGACCATGTTGACTCTCGATATGCTTCTTACAAATGAATTACAACATTACACTTTTTCTCAGGGTCAACCACAAAGTCATGCTTCCTCGTCGTTAACTTCGATCCAAACAGGATGCTTTTTTCTTCATTTCAATTTCCTTTTCCACTCACCAATATTTTCTATTTCAACGTTAACATCGCTATTTAAAATTAAAGTTTTTATTTTTCAGAATTATCATTTGCAAGGGAAAAATCATTTATTCGGGATTGATGTGAAATGACATATAAATTTGAGAAAAATTTGGAAACAATAAATATAGAATAAATTCATAATTGCCTTTTAATAAAAGTTTGAAATAATTATATCTGCCTCTTGTTTTTATATATGCTAGCAATTGCATATGAGTTGCAAATTACGCCAGAGATGATAACAACGTTAAGTTTGTTGGAGTTGTAATTCTTTAGTGGGGTCACCATATGTGCTACTTTGAACTACCTACGAATGATGGAATATCACCAAACCCCCAAGACCTCTACACATGCTAGCGTTCCATCAAATATATTCCCTAACTTGTCTAAAGAGAACTTTAAATGCATGCATGGACAAATATTTCTGTAAAGCAATGTTATGCGGGGACGTGTACCCCCTGAAAACTAGAGGTCTTGGAGGCGACAGGACGAGAGGAAAATGTTCCCCCACATTTAACCATAACTCAACTATATTGTATTATAAAGACATTAAGAATCAAGAGTGATATATGAATATAGAAAAATTTGAGCACAAGTGCACATGGTATTCAATATATACATAATAAATTATATTTGTATATATTTATATAATAACATAAATAATGTTTTGTATATTGTATTTTGAATATTTTTGTTGATGATATGTTTTTCATGTTTTTATTAAGCTCGAGTTATTATCCTGAAAGGCATTTCCACAAGCGGAAACCTCTTCCCCCTCTGACAACTGAAAGAGACATGAACGATTACAATTTATTTGGTTATCAAGCACTAACATTTATCAGTCGTACACATGGCGCGCAGTGGTTGGAGACAACTTGTCACATGTCGATAACCAAAATTGAACACGTCAACTAATGGACGAGAAGAATGTTGTGAGGCCTTCAACATTCTACTCTTCCAACGATGACTTTGTATCTTTAAAATTGAACGCGTCAACTAATGGATGAGAAGAACATATAACAGTCAATTGTCCGTCTTTACCAAGATCAATGTTAGAACTAGTCTTGTTGGGCCAACATAATGGATGCAAAGCCATGGTAATTACTAATTACGGAGTAAGATGAATTGATATTATAATTTGTGTTAGCTAAGAAATAATGATTGTTCTAAAACATTTTAGGGATTTTAAATTTTTTTTGGGAAGTCATATTATCATCGTTCATTATGAAATTGACATATACTTTAGCTTGAGTTACCTTGCAATCGCAAGAAAAGTAATTACGGCTACAAGCCTCCTCCATTTTTGGCAACTGATATAGACATCGATGCTTATGATGTATTTGGTTGGCGAAGCACAAACATTCATCTACCGTACACGTGGCTCACAGTCGTTGGAGAGTGACTGTCACACGTCATATGAATAAAGCATGTTTACGTCACAACTATATCGTCGACATTGTTTACGTCAACTTCTTTTGTCGGCCATATTTGATTTTATTACTCGTTGTCTAATTCGATCGATATACAGGCCCTTACGAAAAACCCCTCCCATGTTCCAACTACCGTAATTTCCAGAGGTCGCCGAATGCAATTACCAGTTAACTTGGCTTGATTGTTTTCAATCCAAAAAACTCAAGGCTTTACTTTGAAGAGAACCACTATTGAAATTGGGGGCATGGAAACACAACGACTTTCCTTCACAACTATATCGATTGTTCCCACCTTGTCTGCCTATCGATCTTGCCCCTTTTCCACTCACTTGCTATGTCACATTTTCTCAGCAACAATTTTGCAATCACGCTTATAAGAGGAATCTCGTCTTCGTTCCCTATCCTTAACAATCCCCTCTTATTCAACGGTGGACCTTCCCTTTCAAGCTACTCCACTTCTTCTGGACCTGAATCTTTTCTACTTCTCCACTTTTCACTACTTCATTTTGTTTTTCATTTACTACCTACAAAGAAATATCATATTACTTTAGATATTAGGCTATATTTTTAAATAGGTTTATTAAACTATAGTAAAATATGATAAATGATAGTATATTTAAATTAATTTATATTATAGTTTTTAATATACATCAACCCTTATATTATTGAAGGGGTCTTAAAACTAGACATAGGATAATACTATTTTTTAATAATTAATATAATAAAAAATGTACCAGGATCACACCATCGAATAGGAAAAAATTAAACTTGGAGTGAATTTTATTTGGCCCCATTCCATGGGTCTTCACTGGAGCCAATAGGAAAATTCAAATTTTCCTATTTCCATGAACCGTGACTCCTTGTGTTGGCCTTTATTTTTAACCCTTGTATTTATTTTCACTCGCAAAGCCTAAGAAACTATAGGAAAATAATAAAATATTTCAAATAGAATTTACCCTTACCTTTTCTTTGCAGTCCCAATTACGTTTTCACATCAAGAATATTTCACACGCAGTAAAGAACTTTGGAAAGTTTGAACTATTATTTTTACATGTGTGCAATGTGTAAATGTCCCGAGAGAAGGAGGGGTATTAAAATAGATTTCTATAACCACCCAACCAACCAATCCAACCCTTTGATTAGATAATTAAATTAGGATTAATGATTCATGCTCTAGTATCATATTAGGATGAGGAGTTTATTAACCACATTAGTAAATATGTTCACCAAATATTAGTATAAAACATTTGATCATGTAATAAATAAATAAATAACACACATGGACACGGATTTATGTGGAAAACCCGTGAGGGGTAAAAAAACTAAGTTCATATTAAATAATAAAGAATATAAATATTCTTGATTATTTAATTATAAACTAAGGTTTATAGGCACTTAATATTACTTTCTAACATTAGGACCTATGGGATACCTTTGGAGTTCACACATAACACCTATATGTTTACCAATGCACCAAGAACTTGTGTATGCACCATGACACCTCAAAGAATCACACCATGCCACTTCATACACACCATATGAGGTCAAAGAAGGGAAAAAACCAATCAACCTTCATGCCCCTGGATGATTTACACCTCACCAACACTCTTTTCCATCAATGTTATATGACATCAATGAGACTAAGTCTAACATTCTCCCCCTTTTTCATTGATGGTAATCAAATTCAGAAACTTTGATGGAAAACATCATAGCAACACCTTCTATGCTCTCTTTTCTTGTTTCTGAGTGCATTCTCCCCTGTTGACATCTATAATAAAGGCTCCTTAAGTAATTTGGTATGTACACAAAACTAACAATGCATAGGCTTATCCCTACAAGATCCCCCTTAGATTATTCTCACTATCTTATCATTAATGAGCTCAAATAATGCATAGTCTTGTTCACCAATCAACCTCAATTCTTCCCTTAAAAATATTCTTTTCATATTTAGACATTTCACTCTCTGGAGATATCCCCTATTACATCTTACCTTGTACATAAAGTTAGTGATTTAGCTCCCCTATTTTGATAATATTACATCTTCTTGGAGTAGATATGTCATTCAAATTGCTCCATCTTGATGGCATGAGTATTTTAGTGGCTACTAGGGGTAGGGATTACACCCAATTTTTGCCTTATATGTTCAAAAGTTACTTTTGGGAGTGGTTTTTTCAAGATATCTACTACCTCCTCCTTGGTGGACACATGTTCTAATTTGATCCTTTTATCACTTACACCTTAAGAAATGATATTTTATTGGGATATGCTTGGTCTTAGAGTGCAACATAGGGTTTTTAGATACACTTATGGCATGTGTGCTACCACAATACAAGGGAGTAGGTCCATCACATTCCACCTTGTAGTCTTCTAAGGTTTGCCTCATCCATAGTACTTGTGCACAACATAATACAACTGCTATATACTTAGCTTCACATGTGGATAGGGCTACAAGAGATTATTTTTTCGTTAGCCAAGAAATAAGACACTTACCAACAAAGAATGATCCTCCACTTGTTCTCCTTTTTTCATCAATGCTACCTACCCAATCTACATATGTGAAAGCTTTTATCCCAAACTCATTACTTCTTGGATACCAAAGCCCATATTCCATGGTCCCCATGAGATATCTGAATATCCTCTTGACTACTTATAGGTGGTTTTCTCTAGGATCTTCTTGAAATATTCCTACTAGACCAATTTCTTACATGATATTAGGCCTAGAGGTAGTAGAATACAATAAGATGCCTATCATGGATATGTATGTGGTCTGATTGACTCTTGGTGAGTTTTCTTCCTTGCTTAGCTTGCATCTTATGACCATTGGTGTTCCTACTGGCTTACAATCCTCCATCTGAAACCTCTTGAGCATCTATTTTATGTACTTGGTTTGTGATATAAATATGCCTTCCTCAGATTGATTGATTTGCAGTCCTAGGAAGAATGATAGTTCTCCAAGCATGGACATCTCAAACTTCTTCATGAACTCTAAAAATTCATGTGTCATGTTTTCACTATCTCCTCTAAAGATTATGTCATCAAAATATACAACCAAAATTAATTGATGACCTTCTTCTTCCTTTATGTATAGGTTGTTGTATTCCACTCTTTCTTGAAGCCTTGATCAGTTAGGTACCTTCTAATCTATTGTACCAAGTTATATGAGCATGTTTAAGGCCATATAGTGCCTTCTTCAACTTGCACACATAGTCATTTTAGTCTGTAAGTGATAATCGATCACATTTCTCAATGTATACTTCTTCATTTAGGTTCCCATTCAAAAATGTTGACTTGAGATCTCGTTTATCAAAGAACACTTGATAAAGAAAGCATACAAGAAGTCCACATGGGAAAGAAATTCATTCGCAAAGGCGCAAATGGATATGAAGAACACACGTGTGGAGCGAAGTTTAGTTTTCGGGACTTAAGCCATTTTTATCATGAAGATCTATTTTTAGAAGATGGGATGCAAAAATACCAACGATGCAGAGACGATGCGCCACACATTGTCTATTTCTAGAGGATCATATTCAGAGTGCTTTTTGCATGGAGACAATCTAAGAATATGATTGTCACCTCAATTAACTATCAGTAGTCTATAGATAGCACACTTGCATGTGTGGCTATGCATGAAAATGGCATGTGGCTATTAATAGCATGCAACCTATTTTTGGAATAGATAAGCGGTGAAGGGCAAGTCCCCACCCTATATATATGTAGTGAATTACCTGGTAGGAGAGGACAAATATAGAGAGATAGATAACATAGTGTATATGTTTCTGGATTACCGTATCATATCCATGCGCACATCGACATAGATTTCCAGTATTGTAAGAAGCTTCTATGTTATTGTGATGATTAAGAGATGGAAGATATTGACTGAACCTAAGTGTTATTCCTGTGTATAATTGAGTAGTGCATGTTCTTACTTCTATCATGATTATTGTTTAAACCTATTCTTTCCTAGATCTAGATCGGTCATACACTGTATAATGATGTATTAAGTTATGGATTTGTTTGCTTTAAGTCTTCATCATGTTAACATTCTATTACAACAACCCTAAAGAACTACTTGGTACCTTTACATGCTTCGGGTGAGCACTCAGTCTAGGCTAAGTGATGTGCCAGCGCGTTTAGAGTGTCATTTGGTGAATTCTAGGTTACATCATTGGTTCCATTGTTGGGACCTCTTCTTCAGTTGTTTTCAAGATGGTTCATGATGAAGACATACCAGTTAACTCTAGCAAGTATTGAAGAGTGGATACACGATCTAGAGGAAGAATATGCATGGCGGTTCAACATTGGAATTGAGTTTAACGCATGCATATGGGTAGAACAGAAATTGTATGAAAGCTTCTATGAGATATTTTTCACCATCTTTCTAGTAGAATTATTCGAGTGACTGATTGCTTATGCATCTAAGAGGAATTGGAGGTATTGTGCACTTTTCTGGACATAAGAAGAATTTCAGGTCCTTTATGATGTTGATCTAATCTAGACTCGTGTTGTGGATTAGTGGTTTCATGGTGTTCTAAACAATTATATTCTAGAATATTCAATTTTGATGTATTCTTTCCTGAGGTAGCTAAATTCTAGTTTTTGTGGTATCCAAGAGGAGCATATCTACAAGGTATTCCACTGGTGATCAAGATCTTGATGGTAACTTTGAACCTGGAGAGTAAACTAATGGCTAACTAAACCTCACCATGCGCGAGGGCAGGAACATGTTTGGTGAAAGATGGAAGACCTAGCGGCAAAAAGGTAGAGAGAGGAAAGGTGGCTTAAGTATAATGAGGCGTGTGAGAGGGAGATAGAGAAGCAGTGTACCATTGCAGAAAGTATGGTGTTGAGGAGAGAGATGGATCGTGAAGGATTTGAAGCTCATGTAGAAGATGTGGATCTAGAGCATCAGGAACTCCCCATCTTGGAAAACATGATAGAGATTTCCCCTTGAATTCACACAAGTATGCGCAAGAAAAGACTACTCGGGCCACGGGTGTGCATCTTAATCCACCTGGTGACCTAGCCTTGCACTTGGTTTTCCAGTATCTAGTACGACAAGTAATCAGCAAGTGAATTTTGGAAACAGAGAACCAGTGAGTAAGTCGAGAGAAAGTACATCAATGGCATGCCGATGGCTTCAATTTTATTTGGAGGAACATTTTTAGGCACATCATCCGCATAGAATGTAAGCGCACAAAATGTTGGGTTCACCTCTGGAAGTGGAACTACCACATGTACTATAGGGGTTCGAGAGAGTACTACACGCCGAACACAAGGAGTACATCTACGGTCTTATTCCAGCTACAGCTAGAGGAAGAGGCGAGCTTTCCCATGGAACATGTTATACGTGTGGATCTCTTGACCATTATAGGCATGAATGTCCTCGAATATTGCTTGTTCTTTCTGCGCAGAAAGAACCATAACTATGAAGAGTTCCCCTGACTTATATGAGAATCGAGTAAGCAACATAAGTAAGAAAAAGGCATCGAGATGGTTAGAATCCAACACGCAAAGTAGAAGATCAATGAATGCCCAAGATAGCACTAGGACTCGAGGCATTAATAGTGAAGATTACTATAGAGATGAAGTGGCGCACACAAAAGAGAGACATTACAAAAGAAACCTACCATCACTAAGCATGACGTCCTTCATGCCCGGTACCCAAATCGTGCTTATCGAAGGAGCTTTATTAAGATACCATGGAAGTACTAAGGAATCTTCAAGGTGAGATATAATACTTAAAGGAGTAGAAGAAAGCATCAGAGACAATCCAAAATGATATTGATGATCTGAGAGAAGTGTACAAAATATTGCGCTAGGAGAACATCATTCCACTATTAGGAAGTTGGTTAAAAGGGAACACTCTACGCAGAAGTATTAAGACCGACGACAGATCATGCATGCAAATAACCCCCGATAGTATTGACTATGAAAAGGCAATTACTCAATGTTGTTGTGGATGGATGGTTGTTAAACAACATATTGATTGATAAAGGTGCGAAGTAAATGTTCTTACATTAGATGCATGGGTAAAAATGGGAGGCTTCCATTACAACAATCATCTAATGTGTTGTTTATGGAAAACCGGACTAAGGTCACTCCCTTGGGAGTTTTGAAGGATGCATCTATAACCATACAAGGAGACAAGTTCATTGGGGATTTTGAGGTATTAGCAGATTCATGATAAGAAAATAGTTTTCTAGCCTTGCTTGGACGCCCTTGGTGTTATGTGAATAATGCTGACTTGAGATTCAATAAGGGGTATATCAGCTTTGAGAACAAGGAGGAAAGAGTTGTGATACCTTTGACAAATGGGAATTCTACGCCATATGTTGAGCCTCTAAGTGAGGAGGACTTAAACAGAATCATGTACGCATTATTCATGACCCGTGAGGTCAATGAACCATCAAAGGAAGGCATCCTACAAAGTGGGAGGATTCTCATTATATTAGTGATACTACAAGTATTTCTTGTGATAGTTGGGCTCATGGTACATATGAACTAGTATGACGCGAGGTAAAAGCACGATTGCACACAAGAATGGAATTCATTTTGTTCGACGGATAGGTAGCGTAGTACCTTGGTATATAGGGGTAGAAGATCTTCCTATATTTTTGAAAGCCATGGAAGCACAATGTGTTCGAGATCAAATTAAGAGAAGAGATATGTTAGTGTATACCTTGCGCACGGGACAGCAATACTTGGTGGGTAGTCCACAGAGACAATCTTCTATAATGGGAGGAGATTAGAATCACCCTATCTACTAGGTTTTTAAGGAGCAACACACCTACGCATATATGCACTTATAATGGTGATCAACCTATTCAATATTACATTCAACAAAGGTGAGAGACTCTAGGCAATGAGACAAGAAGTATTACCACCTTCACTCTTGGTGCATAGATTGTACTCTACTCTATAAGGATGTGCATGTGCCAGTATGTATACGCAGAACTACATCGAGAGACCGGAATTGGCAGAATTTGACTACAGGAATGTTCTTGACCTTTGACTACTTATCGAATAAACCTCCCGTCAAGAAGCATTAAAATTTTCAAGCGCTCAACTATGGGAGATAGTGCAAAGGCGTAAGAGCATATTCAAGAATTATTTGGTGAGACAGAGTCCTGGAGAGTGTTTTGAAAAGGAAGAAAAAATAGAATCCATACTACTTGAACTTGCTTACCTTAAGAGCGAGAAAGGAAAGATGGTTTACATTGTGGATGATGAGGAAGTTGAGAACCTAGATATTGAACATTCACAAGGGGTGTGCGAGGTCTTGGATAGTGTAAAAGGATACGCGCGCCTATCACGAACCCATGAAGACAAAGAAGGTGAATATAGGTTCGAGGCTGAGCCAAAGGAGGTCATAATTGGAGACTATTGGTCATAGAATTGGAAGTGGCAAAGATCATTGAGTTACTCAAGGATTATCAAGACTTATTCCCTTGAGGGTATCATGAACTTAAAGGTGTGCATGAATCACTTGGGAAAATGAAGATAAAACTTAAGGATGGTGCATGCCCAGTTAGAAAGAGGCCTTACATAATGAACCCCAATTTGCGCAAAAAGTCAAAGAAGAGATTGATAACACATTAAAATCTAGAATTATTAAGCCCCTTGATGAGTCGAATGGGTTAGTCCAATGGTGATCAGAATCAAGAAGGATGGACGAATTAGAATATGTGTGGACTACATGGAGATGAATGATGTATGTGTAACAGATCCATTCCCTACACCATTTACTAAGGAAATACTAGAGTTGTAGGGCATGAAATATATTCCTTCACAGATGGGTTTTCCGGGTATCATTAGGTTAGGATTGCTCAAGAGGATCAAGAAAAGACCACTTTTACTACTAAATGGGGCATTTTTTCCTATACTGTGATGCCTTTTGGACTGAAAAACGCACTGCCTCTTGTATTCTCGCGGATAGTTGTTTAGGAATTCAAAGATTTTATTCACAACTTTTTATAGGTTTATCTAGATGATTGGACAATATATGGGCTTGTGAAAGATCATTGTGACAATCTACGCTTAATGTTTGAACGATGTAGACAATTGAGTATCTCTTTAAACATCAAGAAGTACATATTTTCTACACCTTTTGGAATACTGTTAGGACATATAATCTACACGGAAGGTTTGTTGGTTGATCCAGCTAAGGATGTAGTCATTCTAGGCCCAGGAAGTGCCTACCACCAAAGTGAGGTGTGTGGATTTTGGGTCACACAGATATTATCAAAAGTTCATCAAAGGGTATGCCAAATTTGTTGCACCCTTGGAAGAATTACTAAAGGGGAAAGGTACATTTTAATGGGGAGAACTAAAGCAGCGCGTTTGAGAATTAAATGAGAAACTTACTATCGTGCCCATTCTGCGCATTCCCTCATGGGATAATCCATTTCATGTGCATGTGGACGCCTCTAGCATGGCCATTAGCATTGTGTTAGCTTAACCTATTGAAGGTATTGTAGATCATCTAATTTGTTTTGCTAGTAGGAAGTGACTCTGCTGAATGCAATTATATAACTACAGAGTGTGAAGCTTTTTCAATGATCTATGCATTACAAAAGTTTCGATAGTACTTGTTAGCAACCCCATTTGTGTTTTATACAGATCATATGGCATTGAAGTATTTGGTGAACAAACCTATCTTATAAGGGTGCATATTTCAAGAGTTTGACTTCACGGCTGCAGGTGATGGGTACTCCATATTTGTCATAGATTTGACTTCAAAGAAACCATGCTTTGGCACAGCTTATATGGTTAAGTAGGATGAAAAAGTAAATTGAGCATGGATCATACCACTTGTCCTCCCGAATTCACTTGGGGATGGAATATGTGTGTGATGCAGCTAGTTGGGTAATCTGATGTCTTCGACACGCACTAGTGGAAACTATGAATCATAGACCAAAGAAACCATACTCGAATGCTCCAATCAATATCGAGCTCTGTGTGATTCGGTCTATGGGTTATGGAATACATGGAAAATGACCATAGTTTCGTGTATACCTCCGTATAGGGTCTAGAAGACAGTTGATGTCTTTCTGCCTACCTGAAAAATCTTAGTTTGTGGCACGCTAAAAGGATAATTGTTCGAATAGGCATTAGAAAATACTAGAAAGCTAGCATCTTGTTATATGGATTCGGCGTTTGTGGGTACAACCGCTTCACGTATTATATGGTCTCGCTTTGGTCATGTGTGACACTCTAATCCCTAATATCCAATAGTCATATGCTTTCTCGTCGAGTACCTCACGGGCGTTCTGCACTCTATATTTAAAATTAATAGTTGTCACAATTAGATGAAGCATTACGTTGTTGTGTATTAGAGCATGAGTGCAAGGATATTATGGAAGAATCCCATGGTGGTATTACGTATCTAGGCCACTATATGCGGGGAATGACCAAAATGTGTGCGCTGAAAGATCCTACTTGTTTAACCCGCTTATTATGGTGGAATCGATCCTAAGATCCCGATCTATATCAATTATTGTATAAATTGGCTTGATACGTATTCCCCTGGGGCTTCTAGTCCCGTGATTGTATTGCAAAATGTGCAGTCAAGACCTATTGAAATATATCTATAACATATATAACTCTATATTTTTGTATTTTTCTCGATAAACAACTATTTTAATATATCCAAATTGGGAAAACAAAGAGATGAGATGCCTTTGAAATAGACTAATTACTTGGAAGACTCTTGATCCAAATTGAATCATAGTTTCCATTCAATCCCCACAGAAATGGGCCATCGATTGGCTACTTTGTGAGGACCTAATTTTTGAAAGCTTAAAACCGGATTCGCGTAGGGCGAATCCGATGGGTCATGCTTTGTCATTACTCCTGTTCGTGCTCACGTTATCTCACAAGGTGGGAAGAAGCAACACCTAGATTTTGAGTAAAGGACTTTACATCGAATACAATGCTAATAGCATAGAGCTTGGCTTATGTAATTCCTAGGGGATTTATTGGGAGAATGTATCTTAAGAACAAAACCTCGATAATGGCTTTCTATTTAATAAATAGACTATCTTACTCCAATGTGTCAACTTTAAGCTTGACAAGTGATAGGGGTACACACTTTTTGAATGAAACAATCAACACTATCCTATTAAATGAGTTTATGGTTGCAAATTTGAGGGGCCATTTGCTTGAAAAGCTACATTTACCCTAAATCATCCTCAATGAAAATGGAGGAACCGGAATCATTAATGCAGGCTTTCAAAAGATTTTGAGCCAAACATTGAAAAAAAGGTGATGTTGGAAGAAAGGATTGGGATGATAAATTTTCAATTGTTCTTTGGGCATATAGAATAAAGCACACGGGGCTTATAAGATAACGATTAAACAAATCCACACCATTTCAGATCATGGTGTTTACGTGTGGAATCCATTCTCCCTATAGAATTTATGTTACCTTCTTTGTGGCATTAGCAGGAATGAAGACATTAGAAAAGAAACATCTTGTTATACGGTCTAGTTGATGAGCATGCTTTAGATGAACATATTGAGAAGATGATTATGGAAGAATCCCATGGTGGATGAGAGGCCACTATGCAGGGATGCAACCACCGAAAGATCCTACTTGCTAGATGGAGTCGGAGAAGGAAAAGGCCGTAAAGCGCAAAGCATGTGACATTGTCAAAAAAACATAAGGGATAAGAAGTTTGAGATTAGACAAATGGTTCTTCTCTATGACTCTAAGTTCTTGTGCCATCCAAGGAAACTTAAGGTACATTGGTTAGGGCCAACATTTTATTACTTACATCCTTGAAACATGCGCTTTCCTATTAAATTTTAAACCAGCACTAGATAGAACATGGTTACCCTAAGATTTTAAGCAAACATTGGGAGTAAGAAAGTTGAAGCCTTTGGGCATATAGAATAACTTATAAATAAGTCTTCTTGGTGTTTTCCATTCTCCCTAATAAGGTAGTATTGATGAGCATTTAGATCATATTGGTTTCCATTCTTTATTTCCTTTATGTATTTCCAAATTTTCTCTATCTAAGTTCTTGCGCCATCCAAGGAAACTTAAGGTACATTGGTTAGGGCCATATGTTATTACTTTTTCCAGTTTTTAGGTTTACTATTGTTTCTTGTGTTTGTAAATAGTATTTAGATCTTTTCCACACGCATGAAGCTAATTATTACTTACACGCATGAAGCTAATTACTACGTGAAGCATGTTTATGCATAGAGGAATGCACATCCTTTTAGTGTGGGGTGGTTGTTGATATCCAGGTACAAGATTGTGGGAATTGAAAGATGAAAATAATAAGCTGCTACGGGTGTTTGTCAAAGTAAAAACATTACTTCTCAAAAGTGACCAAGGATGGAGATGAAAGAAGGAATAATATAACACAAGGTAAGTAGAGGCCATGATAACTACCAGGATAAGGTATAATGATGAGGTACTCAGGTGTAAGGATGCACGCTGAAGAGAAGTCTGTGACCAGAGGGTAGGAAGGTGCGCTAGAAGGTTATAGCTGGGGCACGAGGATGTAACGCGCGGAAAGGATGGAATTGGTCAATTAATGAGAGGATATTTGGTAGGTGAAGGAGCAATGAATGTATCAAAAATTTGAAAATCTATATAAGGATGGGATGCGAGTTCATTTTTACCATTGCAATTAAGAGTATTTGAAAGAAGCCAAGTACAAAGCTAAGAGATCATTTTAAGGTGTGAGAGGTGTGTAACCAGTCATGATGAAGAGATCTATGTGCAGAAGGAGCTTGTGTCCCCGGAGGTAAAGGGTTTGAGCAAAGCAAGGTGACAGAGATGAGCTACCTCACGTAATTTCACCTAGGGAACGCTGAATCAAACTAGGGTTTGCTTTGCACCTTGCAGAATTTGAGCGGCAAGGATCTACAAAGGATTACAAGGTAGAAATGGCACCCAAGAAAGTAGTTGTAGCAGGAGTGAAGGGAAAGAAGAAGGTGGTAGAAGAAGAAGAAGAGATGGCTCTAGAAAGCAATTTTTCTCGAGATAATATCCAGGGGGTTATCGTCGACTAGGAGTGGGATTCTCACATAAGGAAAAGAAAAGTGAGTGAGTACAATCACCGTACCATAGAGAATAAGAAGGAGCTTGACGCATTGTTGAACACGAAGATAAATAAATGCATGGTGGAAGACATGTCGGTGTATGATGATGTTGGTGAGAAGCTCTTGTAGAGATAGGAGTTTACCAACTATATGAGCTCCCTTACTATGGGAAATATGAGCCTTTGTACTAATGGCTCATGAGCAGAGTGCATGAGGAATTTTTCTACTTTGCAAGTCGCAGAGTCAGAATTTCAGCCACGCTCATCTCCATGGTAACGGGGTTGAAAGGCACAAGAGATGATTTGTGAGATGATATGACAGAAAAACCACAATATTGGAGACCAGAAAGGAGTTGGGGTATATAAAGGGTCTGTGCGGTATGGACATCGAAAAATTGAAGAAGTATCCAATTGTGCAAGTGGCCACGCATCTTGTTACAAAGCTCAATGACCAGAAAGGTGGTCACAAGTGAACACCATGTGGCTACACATTGCCAAAAAGATGTCTGAAGGAGTAGTCTATAACATTCCATAAAAATCGAAACAAACACTTGTTGAATGACAAGCCTTGGAGGTTGAAATAAAACATGAATATCCTGAATTATTTGTTCAAGTTGAGGAAGAGATTGCAGGGTAAAACATTCTTTCATACATTCATTCTTTCCATTCTTTCTATTCTTCTATTCTTTACTTCAGCTTTTGGAGATACCCATTGTCGAGGTGACAATGAGATTAGTGTGGGGTAATGTTGATCAAAGAACACTTGACAGAGAAAGCATACAAGAAGTCTCGCGTGGGAAAGCAAGTCATACACAAAGGTGCAAATGGATAGGAAGAACGCACGCGTGTGGAGCAGAAGTTTAGTTTTTAGGACTTAGCCATTTTTGGGCATGAAGATCTTTTTTAAAAGATGGAATGCAGAACATACCAATGATGTAGAGACGTGTGCACGCCACACATTGTCTATTTATGGAGGATCGGATTCAGAGCGCTTTTACATGGAGACAATCTAAGAATAGGATTGTCACCTCAATTAACTATCAGTAGTCTATAGATAGCACACTTGCATGTGTGGCTATGCATGAAAATGGCATGGCTATTAATAGTGTGCGGCTTGACCTATTTTTAGAATAAATAAGCGGTGAAGGAAAGTTCCCACCCTATATATATGTAGTGAATTACCCGGTAGGAGAGTACGGATATAGAGAGAGATAGATAACATAGTGTAAATGTTTCTGGATTACCGTATCAGATCCATGCGCACATCGGCATAGATTTCCAGTATTTTAAGTAGCTTGTGTTATTGTGATAATTAAGAGATGGAAGATATTGACTGAACCTAAGTGTTATTCCCGTATAATTGAGTAGTGCATGTTCTTAATTCTATCATGATTATTATTTAAACCTATTCTTTCCTAGATCTAGATCTGCATCAGAATCGTATAATGATGTATTAAGTTATGGATTTATATGCTTTAAGTCTTCATCATGTTAACATTCTACTACAATAACCCTAAAGAGGGACATGGTACCTTTGCGCGCTTTGGGTGAGCACTCACTCTAGGCTGAGTGATGTGCCAACATGTATAGGGTATCATCCGGTGAATTCTAGGTTGCATAAAGATCCATTTGGTATACCTTGAATCTTTTGTATGCTACATATGCTAAGAAGAGTCTAATGGCCTCCATTCTAGCCATTGGTGCAAATGTTTCTTCAAATTCCACTCCTTGAACTTGTGCATACCCTTTACAAAACAAATATATATTTTTAATTTCTTGTGACCTCACCTTTTTTATTGAGCTTATTTCTGAAAACCCACTTAGTTCCAATGACATTTTTGTTCTTGGGCCTAGGCACTAGTTCCCAAGTCTCATTTTTCTCTATTTGGTCCAATTATTCATTCATAGCATCAACCCAATTTTTATATTTTCTAGCTTCCACAACACTATTTGGTTTAATCTTGGATAAAAGAGAAATGTTCTCTTGGTTTTGGGCATTCACCAATCTCCCCTTTTTATATGTCTTCCTCCTTATTGTTTATTATCTAAGTTTATAGGATGGTATCTCTTGACCTATCTTGAGGGAGATTTTGTGTCTAGTATTTCTTCATCCTCATATTCTTCTTCTTGATTTCTCTCTGCAGCTTCATCATCATCTTGGATGTATATGCATTGAGAAGTATCCTTTGGTTGAGATTTGGTCTTCATTGGATAGGTTTCATCAACTATAACATTTTTGTTTTTTCTTATCTTTTGTAGGCTTTTGTTATATCACCTATATAATGAGATTATTGAGGAGTATCCCAATAATGTACCTTCATTATTCCTTGATTCAAACTTACCTAGGTTTTCTTCATCCCTCTTGATGAAAAACCTACTTCTAAACACTCTTAGATGCTTCACATTTGTAGGCCTTATTTTCAAATTTTCATAGGGGTATTATTTTTTTATCCTTATTTGAGCTCTATTTAAGATGTAGAATATTGTATTGACTTCCTCCCTCCAATAGCCATTAGATAATTTGGACTCATTTAGCATAGTTATTTCCATCTCTTGAACAATCCTATTTTTTCTCTCCACAACTCCATTTTGTTGAGGTGTTCTAGCTATTGAAAATTGCCTTCTTATTCCATGACTTTCACAAAACTCATCAAAATCATTTGACAAAAACTCACCTCCTTTATCATATATCAATCATTTGATCTTTACATTTTTCATTTTCAACTAGAGATTTGAATGTCTTGAACTTGTCAAGGGATTCTGATTTTTCTTTCAGGAATGCAACCCAAGTCATTCTTATGTAATCATTAATCAATAACATGAAGTAACTCTCACCTTGAATTCTCTCAATCCTTGTAGGTCCAACAAGATCAGTATGGATCATTTCTAGTGGTCTTGTTGTGGAGTACTCCTTGGAGTTGAATCTTCTCCTTTTTTTTTGCAATGTAAGCATGCTTTGCAAAGTGTATCAGCAAGTTTGATGATTTTGGGCATGTTTCTCACACATCCTTTGAGCTAATTTTGACAAGATTGTCAAAATTTAGGTTCCCTAACCTCCTATTCCAAATCCAACTATCATCAATATTGCTTGTGAGGAATTTCTCCTTGTTGATCTCTTTCAAGACATACATGTTGTTCTTGGTCCTTTTGGCCTTGCCAACTAGCTTGCTTGATTTTCTCTTCCTTATATCACAACCTTTGTCATGAAATACCAAGGTGTACCCTTTCTTGCACATTTTACTCACACTGAGTAGGTTGTGTTTTAATCCCTCTACATACAATACATTTTTAGTTACTTTTTTTCCATTATCTAGACTCAATGTTCCCTTACCTACAATGCTTATAGATGTGTTCTCCAAACCTTACTATTCCTAAGGCATCCTCTTTTAATGAGATGAATTTTCTCTTATTCCCTATCATATGACTTGAACATCCACTATCAATGTACCATGCCATGTATTCATTTTGAGTATGAAAGGTATTTGAGTTATACCATGTACCATGCCAAGGACCAAAATTTTGGAAATTATAGTAGACCATTTCATTGTTTCCTCTCATTTTTTGTGAGTAAAAGTTCCTTCCATGACCCCTTTTTGCATATCTTCTACACTTTATAGCTTTATGTCCAAACATATTACAAGAAAAACAATAGCCATAGAAAGAGTGAGTGTACCTTATTGCATGAGGTTATCTGATTGAGTTGGTCCTTCTCTTGACCTTCTTGTTAGTAGCCTCCCTTGCTTGAGGTGGTTCTTGAGTTATTTTTCATCTTTCTTACTAGTTTTCTTGTCATCCTTGTGATCTTCCTTGAATCCTATACCAGTTTTGTCATTTGAATACCTTTGATTGCTTAGAAGCTCATTTAGGTCACTTGAACTTTTGTCAAATCTATTATATGCTTTCAACTTGCTTGATATCTTGATCTAGTTTAGTTTTTAGAAGCTCCATATCTCTGTATTGATTTTGAGGAATTCTTCCTCTTTGGATTTGAAGGATGTTGAGATCAACTCTAGTTGTGCTTCAAGCTCTTTGATTCCATCTTCATGATCTCTATCCTTCTTTCTCTTCCTTTTCTCAAAAAAATTGATTTTCTCTTCATACTCTTTCAACATTGACTTCATTTTTGGTTCTTCATCATTTGGAGCTTCAATTCCTCAAGGGAACTAATCAATTCTTCTTCAAGGTTCACTTCAACATCCTCCTCCTTTGAAATTTCATCTTCACTAATATTCTTACCTTTTGAGATGCTTCCAAAGGTTGTCTCCATGGCCATGAATAGGGTGTCAAGATGGATATCTTCATATTCACTTTTATACTTGTTGGTGTCACTTGAATCTAATGAAATTGTTTCCTCTTTAGTGTAGAGATTCTTTTTATTCTTGAAGAAATTTTTCTTTCCTTCCCTTTTCTTGAAGATTTTCTTATGCTTATGAGACTTGTTGTCCTCTTCATCATGCTCATCTTGCTCTCCTTGTTTTTGTTAGGAAAAATGGAAGCAAAAGTGACCTACTTGACCACAACTAAAGCATTTAAAAGGAATATTTCCTTTGTATTTTCCTGACCCTCTTTTTAGTCTCCTAAAAAACATAACTTCTATTCTCTCATCATCCTCCTCCATGTCAAATTCAAATTTACTTTTATTTTCTTGTGGTCCCTTATCAACTTTGAATGTAGCCTCCTTCTTGATTGGTTTTGCTTAATTTTTCCTCATCTCATAGGAAGTTAGGATGCCATGAAGTTCATCCATTTTTAAGGTGCTCAAGTCTTTTTATTCTTCCATAACTGAAACCTTGGAGTCATACTTAGATGTCAAGGATCTTAACACTTTTTGAACAACCATTGTTTCCTCTATCTTTTCTCCTAGTCCTCTGATGACATTTATCACCTCATCAAATCTCTGCAAGTAGGATGTAATAATTTCATCTTCCTTCATTCTCGGCTCTCAAATTTCCTTCGATAGGTTTGCAACTTAGCTAACTTGACCTTGTTGTCTCCTTCATAGATAGTATTTAGTTTATCCCAAATATCTTTGGCTATGTTACAATGCATAAATTTTTACAAACTATGCTTCTACCATTCCACATAAGATTGCATTCATTTCCTTTGATTTATTCTCATTATCCCTCTTATGTGTTGCATCAGTTTAGAGGTGTGCTTAGAATGGTGTAGCCATCAACTACTAACTGCCATATATCAAAGCCTAGAGACATGAGATAGGTCTTCATTTTAATTCTCCAAAATGCATAGTTGGTTCCATTAAAGAGAGGTGCATTGGAAGTAGAGAGACCACTTTGAGCTTGATGACCGGCCATGCTTGTGTGCTTATTGGATCTCCTCTAAGATGTTAATCTTAATCCAAAAGGACCTAGTTCTGATACCAATTATTGGAAAACACAAGCACCAAGAGGGGAGGTGTGAATCAATTCTTATTCAATCATTGAAAATAATTTTATGTCTCAACAAAACATTCAATCTTGATTAACCTTTACAATGAGGAAATAAGAAAATGAAGATAAAGCACACATAAAGAGAATGGTTTATGTGGTAAACCCTTAAAGGGAGAAAAATCCACTAAAACCAATGCATTACTGTGGATAATTGTCCCATGAGATATTACAAAGATTCAATTTGTTGAGAACATACTCAACTTGAAGCACCAACTCTAACAATTTAATCAAACACCTACTTGAAGGCTTTTGCTAGATACAACTTACATGGAAGCACCAACTCCATACTTTTCTAAGCATTCAATTAGAATTTTTAAAAATTGATCACATCAATATAACCTAATTTCTTAAGACAACAAGTTTGTGATCTCATATTCATCTCATATGTGTTCATCCTCCTTCACACACCTATTTTCACATCACCTCATTCTACTATAAGATCAATCACAAGACATATTTTCTATGAATATCAAATCTAACATGCACCCTTGGATGACAAACTCTTACACTTCTCCATCATCATATACCAACATCTTCACATTATTACCTCTTGAACTCATATGTAAGATTCTAGAGGACATCACCTAGATCCATTACATATCATCATTACATATGTAAGTGTGTTAGTTGTAGGTAATATCCTTTCTTGATATATTGTGACACTTATAAAACCTATGAGGAACTATAGAATGTTTCTGAACTCACTACACCTATGACACCATTGAATATATTCCATTTTCAAACTGACATCTGCTAACTTCTTTTGTAATGATTTATTCCTTCTTGTTCTCTCATTAACAAAGACTTATTTGTCTTCTAGCTATCATAAACTATAAAAAAATGTGTTGGAAAGGTGTGTGTACATTAATAAATTCATATCATTTCAATATATATCCTTGAAAATATTTTTAACTCACCATTTTATCATCAAACCTCCATTAGGACTAATATGCTCCACTAGGTCTATGACCTTCAAAACACAATTTTCAACTTGGGTGCATGAGACCCACTCTAGGCTCATGTCATGCAATGAAATCAAGAGGGAAGAATATTCAAGATGTCCAAGACATCACCAAGTGCTTGGAGTGTTACATGTTAGGGCATAAGACCTCTATTTCATCTCTTCTTCTTGGTTGGATATGCACAGTTATGGTAGATCAAGATCACAATCACAAGATTGTTTAACCAACACTAATGTAAGAACTTGCAGAGAATTTTGATGCTTGGAGAATGTTTTATGTGACCTTTGGTTCACCTTCAAATACATGGTGTAGCCCTACCATCTTCATTCACACCATGAAACATTGATTAGGACAAGGTCCTAATGGGTTTGTATGCACAAAAACTAGTATTCACAAAATGAGTAAGATCATTCATTAAACTACTTGTTCATGGATCTCATGGAAAATTTATAGAAATATGTAATGTTTCTAAAACTTTTGATTTCCATATCATGAACCATTTAATGTAATATAACTAAAATATTCTTACATCTCTGAGACTTCTCACACTAGGTTTTAGGTCACAAAAACTAGTCTTGGCCTAGTTAGCTTCCATCACTCCAAAATTCACTTTCAAACCCAACCATTACATGGAACACTTCACCATATACATCAAATATGTCTTAAAACACTCACCTACATGGGTTATGTGGATAAATTCACACTTACATTATTGTTTCTCAGACCTTCTTGACAAACCTAGTGAGCCATTACGGAACATTTTGTATGAAATGTTTCACCAAAATTTTACAAATAATCGACCACTCGTGGATAGTTAGGGAACATCCCAAGATTTTTCCCACAGTTACCCTTTCATCTTGAAACCTACAACACATGTGTTGCACAAGAAAAACTTCACAAAATAGAGTATTTTCTGTAGCTTCTCATGACACCTAGAGCATGCCACCACCACCAAAATGAGATATGGAGAGTTCTCTATAAGATTGAATCATCACTTTAGCATTCCCATGTAATTTGGAGACAAAAAACTTCACATTTTTCCTATCACTCCAAAATTAGGGTTTTGGGAGGGTTTAAACCAACTTAACTTCTTAAGGATCATTCATAAAGTATAGGGCATCATTTTACCTCATTCCAATTGCAAAATGTTCTTGACTCCATGCCCTAACATTGATGAATGGATCAGGTCCCCATGTAGAGATTTAACATGTGAGTGAGAACTTCAAACTTGACCCTCAAGATGGAAATGGCCATTTGAGACCTTGATAAGTTGGATCCATCAATTTGTACCCAAGAGCTTCTTCATTGTATCTAATGAAGATATATATTTTTTTCTTTCATAACTAGGTTTTTTCTCTTCTTTTTGGAAATGTTTATTCTTAATTTACACCCAAATAATCTGAGGTATATAATGGATGGTTTTCATCCTGATTATGCTTCATGTAGTATTACTCTATTAAGAGAAACAATGAGAACTCTATTCAATAGATATATTATTATCTTAGTTTCTTCAACCCTAAATTTATTTGCAAGACTAAATCATTGATCATACATCATACCATTTACATGAATATATGGTTCTTTATCTCAACAACAAAATTTTGATGTGGTGTATGTGGAGGCATTTTCAATGAATCCCATCACCTTGCAAGAATTCTTTGAACTTGTTGTTAGTGTATTCCCCTCAACTGAGTGAAGAGATCTAGTTTTATGACCGGTCTCGGTCTCAACAACCACTTTGAAATTTTTAATTTCTCAAAAGTTTAATCTTAGTACGAAGATGATAAATCCACATTTTTCTCAAATAATCAATACAAAACATGAAATACTTGAAACCTAGAATTCAAGTAGGTTGCATCGGTCCACAAATATTGGCGTGCACTAAATCAAGCTTACATGGAGCTCAATGTGTACTATTCTAGAATGATGTTTTGTTTTTTTTATTAATAGGTAATTTGGGAACTTATTTGTGTCCTTCTTGAGAGGTGACAATCCTCTCACCATATCATACCACAGAGTGTGTCAAGATATTCAAATTTTATGTGGTCAAATATCGTGTGCCACAACCGAGTAAAGGACGTGTCCTTCATAATTAGGCCTAATTGTCTTTCTAGAAAAAATCCAGCTAAAACATATGTCCAACATTTGAAGCTTGTGAAACAATTTTAAAATTCTAGATTTATCAAGAATCAAATAAATCTTCTTATCGGCTTTACAATCAAAATCCATCATCATATTATGATTTAGAAGTTGACTACCGATAGAATTTTTTAGTCAAACCAAGTGACGAATTTCATTGATACTTATACTTTACCCATTCAATATTCTATCAATACAAGGGTAGTGTCCAAGGATATTTTAATTAAAGAAACCATTAAATATGTATTGAGCATGTAACATAATCAATTGAGAAAAAACAACTTTTATCACTAAGAATCTATCATAAATTATCAAAATTAATAAAATAAATAGAGGGAAATGTTGATCAAAGAACACTTGTGAAAAGAACAAAAGAAGTTTGCGTGGGGAAGTGAGTCATATTCAAAGGTGCGAATGGATAGGGAGAACATGTGTGCGGAATAGAAGTTCAACTTTTTGGGACTTAGCCATTTTTTCATAAAGGTCTATTTTTAGAGATGGCATGCAGAGCACACAAACGAGGCAGAGACATGTGCGCCATGCATTGGCTATTTTTAGAGGATTAGATACGAAGCACTTTGCATGGACACAAGCTGGAAATAGATATGCTACTATCAATTAGCTAGTAGTAGTCTATTGTTAGCGCACTTGCATGTGTGGCTATTTTTGTAACAACGTGTGGCTATTAGTAGCATGCGACCTATTTTTGGAATGGATAAGCGGTGAAGGGAAAGTCCCCACCCTTATATATATGTAGTAAAGTATATATATAGGGGAATCGAGATATACAGAGATATATATGCTATGCACATATATTGATATTGTAATGAAGCTTCTATAAACTTGTTGTATTGAATATAATGGAGGATATTGGCTGAATTTAAGTGTTAGTTACTGTGTATCTCGAATCTAGTATGTGTTTGATCTCGTCGTGGTTAGTACTTAATTCTTTGTTCCTTAGATACGAGATCTAGTATGCTTTGTAGAATGATGAGCTAGTAATAGAACTATATATGTTAAGTCTCGTCATGCTAACATCCCGCAACAACAACCCTAAAGAGGACATAATGTCTTTGGAAAAGCAACAAGCGAGCGTGGGAATCTACAAGTAACTCTTCCGCGCACCCGAAATTCTCCCGAGGTCGTGCTAGACAAATGACCGGTGGGGATGAAATATGTATGGAATGCAGACAACCTAGTTAGGCAATCTAATGTCTTCATACGCACTAGTGGAATTTGTGAATCTAAGGCAAAGAAGGCCCTTCTAACTCGAACTAGTGTGATAGATCGATCGAAGGATGAACTAAAGAGGCTCCAATCAATATCGAGCTCCGCGTGATTCGGTCTATTGGTTGTGGAATACGTGGAAAATGACTGGGATAGTTTCGTGTATTTCTCCGGATAGGGTCATAAGGTGGATGATGAATACGAAGAATTCTATGGACGATTCTCTAGCCTAGTCCGAATTCTCTAGCTTCTTAACTCTAGTGAAGATAATTGTTCAATGATGATAGGTGGAAGTGGAGTGGATCGGAATACTGAGTGTGCGTAGGCCAAAGATCATGTCTAATTTTCCTATGGATTCGTTAGGGTGCAGCGGGATTTGTGGGTCAAATGTTTGAGACTCGCGGTTGTTGTGGACTGCTATGGTCATGCGTGGAATCAAGTCCTAATCCCGAGTATCCGGTAATCGTATGCTTTCTCAAATTCTATGTTTAGACTCAATAAAGTGTGTGATTTTCTTGAAATATCTCACAGGCGTTAAATCGTGCGACTGGATCCTTAAACTAGTATCTATATTTGTGAGAGTGTCTCTCGCACTTGTTTGTCAGGACCAAAGGATCACACCCAAAGGTTTGTTCTCTTTCTAATCCTCTTACAACATATGGATATATACCTAGGGTAATTTACGGTTTGGCATTCGACCAAAACGTGTGTGCTTTCGTCTTCTCTTTTTTTCAATAATTGATTTGTTGCAAGCTTCTTTCATTTAAGACTTGAATCCAATATTTTGGTCTATATCGAGTTATTCTTTGTGATGAGATTGGTGAGGTAATGATTGGTCGAATACGTATTCTCTTCCCAGGTCCCGTGATTGTCATGCAAAAGCAACAATGTAAATGAACTCGCATGAAAGTTAACTATTTGCAAATATATCTATAGTATATATGATTTCTCTATTTTTGTATTTTCTATATTAACTATATGAATTTAAGAAAGCAATTAAGGTATCTAGAATTGATGACTTAAACTAATAATTTAAAATAAACAAAATAACCGAGTGTAGCTATTTGTCATGTCAATTTGAAGATTTATTCTAAACGATAAAATAGCTTTCTTAATCTATTTGTAAGACCCTCGATCCTACCTCGATGAGGAATGAGTCATAGTTTCTAAACTATCAATCCCCATGATCTCTGGCAATATCGAGTAGAATTAATCAAGAAATTAACTACTCTATTTGATATGATTCTAACTATAACTTTGAAAGCTAGAACCGGATTTTAACAAAAGGCGAATCGATGGTGTGTGTGATCTTGTCCCCTCGGTGTGATCTCCTTGTTCCTTCGTGTTCTCGTGGATCCGAGAAAGCGTGTAATGCTTTAGCATCAGCAGTAGATATTGGGATAAAGGCACTCGAACACCGATTGAATACAACATGAGTAGAGAGAGGGATAGGCATGAGTCTTTGGCTTATGCAATTCCTAAGCGGGATCTATTGTGAGTCATGCAACATAAAGCGTCCAACCTGAAACTATCTGTTTGAGGAGAAAAACCTATAACTTTAATGGCTTCCTAAGCTATTCTACTCCAATTGGATGAAATAACTGATTTGCTTGCACAAGATGGATATGTGGCTTACAGCTCTAACTAAGCATGCATGAAAGAAACTAAGCATTCTAAGCAAAAGGAAAACTAAATCTATTTATTAGAGGAAAACTTTGAGGGCCATTTTCTTGAGCACAAGCCATCTTTTATAGCATTTGCATTTACCCAAGGTAAAAGCCAAATAGAACTCTTAAACTATAAACAATGGCAAAACACTATTCCAGGGGAACCGAATCATAAATGCAAGCTCATGGCGATAAAAGAAAGCTGGTTAAAAGTTGAATTTACGTGAGTCGTGTAAAAAGAGCTTTCTGAAAATGCGTAAAGGACCTTCCGCTCTAAGTAGGGCGGTGGTTACAGACCATAGTTGTTCGGGCGGCGGTCATGAGACCGCCACCAGTGCAGGCGGCCGTTTCGTAGAATCAAGAGAAAAAGGCTAAGAAAAGAGGAAAATGAAAAATAAAGCACGCGGGGCTAAGCGGGAATGTGGGATGTTAACGCACACAGAGCTCTTCCGATCCCGAACACCTGGCGTAAAAGACTGTATCATCATTGGGGCACTTATTACGTTGTTCCTGAATAGTACCTTCACCTCATTTTGGGTACGTATGGTACCTTTCGTGCTTCGGTGGCGCTCAGTCTAGGGTGAGTGATGTGCCAGACATAGGGCTTCATTGGGTTTGTTACATTCTAGGCTACATCAGAAAATACTTCTAACTCTATAACTCTATAGAATCAACATGCGAGTTAAAATTACAGTTTAAATAATTAAAACTTAATATGATGAAAGTAAACAAACTAAAATATATGAACAAAGAAATAAACAACTCTTCCCTTCACATTGGGGAGGAGCGGCGTTTCTTCCTTCCCTCTAATCCGGTTACATTTCTTACTCAAAAGAACACATTTGATACCATAATCATGCCCTTTATTTATCGTTTTTTTCTTATAATGCACTTACTTTATTTTTTAAGAAAATACAAAACTTTATTTTATGATGGTAATTGTCTTATATATTAAGTGAAGTCCTTTTCTAATGATAGAACTCATTATTCTATATTACATGCAAGAGTTACATGTATGAATTAACTAAATAGATTTAAATCAAAACAATAATATAATTGGTAATTATCAAGTCAATGTATAATTTTGCATGTAGATATATGGTCAAACTTATCTTATTGATGGAAGTAGAGTTCTTGTAAATAACACTCAATTAAATCTAGAGATCTCTGGAAGTTTAGAAGGAATCAAGTAATCACACTCCTCGTAAGGTGGAGGATTCAATGAAATGATGACGAGTTACGCGATAGGAATTTTAATGAAAAGACTAACCTATGTCAACTTGGATGATCTTTATGTCAAAAAGGTTGTTTCCACCTAAGGAGACCAAGTTCCATGATGGAAGTGATGTTGATTAGGCAGTTCATGGATTGTTAAAATCTTGTTGATCGGGTGAGTCTTGCAATCGGCATGTATGCCATGTGCTTGGCTATGAAATTCCTTATATTAATGTATGTTAGCACCAAAATCAACTTATATCAATCAATTCAAGAAAGCATATGAACTTCAAACGATAACCAATATTTATGCAAAAGAATCTCTTTGATTGAATGAAAGTATTATTTATAGTAAAACTAATATCAGTTCAATACAAGGTAATATGGGCATAGTTTCAAAAATGGGGCATAAAATAGGAATTTCTAAAGGTCTAAAGGCTCATCACTAAGAACATATAACACATTAGATATTCTACAATTGCATGTAAAAATGGGTAAAAAGATGTTTCCAATACCTTAGGAATTGTATGATGAATCATCACCCAATAAAACATGATTTATCGATGGTGTGTCTCGCATTGTGTAGAACCAGTTATCTTACATTTTTTCATGTGTCTAGTATCACCTAAATCAACATACCGAAGTTGTGTTTGTTTGTTCAGAAATATTACCTTACTAATGGGGTTTCTTCCTCCGATTTCCTTCTTCTACCCTTGCTTCTTGTTGTATTGTCCTTCTTGAGATTATTGATTGTAGGGTCTCAAATTACTTGACCCTTATTGTACATGTTTTACCGAAAAATATTAAAATCATAACCTTTTCCACAAATCAAACATTTTTTATTTTTCCTTTGATTCTACTTACGGTACTTATTGGAGGATTGGAATTTGTTCTTCCCTTTCTAATGAATTTTAAGTGCCTACTTTTGTTCTTCATCTTTGTTATCCATCGATTCTTATTACAACAAAAGATCACCATATTTTCAAAACTAATGGTTTAATCGAGACAAATTTATTGTCGTCTCGAAGATCCTATATTACGGAGGAAGTGCTTTTAAAATAATGGGAATGAGAACATGCTCTATGATATCAACTTCCAGTGTTAAGATTGATCCCTCAATGGTGCAACTCTTCTAAATAAGCTTCAAATTTTTCATAGGCTCGAATTTCAGTGTATGTAACTGACTCTGTAAATTCAATATTATATTCTTGTTCTTGGCCTCGCAAATGGATGTGCATAGTTTATCCCACATTTATTTTGTCATTACGGCATAACAAATGTGTGGTTGCCCCAAACACTTGAACAAGAGGATCAATTTTCCTTTTGATTGACACTATCAAACTAAGGTTGTTGTAGTGCATTTGACTTTGATATGGTTACGCAGACCATCTATAACAAACCAAATATCTTCAAATCTCAATTGTGTATGAATTTTTGTCTTCCACATGACATAATTGTCACCATTGAGCAATTATGAGTTAAGTAAAAAAATTAGAGCATTGTTGGCTATTCTTTACTAAATGGCGTGTTAGTACAATTCAAATAATTACAATACACTAAAACATCAAGTTATCCCCCTTTGAAGAAAAAATTATTTGGTAGGAAAAGAAATTATTTTAGAGTCCTTAAAACCTCTAGATTACTATCAGCTCAATAAAACAAAATTTCACAAAAGTGGCAAAAAAACAAGCTTTTGGGCACTTTCCCTTTAAAAAATAGCGAAATAGAACTTTTCAAGAAAATTGGGAGAATTGTTTTACCCTATTTTAGGGTTTTCTCCTTCAATTTTAGCTAGTTACCAATAAATGGGATAGTTGAGGTTAAAATATTTCCTCCTGTGGGTGCTTCTTTCCTACACTTTTTTTGAGTTACAAAACTTCCAATGAGCCTTGACGACACTTTTTACAGTCTATTTCAATAGTTCTCATGCCAAGATCATCTCTAGATTATGCAAAATCAGCTAAGTCACCCTCTCTCTCTTACTCGAGGTTTCATATTATTGGTTACTTATTTCTTGTGTCTTAATGTAGTTTATCATTTGTATAATTCATTACAGTAATTACTCTAAAATTAAGATTTAATTCTAGTTATATTAATTCATTATAGTCGTCGTATGCACCCCAAATGAGGGGGTATCTATTTGGTGAATAAATCACCCCTACAATAACTCAGAGCTTCAAAACAACACAACACAATACAAAATCAACACATTAACATACGTTACAAAATGGGCCAGAATCATACTTGGGTCCAAAAGATAAAGCAAGCACTAGCACCTACCCTTGGACAATAGCATGGGTACTTATGTCCCCCGGGTGCTTGTGTTATGGGGGTAATTTCTCATTTCAGCACAATCTCCAGTAGTTTACAACATAGTTCTATAGTAGAAGGAACTTTCCTCCAACTACATAATATAGTCAATCAATTATAAACAGGTTCCAATCAGTTACAATCAAGAATAACATGAAAAAATCATGGATGTACCATCTGCAGTGGTGCTTATTGGGAAGCATCATGAAAGGAGAGAAAAATGGACCTCTCTCCCAACACTCTTCTATTGGAGTGAAATCACCCAAAAAATCACTCTTAGTGTGAGATCTCCCAAATAACTCACTCTCGACATAAGATCATCCAAAAACCTCACCATAAGCATTCAAATCAAAAAATCCAAGCAAAAGGAACAATTTTCTATCTCATACTCTCTTACATATTAGGTGCACACTTTCTTTTTACACACTTTTACACTCTTTACTTACTTATACATACATTACTCTAATTTTTCATATATGGAAATTTGATTGTTTTCTCACTCTTCTTTTACAGTTTTTTTTTAATACACAACAATAAGCATCTCACATTAGCAAGAAAAATCTCCAACAACACAATACTACACATGCACTTCACCCCTAGGGTCTACTTCCCTTTCCTAGTCTCCATGTTTCAAATTATGACCACTTCACGCTTCATTTGTCTATTGGGCATGCTATCAGCTACACGTTATCAACTACACTCTTCTTTACAAGATCACAAGGTACACATATTCTATCTACTTTATGTTATCGAGTATTTTACTCAACAACATAAAGTGGGGGGGGGATGTCAAATATATGGGGTACATTTATAATTCTTAGAGTATACTAATATACATGATTCCTAAGTAAGAAAATTAGTAATTGACAATGTCTTTTGGACCTTTTGGTTTGTCTCTTATAATTTTATTTACTTTGCACACCCTACAGACCTATCAATATTTGATTGATTCATCTTTTATGGCTCGGATACTAGCACCCATTTGGGACACAAGCAAACTCCTATCCCTTTTGGGAAATCCCGACCTTATTTGATTTCCTCTTACTCTTTTAGGATCTTTTAATTTTGGGTCATCTTTTATAACTTTGGTCAGACTTTCAAATGTCAATTACAAAATTTAAACAAGGGAATCATATATATACATAATTATAGCTCTCAAATGAGGGGATAAGCACTTAGAATTACATAGTATCACTAAGCTTCCATCCAAAGGAATAATGCATCCATATAACACTTTCACCTAAGGGGCAAGGGTTGCGTCACTCTGCATACACAACATAGGATGGGAAATAATATCCTATTCCATACCAAACATTTGCATACTTGGAGCATTATAGATCTATCCCTGCTATCTTACTTTAATTTACACAAGGGCAACCTCGAGTAGGATTACACACACTTACACACATAACTACATGTATTCAAATGTAGTGCGGTGATCGGTACTAATTTTACTCTTGTGACCACGAGTCGTTTCGACTACACATATTGCATCTTTATTTTTAGGATTTGATGTGGTTTATGTGTATGTGTAGCTAGGTATCTATTTTATGGTTAAAGGTCCAAAAATGACAATATAATAAATCTAGAGTGAAAAACAAAGAGCAACATTAAAGCTCCTCTTATACGAAAAAGACCATATGATGAGCATCTGGGTGGACACTAGTGCCCAAAATTAGTCACTAGCACCCAAGCGCTCTTGTCCTCCCGTGGGTGCTTCTTTCCTACACATATTTGAGTTCCAAAACTTCCAATGAGCCTTGGTGAAACTGTTTCTAGTCTATTTTAATAGTTCCCTACCCAAATCATCTCCATATTATGTGAAATCAACTAAGTCACCCTCTCTCTAGGGTTTCATATTATTGGTTGCTTATTTTTGTCTGTCTTATTGTAGTTTATCATTTGTATATCATTTATCATAGTAGTTACTCTAAAATTAAGATTTAATTCTATTTATATTAATGCATTATAGTTTTCATATGCACTTGAAACGAGGGGGAATCTATTCGGGTGAAAAAATCACCCCTACTGACAGCTCGAGCTTCGAAATAACACAACTTACAAATCGACACATGAACATAGTTACAAAATTTCCTAGAATCGACTTGGGTCAAAAACATAAAGCAATCACTAGCGCCCAATCTTGGATAGTAGCGATGGGCACTTCACTGTCCCCCTTGGGCGCTTGTGTTCTAGGGAAAAAATAGTCAATTTTTCATTTCATCATAATCTCCATCATTTCATAGCATAATTCTCTAGTAGCAGGAACTTTCCTCCAATTACAGGATACAGTCAATCGATTTACCAGTTCTGATCATGAATAACATGAACAAATAAGTGATGTACCATTTGTAGTGGTCCTTATTGGGAAGCATCATGGAAGGAGATAAAAATTAGATGTCTCTCCCCAACACTCTTCTCTTGGCGTGAAATCACCCAAAAACTCGCTCTATGTGTGAGATCACCCAAACAACTCACTCTTGGTGTGAGATCTCCCAAAACACTCACTTTCTCGCATGAGATCCCAAAACCTCACCATCGGCATTCAAATATAAAACTCTAAGAAAACAAAACAATTTTCTATCTCATACTCTCTTGCATATCAAAAGTGCACGGTTTCTTTTTACAAACTTTTACGCTCTTTACTTATACATACATTACTCTTATTTTTCATAGACATAACTTTGCTACTTTATCACTCTTCTTTTACAGTCCGTCATCCTTAATACACAACAATAAGAAACTCACATTAACAAGCACAATCTCTATGCTTTACTCTTTATTTTTGCATGTATGTTACTCGAACATTTTGTGTGGCGCTGAACACGATTAAGCAGTTCTTCAAGGTCTGCATGTGGGGAGGAGGATAGTATTTGTGTTGTATCTAGCAAACAAGGGTCATCTAGCAATGACTTGTGAACAAAATCCAAGTGGTTGCAAGCCGGATGGGGGTTCCAAGCAGACATGAACTTATCAAAGTATTGTTTTGTTGCCTCAATAACAATTTTATCCTCCCATTCCATTGCGTCAACTTTAGGTGCGTTCTCGAGCCACAATAAACTGTGGACATGTGCGGAGCCTCTATGTTGTCATTCATACCTGCGAGACGAGAGAGCATAAATATTAGCTATGTAGTCTGGAAAAAACTTATTAAATAGTAGATTTTATTACCTATACCAATAGTGAACTTGGGAACTTCTCTGTGAACTAAAGTAATAGGAGATGCTCAAATTTAAGCAAAGATCTGGATAGCATTCTGATTTGGACATTTAATAATTCAAATTTGTTAATCCCTCACTGGTAAACCTCACTCCATGCAACCCTCCAAGCTAATGTTTTCTTGAGTAGGCTAAGAATTATTTTATTGGAACACATCGATAAATATATATTAATAAAAAAAGATAAAAGTACAGATGGTTACAATAAGAGGGTGGCTGGTTGGTATAACCACGCTGGTAAAAACGGCTCAAAAGCTAAACAGGCACAACACAAAACAAAACCTCATTGACCAAGAACCAAAGCTGTAGAACTGGTCATAAGAGGAGGCTAAGAAATATAGTTCTACTGCTACATACAAATATAAACAGAATTTAAATGCATACTTGCAAAATTTAATTTAATGCATGAGATTGATTGGAGATAAGCCCTGACAGGTACGTGCTTGACAAGTTAGCAGGTAAACCCTAGACAAGTCATTATCTGCAAAAGCCATATAATATAAACAATATTGTGAAAAGAAGGCCCCTTGTCAAAAGAAACAATCAACAGAGCCGAGCGAACAAGATCCTAATCCTCATTCCACTAGGTCAACATCCAATAACTCGGGGTTTTTAACACATCAATAAAACTGAGATCTAGGTTAATTTTGCCTTCAACAATTACCTTTGACGAGCTGAAAATATAAGGAATACATTAAATGATATGTTGTAAAGCCTAATCATTGTAGGGTTCCTGGAAACACATGGGATTGGCATGTTTGCACTTGTCCATGTTAATTAATCATTAATTGTCAACCATCATTTAAGGTGTACATATTTTCATGTTCCACAAGTTATACATATCTACAAGTGTCTAGCTTCATTACTGCGATAGTGCAAATATAAACTATATGCAACCATTGTAAAGGGATCCAACACAAATTGAAGATACCCGAAAAAAGTCATAGGTAGTTTAACAGAGTAAATATATCCCTTTTCTCCTATGTAGGATCCCGCAAATATATGAATAATCAATAGAGAAGTTCTTCAAATACATAGTAATTGATCAATTTGAATATAAAATCTGACAGAACCGATCACATGTTCAATTATTGCGATGTTTGGATTAAAATTGCGACATTCAGTGAGAAATGAGTTAAATGAGCGTTCATGGCAGGTTTTTTAAAAAAGGGAAAAAGATTAAGAGCTCACCTCTTTGGGAGAAAAACGAAAAATAGGGCTCCCCGAGCAGTGGTCGCCCCATTCTGCAATGTGACCTGCTGTTGAATTCTCCTTCAGCTCCTTCTTCAATATCAATGGCCCGTTGTTGGAGAATATAAATAAATTAGTGTCATCGAGATAATCAATGATTTAAATTATACAGAGACAAAAATAAATTTGAAAAAGTAAAATTGTTAAAAATAACAAAATTGTCATTTAAACTGTCAAATTTGATACAATCCCATGAAAGCCATGATATCCGCATCCTTTTCCCATAGGGATAACGTCTTCTAATTAAATATATACTTATAATTAAAATAGTATAATAGTAAAAATATAAACATAATTATATAAATATAAATTATATAAATTACAAATATAATAATAATAAACTATAATATAAATTAATATATACAATAATTATAAATTTGTAATTATACATTTATATAAATTAAGTGTATAATAAAATATTAATTACAAAATAATACATTAAAAATAAATAATATCAAACACACATCTAAATACTTTATAAATACGTATACATAAATTACATATATTTATTATTATATACATTATTATAAATATATATAATAACTACATATTAATTACAAATATAAAACAGATTTAAAAATAAATTAAATTAAACAAAAATACAAACGTTATTAATAATAAATAATTAAATAATTTAATTAATTATACCCTTTAAAATGTTATATATATTCATAATTTAGTAAATTAAATTAAACAATGTTATTTATAATAAATACTTACATATTTTAATTAATTATACCCTTTAAAATGTTACATATATAAATTAAATAAATAATAATAATAATAATTCATAATTTAGTAATGTGTATTTGTATTCATAATGTGTTAATAATTTATTACATACATTATATATTTCTCATTGTAGAAATTGCCATATGTATGTACACATAAATATTAATTAGGTTATCATTCAATCTTATGTACAAATATGTAATACATATATTATAAAATACAAAGTAACAAAATATGTGTGTGTGTGTGTGTGTGCGTAAATGCAAATACACACATTATATATGTACACATAAATATTAATTATGTACATCATTCAATATTATGTATAAATACAAAATACTTTAAATAATAATTAATATACATATATTATAAATACACAACAATAATTTATATAATATATAATTAATATTAACAATAAATACAAATACACATATTCAATATTATGTATACATGCGTAACACTTAACAATACTTCTAATTAATTATCGTACAAATATATATAAACTAATATAAATACAAGTATTAATGGATATTTATACGAAACAAAAAAAATCTAAAATAAAGGCTCTCAAAAAGGGATGTGTTCGTTCCCCTTTAAACAAATAAAAATAGTAGTTAGTATTTTAAACACATCTGATTGCTCGTTTAAAGCTTCCACTGAACTAGCTTTTGAAAGTTGCAAAAAAATCATAAAGTTTCTAACTACTTAACAGATTTTTATCAATCGTTCAACTTTTATTATTAATAAAATATTAAAATTTAAATTTCAAAAATACCCTCACATAAAAAATTTGAATATAATTTGAATTAATTTGCAGTTTGAATTTTATGTTATGTACCATTTGATTTGAGGAAATGTTTTATCCAACACGAGAACGGAAAAACTTGCACTATTGTACTATTGTATCAACATTCAAAGGTCACAAAAAAAAGCAAGCAATGATATTGATGAGTGACCATCTCAAGTCTATATAACATAAAATAATAGTATTATCAAATTATCGATGCTTTAAAATAGTGGTCATAAAACAATCATAGTGTGGACAAGAAAAGGAGAAGCAGCAAAAACTATATACTTGCGGGGAAAAGGAGTGGTCATAAAACAATCATAGTGTGGACAAGAAAAGGAGAAGGAAAAACCAAATACTTGCGGGAAAAGGAGAAGCGAACTCAACCAAAATATAAAACACAAAATAGTTTAGGGAATCATAGCTTGCATAACAATTTAAAAGATAAATGCCGAGTATCTCATGTTCTTTCCCCAAATTTCTTGAAGTAATAATAGATTATGCACATACAAAAACACACAACAACACACCCGGAAAGACTATTTAACTCTAAACTAGCCTCCCATTTCCATCCAATTTCAAACAAGAATTACAACTTCGCCTAAAATCCAACCGACCAAACTTTGTACCCGCATTCATACAAGGTCCAAATCCAAATCCAAATCCAAATCCACATCTCATGAATAAGTTCCTCAAAAAAATGTGTTTAGAAACATTTACACAAATCCCACCGAAATACTATTTAAGTCTAAACTAGCTTTGCCATTTCATCCATTTCAAACAAAATTACAACTTCACCTAAAACCCGACCGACCAAACTTGTTTCGCACCTATAAGAGGTCAAAATCCAAATCCAAATCTAAATCCACATCCACGTCTCATAAGAGGTCAAAATCCAAATCCATTCCACGTCTCATGAGTAAGTTCCTTGAAAATGTATGTGTTTTGAAACATTTACACAAATCCTTTAGGGTTAAATATTCGGGACCAAAATAATTATAATCAAAAATGAAAAATTAAATGTCTATTGTAAAAAGAAACAGAACATCATGGACTATTTTAGCAATTAATGAGTGCTTTGAAAAGTGGGAGTAATTAGAACCATATATCCCTACCTAGATCAACCCAGTTTCACTCCTAAAACTGTATTTAGCAACATTGTATCAAAGTGCAATAACATAAAAATTAATTTAATTAATCTAATTTTCGCATTTAACCAGTATTTATTGAATAATCGCACACACCACCCATAAAACTAAATGGTACATAAAACTGTAATTAAAAAAATACTAAAATCTTAATTATCGAGGCATTTCATTAACCCCTAAATATAGTTGGCTCAAACCACGAAAAAAGCAGTCTCTGCCAAATGTCGGTCGGATAAACTACGAGAACTCACTATAAAAAACAATAAATAAATCATAGATTTATAAACTATATTAAAATGAGTTCAAAAGTTACTGTAATAGAGGGAATGAGGTTTGTGTATGCAATATAGTCTGGATACAAAGTGAAGGTGAATTGTGTTTGTATTGCATTACAAGTGGGGTTTGCGTATATATATGTACAACTCTTAACTTATTTAATGTCGGAGTTTACCAATGGATCCTAGATCGTGGTATTGTTTTGTGCGCATGATGGGGGAAGGAGTATTTCCATGCCTTGTACGCCGTGTGCCAATTCTGTGTTGCAAAGTCTTTTCTCCTCCTCCTTGCGTGATTTTACGTTCTTTGTATATCTCATTCTTGCGTAGCGTTCAAACGTAAAAGCTGGTAGGATTTGTAGATCGTTGATGGCACGAACTCTTGACATTGCTGTGAATGTTAGTCCTTGACGGTCAACGTTTCCGATGTCTACTGTGGCCTTGTCAAGAGTTAGGCCTTGTGATTTGTGGATGGTAAGGCCCCAAGACATTTTTAGTGGGATTTGGCGACGATTTCCAAGTGTGACAGGAGGTAGGGGCAAGTGGGTTGGGTTGAGTATGTCCCATGGGGGCCCTTGGTAGTGTTTGAAGTTGATTCAACAACAAAGGATGGCAAGTCCGTGGTTGTGTTTACGGGTTATACACGACATCTATCACATGCCCGAGTGCACCATTAACCAATCTGAGCTAACCCATAAGTTAGATGTCAACATGACCTCTTGTCTGTGCATAAAACTACTAGGTCTAGTTGAGTGTCGTTGATGTCCGAGTCGAGTTATGTTTTCTTTGTTACTGCGATGGTCATTGCAGTTGGTACGTGCAAGGATTTTAGCATTTTTTTATTGTGCTTGTTTCTTTAGGTCCTTTGTTGCGAATAGGTGCTTCTCGGTCATGAACATGGATTGCTCTAAGGTAGACATGCACAACTTTGTACGTGACATGAGAAGAGACCAATCCTTAACGGTTGCTTCTACATTTCTGATGTTGGTCAACATTTCTCTGAATTCAAGTTGTGTCAATTTAATCCTTGTTGCCTAAAGTTTGTGTCGAGGTGATCACGGTATCAAAAGCATGCCAAAGGAGCTTCTACTTTGTTGCCTACATATAATGGTACATCGTTGACCGAAGGAGCTGGCCTAAGTCTCCCACCAAAATCATTGAGCGATTCTTCCAGAACGCATGGTTACTATGTTGGGGAATGCCTCACGAAGTCTTTTTGATGTTGTGTAACATTGTGGGACCTATAAAGCTCATTTCATCTATGAGTATGTAATGTATGGAACTCATACGCTCTTGGAAGATTCTTAGGGCTTGGCCTTGAAGAGGTTTCATGTCGGATATGGGTATTCGGAGGAAGAATGTATAGTATATGATTTTATATTGAATGCATTTAATAATTGGGGCTAGTCTGAAGGAGAGGAAGATTTTAATTTGCCCGCCATATTTTTTCAAGCCCATTTCTTATGCATTGTATGAGGTATGATTTTCTGTGCAGCGGTTCCACTGAATGATCATCTTGATGGTGGGTGTTCCCCTTGTTGAGTTGCATAGGGAAAGCACAATTGAGTATGCAAGTGTTGTTTTGATGATAGGCTGCAGAGTGTCTAAATGGGTAGGTGGAGTAACAGCCATGAATTTTTCGGTGCACAATATCTATGAATTTAGGTGCACTTATTTGTAAGGCAGCAGGGATTGAATGAACCTTCCAATCGTGGTTAATGTCAAAGTCACGGAGGCCTATCATGTCTACATCATCAATTGTTGTATTGAGTGTTGGGTGCATGCGTGATATATGCTCCCATTCAAATAGTTGTGCATGCAGTGGATTAGATCCCTACGAGTCATTGTCGTCACTACTTGTCCCAGTTGCAGTTTCTTCTAGAGTAGTGGCTCTATTAACATGTAAAGGGACGTAAGAGTTTTTCAATTTTTCCCATTGGTTAGTTATTTCAGATGTAGAGATGCCAATGTCTGTTTGGATATGTCGAAAGGGTTTATAAAGCAGAAGCTCTGTCCAACAAAAATCCTCATAGTGTATCGCATCTGGGGTGGGGACATCACTATATCGGGGAATACGCGGACAACAGCAGGGGTTCTTCTTTGTAGCCATTGAGTAACTTTCCTTTGGTTGTTGTAGGACCAGGAACGAGCAGCTTTAAAGAGGGAGGTGTTCTCTAATTGTGAAGGGCGTTTTATGTATGCATCTATGAATGAAGGGAATTGGAATGTGTTTCCTAGGTGCATGAGGACACATTTGAATACACTCTTGCACCACGGATAGGGTAATAAATGTTTGGCTCTCAAAAAAGGGGAGTTTTTGTAACATGTGGCATGTTTCTTGTGCGCAATGTCCCGATCGACAATAGTTTCGAGAGAGGAATTTTACATAAATCTTGGTAGGGTGATCGATCTTTAACTTCATTAGATATCCTTGTCGACATGTGATGGTGGCTTTCTGATTTCTTCTCTTTGCCTTGGCTGCATATTTTTGCAATGTATTGTAAGACCGCATGTCGTGACACTGATAAATGGTGTGATCGACATTGGCTCGCCATAGTGCTAGCATGTATGTCGAGTTGTGTATGTTGACATTCATCATTGCGTGTAGGGGTGTACTTTTTTGCCGGTTTCATCTAAGCCCAAGCTTGAATACTCTTGGAGTGGCGAGGGCTTTATATCTACATTGAAGTGTCCCATTTTTTTACTGCAGGGAGTTGCCTCACTACATTTTGTGTGGTGTTGCACGCATTTAACAAGTTCTCATAGTCAATTCCAGGTTGTGCTTAAAAAATCCCGTATGTGTCAACAAGCACGGGTCATCTTCCTATGACGATGTATCCGAACTCTCAAGGCCCCTTGGATTTCATGCGATTACTAATTGGTGAAGTAAGTCTTCGCCGCATCAAGTTCACGGGGTTGTCCCCCGGTTTAGGTCCTCCATGTTTGGTGCATTTGGAAGCCATATAAATCCATGGATATGAGCCGAGCCTCGGTGTTGCCATTCGTACCTATATTTTGCACAAAGAGGGTCCAGCTTGGTAAATGGGGTAGGCGGGGTATTGTATTAAAATCTAAGTGGTAGTGAGCTCACACATGTACTGCGTAGTCGGTCTGATGCATTTTTTTAAGCACCTCCTCGCAAAATATTGTAAATCGTTTTCCATGTATGCAGAGAGGCGATATGGGGGTGCATGTTCAAGTTCGCGTTTCTCCACCGCTTAAGCAGTTGTTGAGGCGGCGTCGGTGTTCTGGCATTGCTTTACGTAAATCTGGCCATTTAGTATCAGCTGCTGGCTTAAAGTGAAGAAAAGTGTAGAGCTTTCTAGTTGGATTATCATATCGTGAGTTCATATCTGCGCTTGCACCAAAATGATTTAGTTCCTCGAGTTGGACCCAAGCGCATTAGTTGCTCTGCAATGTGGGCATCTGGGTAGTGTGCAAGTTGCTTTAGCGTAACATCAAAGTCCATGGTAGGCAAGTTGTCACCTATATTTTTTTGTAAAAACAGAAATGTTGATTGGCTTACGAGGCGTGACATAATGTTGAGAATGAAATGTGAAAAGCGCGAGATGGCTTCCAATCTGTTATCATGGTAACGTAGTAGGTGTAGTGCGTATTCATGCATGTGAACCCTCTTGATGCGTGCTTGGTGGAACAATCACCCTTGTAGGGAACAATGTTGGAAAAGCCATAGATAGCAAACCCTCAGTGTCGTATTAACCATGGATGAACCAATGTGTGGCCACTCGATTGATTGTAAAGTTTGTTTTCCGCCTTGATGAAATTGTTATTTGGTCAACTTTTGAAGTGGTCTGGAGGGGAGGAGGACACAAAGATGATGGTACCATGTGGGTATTTGGTGGTGAACTTGGCGAAGTTCTACTTCGATTGTGCTTGAATTATGCGATAGTTGAATTGAAGTGTGGTAGGGAAGTAGATATATCGATCTTGTGATGTGGTAGGGAATGCATTGGTCTAGGACAACATCCTTGTAGTAAGGGTCATGAGCTATTTTGAATTTGCAATGCGGCCAAAACCACGAGATCTGCTACAAGCGATCGTAAATTTATTTGTTGCTCCGATTCTTCGGATGATTAAGATGTCAAGTCTTGGCGGCAGAGGCAAGTGTTTAGTTATGGATGAAACGTAAGCATATGGTGTGGCCCCTATATTTGTATTTGAGTCACTTGCAATATTGGGTTGACCCTTCTTATCAACATTTCCTCAACTTGTGTAAGTGAAGATAACACCTTAGGTTGCGGGCACAGGTCCATGTTATTCCAACTTGAAAGCGGCGATCATCCTTTTCAACAATGCATGCACGCGACGGTATGGGCACCTTTGTAAACCCTTGTATGTAGCCCATATATAATTCATTACAACATGAACATGTGTTTGGAGGTGGGAGGTGATCTATTCTTTGGCGGAATTGGCATTGGGTATCTTGGAGTGAATGCGTATTTGGTGTGTGATCTTGAGCGTTGACATGGTTGGTATATATAGGTACGCTTGTGTGTTCATTTTGTCGTTTCAAAGCTATATGGCGATGATGCTCATTGAGGTTGTTTTTGTTGGCTGCGATACCTCAATCGAGCCTTTGCATTTTCTCGATCATGTTAGGCTAAAAAATGAGTTAAAAAGGTACTTGATAATTAGGTATAGAACGTAGTTAATGCAAGCAAAAAAAGAAAAGTTCTTTTGTTTGATTAGAGTGAAATATGAATGCATGTTGTGATATTTGCATTGCTAGTATAAAGTGACTTTGATTGCACCCGAATATGTGTATTATAAAGACATATTAAGAACACAGAGTGGTATATAAATATAGGAAAACTTGAGCACAACATGCATTAATATTAAAGGTTATATAACTTATGAATGCAAAAACCTATATGTGGAGTAGGTGGTATGGTAAGTATGTATTTGTAAGTTCCTAACATTGTGTGGGTACGGTATAATATGTTTTCTGAGGTAGTGCAGGATCTTTTTCATCAATACATAGTTAAGGTGTTGCAGGAATGCATCTAGTGGGGATTCTGCATCTTTGAAGTCATGTCCTTAAGCTGCAGCTTCACAAATGGTAATGCGGGATTTCTCTTGACTGTGAGACCTCTAGCTTCGCGGATATTGTGAACATGTAGCGATGGAACAAAATTGGCTTAACAACAGGCCAAAACTTGTTAGGTGTTGGTGCAAGAAGTTGTAGCTCTTGTGCTGATATACCCATGATTGATGTAGCAAACCTCATCAAAAGATTACCCATGTTGTTGATGTGCCATCCTCATGATGAAGTGTGTAATGCATATTTGTAAATCGCGATGAGAGATGTCGTGCTTGCATTTTTGGCAATACAAGATGAGTTTGCAGATCAAGTTTTTCTTGCATTGCTGGTTGTTAACAATTGATGTGCATCTTTAGATAGCTAAAAATAGGACATATTAATGTGTATAATTGTTATCGGTGGAAAGGTGAACCTAATGCGAGGAGGATTTCATGCTGCGATATCGGTTTTCTCAATTTTTCCAATACTCATTTGAAGGGTATGCATTGTAGAGCGAAGGCGAAGTAAACCATGCACGCGCGTGTTATGAACCTCGATTATATCGGGATCTATGAAGATTTGTGTATTACCGTGGCTAATGTTGTTCCTTTGAAAGTTGTAGTTTTGCTCTCTTAATTGCAAGAACTAGTCGGATTGATATACGTATAGCACATAATTCACTTAAATTTTGCCCTCATTGTCACTAAAAGCACCCCATAACGTTGCCTCAATACATAGTGTCGAGTTATCACTTAAATGCACGATTGTGCGTTTGTGGTTGAAACTATCACTTTTCCGGATAGTGGAGGGGTGGTAATGGATAGTCTGATGCATAGCTAGTAGGTCAATGGTGGATTTGGCGGGGAGGAGTTGATTTACTGCTATTGTTTTGAAAAAGATATTGCGGTATGTTTACATACGAGGTTTGTACTAAGCTTTACGAGAGGAGTCAAGTCTAATGATGTCCCGAGGAGTTGTGGAGTTGTTGTAATCTTTTTTTGCGGTCCATGAGTGCCTCCTTTGATTGTGTATGTTTTACCTAGTTGTATTTGGTTGTAGTAAGAAGTTGCAGCTAGGTCGAAAGAAGTCACCACTATATCTGAATTACTTTTGTCGATAATGTCGAAACTGAAAACTTGCCTTGTGCGTTTTTCCGTCTTATAGTTGTTTAGGTTGCCTTTTTAATGACTGCCTTGATAGTCCAAACACTTTGGTAAGGATTTAGCGATTTAATTGGCGTGAGTTGCATGCATTGTACTGAGGCGGCCTTCATGAGTAGCCGGTGTCAAAGTATGCATGCGAGATGTCGGCATGTGTGCGGCGGCCGATTGGGGAGGAACAACGTTGAGGGCAATGGAGTGCAATCTTTGGTGGTTCCTAAACAATAAAATAAAATGGAAATGAATTAGCAAATGGGGTAATGTAAAGTATGAGGAGCATCGCTAAACCATAAAGTGGGGAAACCAAGTTATGGCCCACATAAAGTGTTTTTTTAGAGAATAAGCACGTAAAGATATGTACAGTGGGGAAGATGTTTATATAACACAACAGTTTCCATGCTCATTCAAAGTAAAGTATGAAACATATGTACAACAACTATATTGTATATATCATGATTGGAATTATACAAAACTTCTGACAAAAATGGAACATGTACACCATATTTATGCAAGTATAGGTTTATCAAGTTAGACCTTGAAAAGAGAGTTCTTGTGGGGTAGGATGAAAGAGGTGGGCATATGTATGAGCAGTGCAAAGTCGTAGTAGGGGTGAGGTAGGGACTTAAATTATAGGGACGCAAGATAAGCTTTGAATGCAGCTCTAATGGAGTGTTCATCGCCACCAGTAGTACGAGGTCATAGGCCTTGCGTAAAACTAAGGTACGTTGCATCTACCTTGTGCATCATATCTAAGGCAGGTTGGTTAAATCACTATCGAGAATCATTGCTTAGTGGGATGAGGGACTACGATATCCTACCAAAAATGGTTGAGTATGTAGTTCTGAACAGTAAGCCAAAAAAGTAGCGAAGTCATGGCGGTGGTTGGACACTTTGTATTGAGCTTTCGTTGGTGGTAATAGGTTGCATATGTGAGGGGGTCCCATTTGAAGCTACGAAACAGGAGGGCTCCCAGACAATGGCACCCGTGGTATCATCGAATATTGTGATAATGGATGGGCTTCCACTTGGAGCAGCCATAATACAGAAAAAGCAACCAACTTTGTTTAGTATAAATTTAGCTTCTCTTGACAAGTAATATACATATATATGTCACGGATAATGGTTAGGCCAAAGATAGAACCATGATATTTAGTGAATGTCATGCAATTGAGATGGAGATGTAGTTAAAACAACATTTCAAAAGGAAAAATGATCTGTACATTCCTTTCAGTTAGAGAAGTGTTGAAGAATTCTAAACATTGCAAAAAACATTGGCTCATTTGAAACCCGAAATCAACTACATCCATAATTCATATATCATATATTTCATCCATAATTCTCTGTATGCAACTATGGAAATGTCAGACATGCTCATTGTAGTTTTCAACAGATCTTACATAAAGATTATCAATGTTTAAATAACCCGTGGATTGGTATTTTAGTTAATACATTCCCCGAGAAAGAATTTATCTTATTTAATGATTGTTTCCCTGCATCAGTGCCCAGTGCCCTTGTCGCAAAGATATGGAGAAGATTAAAGAGAGCTCAATTTAGCCTCTGTAGTTTCATTTGATTTTGGGTATTGTTTAAAAGACATTGAAGCAAAAAGTCAGTCAAGTACTTTGGCTTTGATTGGAAGTGCGAACAACAATCCATGACTTGACTACCTGCTCTTCTACCCTTTTCCATAAAACCCGAGAGGAAGAATGGGCAACGGGATTTAACTTCACAGTACTGGATTTAGAAAGAATGAGGGGTATTTTATGGGACAGTGTTTGATGAATACTAATACCAGCCAATGCAGCACAATCTAGTAGGAGAAGTAGAACTACAATTGATACTAATATGGCGATTGTGAAAATCCACAATTTTAGGAGTACGTGTTTGGAAATAATATCATTATCGTCAAATGTATAATAACTTACACCAAGCACATAAATCTCGTGAGAGAGATGGAAAAGAGACGGCGAAGAGGAAATAAGAAGCGCGGCCATGTCACTCCACAAACTTGTATTTGAGGAGCGAGGGCGAGCTACTCCAGGTAACATACATCCCATCACTACACACACGGATACCCTTCCACTCAAAACTAACATCTGTCTCGTAATTAACTCGGGCACATAAACAAACATGGGTATGTTGCCATCCAAACTATTATCGTCTTGGGGAAACTTAAGGGCAGAGGAGGGGAGGTTAAGCAGTGCGAGGAGCTGAAGAGTGAGGGCGCCAAGGAGGAAAGAGTCGCAGGGAATCCAGTGTCGCTTCTTTTGATGCTCTCCACCCGTCCACTCCTACAAAAAATGGCAAATCCCAAACGACCAGCAGTTAGATCACGATAACTAACGGAGTGATGGGTAATCATTCAGAATTCAAGCATGGATCGGGCCCCTGAAGTGACAAAACAATAATTTGCATTATTTATATCTCCTGTGAATTATTCTGTGAATAAATGAAAGAATTACAGAGAAGGAAAGAAATGTTGCTAAAAACGATCCGGAAGAAGTTGGCATAAGCATATGGCATAAAACAAAACAATACTAAAAACTGTTATATCTACGAGCATGTGGCGTATATGAGGTGAGAGGGTGTTGCGTTGGCAAATAATAACAATCAAGCGGAGATGGTGCAGGATGTAAATTTAAAAATGGAGGGGTGTATTTATAGAGAGAGATAGTTTAAGTAGGCCTGTAAGAGAAGGACAACAGGTAGATAGCAATGACCGACTCTATAAGAAATGCAATTACTGCTCTAAATATCGCACCAGCAGACTGCTTGTTTCTTACATCACTTTGCCTGTTACAAAATTGCAGGTATATTTCATTTACAAGCTTTTATTAATGCATACATAGTGTGCGATTTCAGCTGGAGTTATTGCGGTGGGTGAAGATTGATATGATAGTGTTTTTTTGTTTTGAATTAGGCGGAACAGATGTGGTGTGTATTATGCTCAGGTACCAGGCGAGTCCACCGACCACAACATAGCCGCCAAGCTGTATAAGTTAAAAAGTATTATTATGAATGAATCTGAAGCTGAGGTATGGACATGGTCGGTTAGGCAGGTGATGGTCGGTTACGATGACACTCTCGAATATTGCAATTTCATTGGACGAGAGGAAACAATCCTCTTTGCCTCCCATTTATTCTTTTCTTTTTATGGAAGTTGAAGAAGACGTCCATGCACTTGTATTTTTCGGGATCTTCAAATTGTATGTATTCATTCATGGACATTTAGCATGAAAGCAAAAATGTTATGCGATGGCTACCTACCTATCCAGTTTAGAAGACAGTATTCAATTATTTTATGTGTATATCCGTATGTCATCTTACCATCCTTTTATGTATGTTTCTTTAAATTTAGCAAAGTGGGTAGCCGGAAAGGTTAGGCCGGAAAATGTTGCTACTGAATTTGACACTTTCACAAAGCCTACTAAAGTAAATCGCCTCCGGCAATTACTTACTAAAACTATAGCAACTTGAAAAATAATAAATCGTCCAAACAAGGTTAAGATAAAAACTCACCAAAGATTATAAATAAATAAATAAATAAGAGTGACTAAGCCAGGGGTTAAATTTGATGGCAGTTAAAGACAATTTCAACGGTAAAATACTTGCAAATATTTGAAAAATCAGTCACATGCAACTTGCAAATTTTAAGTATGACAGTCATTTTTTATATAGATTTATGGGTAAACTATACATATATATATATAAAAATAGTTAAATATGCATACAATAATCTTTTATAATTCTTATTAACAGTATTTACTTTGAATTTTTGAAGAGCAAGATTTAAAATTTACGTCACTTAAAAATTGTTTGACAGGCATAGGTGGCCGTCAAATTTAACCCCTGAACTAAGCTGAGGGGGAATCGCAGAAGAGAGATTACTGTTAAATAGAGTAGTACAGAGACAAAAAAATCGTTCAGTTTTCAAGAGAAAAAGATGCAAAACATTTCAAATCTTTCAAATCTCATAATTACATTTCTACCAATTTCTTCAATATAAAAAAGCACGGTAATGTGAAAAGTTTATTGACTGGTATAGCCAGTATGTACACCAAAATGCAAAGTAAATCCCTATCAGATATGGGAAACCTACAATGGCAAAATAAGTTTAAAATCACGAAACCCTTCAGAGTGTTAAAATATTTATGTCCTCCAACTAAAAATACAAAAAAATTCTACATAAATACTGTGGATGACAGAGGCAATGTTGACTGATCTGTTCATCTGTGTCTACAATTCATCCTCGGCCCTCCGTAAATAATGGCCACTCATTTCATTTTTAACACAACGCATTTAATAAGATGAAAACAAACATGGATTCCAAGCGAGAAAGATAAAATAATTCATACTTATATGATAACGGCGTTTCCAGAAGCTTCTTCCGTTTACATGCATAATATAAAATCACTCTTCACTAATTTTAACAGTAGAAATAAATTAGAGTTCATGAATGGAAAAACCCTGCGATATTGTCAGGAACTCCTTCTGTATACATGTATGATCGAAAATCACTATTTACTACTATTAACAATAGCATATTAAAGAAACCCTATTAAACATGGTGCCATTTAAAAATCCTAAAATGACAGAAATAAATTGAAGTTCCTAAAGCAAAAACCCAAACCTTGCAAGTTGCAGTGCTGTTGAAAAAAAGTGCAGTGAAGGTACAGAGGAATTTTTGACGGCCTTAATTCATTAACTCTAATGAATGGAACAAAAAAACCCATATACAGTGGGTGACAGAAGCAGCATTGACGGACATGGTTTTTATTTATAACTCTGTCAATACCCTACGTAATTTATGATGCTATTTATGGTGTAATTAATGAGAAGAAATTAAGCCAGATTAAAATAATTTAGAGAAAAGTGAAGTGAACCTAATCTTACCTCATAAGTATTAGTATCACCCTTCATTATTCATTGTGCCACCGCCGTCAGATGCCATAGATGGTGGCCAGAGACGAGAACTAAAAATATAAAAAATATTAAAAAAAAACACTGTAAAAACGAAGATGAAAATAAAACCGCAGATGGAAAAGGGCCCTGCACATAACACAGATACAGACAGAAATAAACCTTAGATGGCCAAACAGAAACAGAATAAAAGAAAAAAAGGCAATGACCAAAGATTAAAAAAGAGGACTCCTGGCAAATATGCTTCCAAAATCTGAATGGTAAAATACTAAAATGTATCCGAACATAGTTATTTATCCAATTGTTCCATAATAAATTTCCACAAAAAAAACAAAAAAATTATAGGCAGTAGACAGACATACATCTCTAATAAAATTTCCTACAACCTACTTAAATGAGAAGGAGGAAAAAAATACAAAAAAGTGAATGCTCTAACATATGACTATATATATAAGTTTAAAAGGTATGCCACTGTAAAACAGAAAAGATAATAAGCAGCCTGTCTCATGTTCTTTCCCCGAATTTCTCAAAGTAATAATAGATTATGCACAGACATCAAAAACAACACACACCCAGAAGAAATATTTAACTCTAAACTAACCTACCTTTTCAACATACCATACCACTTCAAACAAGAATTACAACTTCACCTAAACTCCAACCAACGCCCATAAGAGGCCAAATACAAATTTAAATCCACATTTAATGAGTGTATGTTTAGAAACGTATGCGTTTAGAAAAAAATTAGACAGACCAAAATAAACATGTCCTATTGTAAAAACAGAAACAGAACATAAAAACTGAGTGCTTTGAAAAGAAGGGTTCTAATTTTAAAACTAAAGAAATCACAAAATTCATTGTATACCATCAAACATGGCCGATACTGCTACTGAAGAAGTCTGTACATAAAATAATTATATGAAAAATCCAAAATGCTGAAACACTATCAAACTTTTATTGTACATGAAATGATTTGTGAGAAAATGCATCAAACGTGGGTATTTCACTAATATGTCTCCTTTACAAATGATATGTTTAAGTGTTCTCACAGTTTAGTATGCCTCCTTTATAAATAATGTGTTTAAATGGTCTCGCAGTTTCTACATGCACTAAAGTAATAAGTTTCTCAAATGGTTATTATGAACAACCATGATTGTCCGAGCCAAGTAACATTTAGTGAAAACATGGTGCCAGAGAACATTTTAATGCCAGTCCCCTGTTTCTATATACCCAACGGTGAAAAGCAAAGCTTTGAAGATGATTTAGCATATGGCAATTTGGGAGCCTAGATAAAGGTGGGAGTAATTAGAACCATATATTCCTACAGATCAACCCAGTCTCCCTCTCCTCCTAAATCTGTATTTAGAAACATTTCAACATAAAATTTAAACTAATTTTCACATTTAACCCTTCTTCATTGGATAATCCCTCTAAACCCCACAAACCACCTGTACAACTAATGGTACATAAAATCCTAATTAAAAAATACTAAAATCTTAACGATCAGGGGATTTCATTAACCCCTAAATATAGTATAGTTGACTCAAACCCTGGAAAAAAAAACATTCTCTGCAAATGTTAGCTAAACTACTAAGAACTAACTGTAAAGAACAATAAATAAATCCTAGATTTATAAACTATTTATTAGAACTATAAGAACCTGAAAGATAATAGATTGTCCAAACAAGGTTAAGATAAAAACTCCCCAAAGATGAAAACTTCAGAATGAAAACAAATAAAGACAAACTTCTGAACCCTATTAGAAAAGTATAAAGTAAATAAGGGGAATCGCAGAAGAGAGATTACAAAGACACAAAATATTGTTCAGATTTCAAGAGAAAAGATGCAACACATTTAAAAATTTTCAAATCTCATAATGACATTTCTTCCACTTTCTTCAATATAAAAAAGCGTGTTTGATGTGAAAACTTTATTGACTAGTATATTTAGTATGTACACTAAAAGCTATGGTACTAGGATTGGGAAACCCTACAATGGCAAAATTAGTTTGAAATCCCTAACCCTTCACAGTGCCGTCCAAATAAAACAATGTGAAAACACAGAAAAATAATTATGGCCCTAAAATCCTACTGAATGGGAAAAAAACCTAGCAATCATACAAAATATATATATATATATATATATTATATATAATATATATATATTAATAAATACTGTGGATGACAGAGGCAATGTTGACTGACATGTTCCTCTGTGTCTACAATTCTTCCTCCGCCCTGCATAATATTGACCACTGCAAGGAATTTAATGAGATGAAAATTAAAATAGAATCCATTTAGTATTCCAAGCGAGAAAAATACATAAATAATTCACAATTCATACTTAGTCTTATAATGGCGTTTCCAGAAAGTCCTTCCGTATGCATGTATGATCTAAAGTCCCTCTTTATTAGTATTAACAATAGAATATTAAATATGGTCATGCTTAAAATCCCACAGTGACAGAAATAAATAAGAAATTCCTAAAGCAAAAACCCAAACCTTGCAGTGTTATTGAAAAAATGTGCAGTGAAGGTACAGAGGAATTTTTAACAGCCTTTATTCATTAACTCCTAATGAATGGGAGAAAAAACCCATATATGGTGGGTGACAGAAGCAGCATTGACGGACATGTTTTTTATCAGACTCTGTCTATGCCCTACGTAATTCAAGGCGCTTAATGAGAAGTATCGTATTATATGGGAAGAAATTAAGCCAGATTAAAATAATCGAGAAGAGAATAACGTAGCCCAAATCTTACCTGATAAGTATTATTCTTCATTCTTCATTCTTCATTGCGCCAGGCCGTCAGATACCAACTCCATTTTTCTTGTTCTTCACTCGAGATGCCATAGATGGTGACCACAGACAAAATCCAAAAATAAAAATAAAAACATAAGACCACAAGAACAAAGATGGAAACAAAACCATAAATGGAAAAGGGCCCTGCACAACACCACAACAAAGAAACAGAGACAAATAAACCTTAGATGAACCAAACCACAAAAAAAGAAAGAAAAGAACAGGCCATCGCATCAGGCATTCTCAAGCAATCTGAATATTGAGATTAAAGCTTAGCTTTTATAGAGATCTAATCTCTGTCTATCTCAACGTTCGATTTCTTTGAACGGTCCATTATTACAACGGTACATTTCGATTTCTAGCTGGTTCCCCTCGCTGCTTTTATATTTTCTGTGTATAACTTTTAGATAAGAGCATGGCCGCTTCTTATAATTCATTAAGTTTTAAGGGCATGGTCTCATGGAAAGGGGGCTCCTTAAGTATCTCAGCGGGTGTTGTTGAGAAAATTTAGGAGCATTTTAGCAATTTTAAGGTCCCGTGAATTTTTATGAGTTTCCTCAACAATACCCGCTGAAATATTAGAATCCCATTGGGTATTTGTGGTTATTTGTAGGAAAATAAAATCATATTTCTCTCTAAAATCACCAAAAAATAATGGCGGGAATGCATATTAGATTCTATCAGCCCTAAACTGTCGGGGGAAACTCCCAACCCCCTCTCTAGCCACCTCTTAAGTTTATGGGGCTAAAAAAGAAAGTGGAGCTCCTATTTTTAGGCCTAGATTCTATTATTTCCGTCGTTGGCTTTAAAAATAAGCACAGTCTTTTGCTGCAAGAAAATAGGAGCCCAAGCCCTCCATGGAACCATGCAAGTCTGCGAAAGAAAATACCCTTTTAATTAATTTTGAAGTCGGGAAGGAAAAATCCCTTTTAATTAAATTTCAAAGTCCCCGGAAAAGAAAATCCGCTTCCTTCACTTTAATAATGCTTTTTAATTTTTCTTTATGATCGGATTGGGGAACGTAGTATTTAAAATTAGTGCAGGTTAATTACGCCGAAATATGTCTCCAAATGGGAGAGGCACCTCATGTTGGAATTGACTACCCTCCACTCAATTGCACCACTAAAGTGCATCGCAGCCATCCATGTTTAAACGGACAGCTGTGATACATCCTAATAGTACATATTGAGTGGAGGGTAGTCATCGCCCCCATGTTGCTGCAAGCGTTTGAGGAACGACGATGTACGGTAGTGTTGGAGCCATTAGATCCGTCACATCGATGTGATCGGTTATGGGTTGTGCACGGTAGGGAATGAAACTCTGAGACATGCTCTGTACGGAAAGACCTTCAAACGACTGGAATGGCCTATGCGTGAAAGGAAAGGTAAGTGCATAATAAATGTGGCCTTCTACCACCTCGACTTCTTCCATTCCGCCTGTTTTGAGCCAGTTAAGATAGTATAAATTTTCAAATACCACAAACCAGTGAAAGTGGCTGCATATCCGCAGTTTGTAACAGTTGTAGCGGCCATTGCAGCCGAACCTAGATTGAGGGTATCCACGCTGTGAACCGTGCGTGAAGTTTCCATGTCTTTTGTACGTTCCCATTAATTGTGATCGGAGTTGGGCTCCCCGTAGTAAGCTCATCCATCAAATGCACCCCTGTTACACATTCTCTGTTGAATTCCTTCTTTTTCCTTTGCAAGGTATATATAAGCAATAGCATACCTACAGTGTACACGAACATTTCTGGGGAAGAGCAGGAGTAGATTTGAAAAAGTAATCGGTGGCCCAACGAATCGCAGCCTTGGCATTTTCGACCTCATCCCCCATTGAATCGTCAAACTCCACCACGCTCCATGCCAACATAATCGTGGTAAAAGCCATTGAGAACCCAAATTTTATGTTGTCTCCCGCATCATAAAATTCAATGGTTGGTTGATGCTTTAAGAACATGATACTCTGCAACAAAGTGGATTGGAGAGGGCTCAATCACGGTGATATCTGGCACAGCGAGAAGCACCCTCAAACTCAATCAAAACAATGGTGATTGTGGCTCGGTTCACGAGTTTGGCTAGATAATTAGTTGTGGGCTCGGTGCGGGGTCTTCCCATAAGAACCTAACCCAATTCATCTGGTTGTCAACCGAGGCAATGTAACTCACCAAGGCAGTATCTCAACCTGCCGATGTAACTCATCCACTAGCGAAATGAAGAGCTTGGTTACAGAGTCTTGTGCCATGGTTGAACTGAGTGTACTCTGTTACTGCTGCTTGATGTTGTTTGTAAGGGCAAATACAGAGCATTTATAAAGATTTTGGCCGAACACACTTGAAGATTAACTCTGTAATAGCCCCTCGGTAAGTTTATAATCTCTTCGTTTTGTAACATTTTTACTTTACTCTATTAGTGCATGCCATCTTGAAATTTTTATTTGATGTTTTAAAAAGTCCAGTGTTGTGGTAGTTGAGGTCAATCTAACCCATTTATTTACATTCTCTTTTTTTAGGATTTGTTACTTCTTTTGGTCTTTTGCAGATTTTCTATTCATCTTGGATTATCAATGACACCTAACATAGGGCAGTGAATCTGATGCGACACATAGTGAGAGTTTCAAACCACCTGCTAGACCTGTGAAACTCAGTTCTTGATCTTTTGCACAGACTAGGGCACCCATTCTACAGACCAGGGCACCCATTCTACGAGACCAAGGCACCCGTAGGTTCCTAGTCCTTCTCCAGTGCTCCAGTCCGAGTTAGATAGCTTAGATCCATCCTTTTCGGGACCTCTGCATAGTCGTTCCTTCTTCTTATTTTTCTAGTCACCTCTGCGACATAGTCCAATGAGCTCCTCTAATCAGCTGAGTTCATTCTAACTCTCTTTGCACTTTAGGGTTTAACATTTCTATTTTTATAGTTGTTTGGGTCATTTTCCATAGTCATTTACCGTATTTATTTACTGCATTCCCATGTCATTCTAGATTAGATTAATTACCTCCATATTCCTAATTTTAGTTAATCATTTTGGTGAACCCAACTCGATCATTCACGCGTCTAGGTTCTTCACCCCTTATTCTAGAGTTTTTTCATCATGAACATCTCTATTCACACTTATATGTAAAATCACCCCAATTGTATCAATAAGCTTAGGAATTACTTGGCTACTAATTACGTCCCTCTTCATACTTCACCACAATGTATACCATAAGTTCACTTTGGCTCTATCCCTTAATGAGGACCAAATAACTTTCACAATAGATGATTTACCTTCTCAAGCAATACTACAGACATGACCCTCCCTTGTATATTCAAGTTTGGGTCAACGCGGTGAGAGTCAAACGTACCTTAGTTGATAAGGGATCGACCTTAACATTTGTAACATCACTTTCCTTCATCATTTGGGTATGTCGGGAACATCTTTAGCTCTTTCGTCCATCTCTATTCATGTCTTTGATAGCATCCCCAAGCATATATTAGGTACTTTACACTTACCTGTCACTATTGGTCCATGTACAATTGATATTTCGTGTCATGTCATGACTAATAACCTTAATTATAATATTCTTCTTGGGAGACCTTGGATCCATGCTATGCATGTGGTCCCCTCTACGTTACATGCACAACTTAAATTCCGACATCAAGGCATTGTTTACGATGTAGCGCTTTGATCCATCACCTTTTGAGTATTGTAACTCTATTAAACAAGCTACCGATACTCCCACTTCCTTTGATATTACTCAAAAAATTTCTAGGTATGGGTTAGGGTATGAATATTTGCCACTTTGGCTTCTCTAATATAAATTTAGATCAACATGAATATAAAATCACAGAGCTTTAGGATCTCCTTGCAGGATCACACAAGTTTGGGCTAGGGTATCAACCTCCTTCTACACCTCCTACGAGATACTTATACCACTTTTCATGTTACTTCACTTCCCTTAGTGCATCCGGAACTCATTAGTGATGATGCATCTACCATTTGGGACACCCTCGATACTTTTTCTACCGATAACATGTTGCTTGATTATATGGGTGCTTATGATCATCTTCCCTCTTTTCACCATAAGAGGCATCATCCTTTATCTCTCACTAATACGGCTTATCTTGGAACTGATGTCTGCCATTGACAACGCCAATCCACCTGACACTATTCCTACTGATCCATATATTGAAGATCGTTTAGCCCTTCTCAATGAAGAAACAATACAATACAACTTAGGCACATCGAAAATCCACGCATAGTTTTACTTGTCACTTCCCTCACCCCTGTTGAACAAAAAGATATTAAACAAGTCCTTCATGATTTCTTTGATATTTTTGCATGGGATTATAGTGATATGTCGGGAATTGATCCATCTGTAGCCATGCATAATATTGTCCTTAACTGGGTGCTAAGCTTGTCCAACATAAAATTTGTAAGATGCACCCCAAGGTAGCCCTCTTAGTCAAAGAAGAAATTCAGAAGCTTCTAGATGCATGTTTTATTCACATTGTCAACTATCCTGAATCGGTATCTAATTTCATCTCGGTAAAGAAACCGGATAGTAGGGTTCGTTGTTGCACTAATTTTCTTTATTTAAACAAAGCTTCCCCTAAGGATAGTTTTCCCTTACCACACATCGACGTTATTGTCGATTCTATAACTAGCTATGATATTCTTTCCTTTATGAATGGATTTTCTAGTTACAATCAAATTAAGATCAACCCATCTGACTAAGAAAAACCCCTCTTCACCACATCATGGGGTACACTTTGCTATCTGATCGAGCCCTTCGGCCTTAAAAATGTTAGGGCTACTTAATTATCAATGGGAAATGACACATATATTCCATGACTACATTCATAATATCATTGAGGATTATGTAGATGATATCTTGGCAAAATCTAGGCGACAATTTTCCCATGCGAAGGATCTACAAATGTTATTCAAGCGATTACGATAATATCGTGTCCATTTAAATCCTAAAATATGTGTTTTTGGGCTCACAACAAGTAAAATTATTGGCTATATTATCTCCCAACTTGGTATTGAGATTGATCCTAACAAAATAAAGGCCATTATTAATATGCCTCCACCCAAAACTTACATCAATTACACTCATTACAGGGGTAAAATTCAAGATATTTGACGATTCATTGTATAACTTGCTGATAAGACCCAACCGTTTACATGACTCATGAAGAAAGATACCAATTTTGTTTGGATGAGCAATGTTAACAAGAATTTGACGATATCAAATCCTACTTGTTAAATCCGCATGTTCTAGTTCCTCCCATAAGTGATCGACCTTTCTTGTTATATATCTATGTTACGTTTCATGCATTGGGCACTTTATTGGCACAACATGATGATTCTCAATGTGAAAGATCCATATCTTCCATCATTCATACCTCACTCTCTTATGAATGTAACTATAGCTACATTGAAAAATTGTGTCTCGACCTTGTCTTCATTGTAGAAAAATTGCAACATTATCTCCTTAACAATGAGGTATGTATCATAACCAAGGTTGATCCATTACATTATCTCCTATCCCGCACTCACTTATCAGGGCGTTTGGCATGTTGGGTCATGCTCCTCACCGAATTTTATTTTAAGTTCATAACACAAAAAGCAATTAAAGGACAAGTTATAGCTGATCAATTAGTTGTAGCACCACTTTCGGATGCATCGCCCATTACTGATTCCTTTCGTGTCGATTTCATTATTTATACTATTAGGCCACCCACATGGACAATGTACTTTGATGGCTCCCGTTGTTGATAAGGTTCTAGAGTAGAGATAGTCTTCATTACCCCACATGGTGACCCACTCCCCTTCACATATTGATTAGGGTTTTCTTGTACGAATAACATTGCAGAATATGAAGCTCTCATTTTAGGCCTACTTACCGCTCAAAAACTCCTCATTCGCAACTTATGCATACACGGTGACTCTCAACTAGTCATTAATCAAGTCAATGATACATATAATACAAAGGAGGAGCATCTAATTCCTTATAATACGTTTGTCAAATATCTCCTAGCTACATTCGACTCCTATTCCATTACTACCATTCCTCGCAAGGATAATTGTCATACAGATGTCATGGCTAGTGCCACATCACTCATCCCATACATCATAGATGAACAAGCCACATTCATCATCATGCGCTGCAACATCCTTCTATCTTTGCATTACCTCTTACATCTTGTGTCATAACGTGCAGTCAAGACAACTCTAAATGGTTCATGCCTATTTATAACTATTTATATAAGAAAACTATCCCAGACACTCTACAACCTCATGAAGCTCTTGATTGCATTGTGAGGCTACACGTTATGTAATCATTGGGGCAAAATTATTCAAACATGTTATTCATATCCATCTCTTACGTTGTCTCATGCTCACCGACATTACCAGTGCCATCTCATAGATTCATGACATCTGTGGTGGTCATTTCTTAGGAAAAGCTATGTCACAAAAACATTTACGTCAAAGATATTATTGCCCTACAATAGAACAAGATTACCTCAAATATGCTATTCATGAAAAATTCAAAAAACGTGGTAATCTCCATCAGGCACCTGCATATGACCTCCAACCCATTGCGCCTACTTGGCCTTTCTCCCTTTGGGGATTTGACCTCGTTGGTATGATCAATCCTGAATCTGCCAATGGACATAAATTCATCATTACAACTACCAAATACTTTACTAAGTGGGTCAAAGTGGCTCCCCTATGAATGATCACTGGCACAGATATTTGTAAATTTCTCACCACACATATTATCACACGTTTGGTGTGCCTTCTATTGTAATCATTGATAATGGACCTTCCTTCAAAATAAGGACATTAAAAATTTCTATGCTAAATTCAAAATCAAACAATCTTTCTCCACACCTTTTTATCTGTAAGGCAATAGTCAATTTGAGGCCACCAACAAAACCATTGTAAAATTTTTATGGAAGACCGTTGACTCTAGTGGTACCGATTGACATAACCAACTTTTATATGCTCTATGGGTCTATTGTACTAACATTCATACACCCACTAACACCACCTCTTTTTCATTAGTTTATGGGATTGAGGTTTTTATTCCACTCGAGCTTGAAATGCCCTCATTGTTGATTTCTCTTAAAGGCGTCCTTAAAGACAATGAATATCGTGAGAACCACTTACATGAACTAGAAATGTTAGACTTGCATCTTGTCCAAGGACTCAAACACCTTCACATTTACCAATCTCGCATTGCACATTCCTACAATCGTAAAACTCGCTCTCAAGATTTTAACATCGGTGACCTTGTCTTGAAATAAAATCAAAAGAATGTAAATGTTACGGCACCTCTAAAAGGTAAATTCAAGCCCAATTGGCTTGGCCCATACATTATCACTAACAAAATAGGTGGAGGAGTCTATTGCCTCGCCACTGTTGGAGCTCAAATGTGCACCCATCTTAGATTAGGTTGAACTGAGTCATTGAGGAAATAATGGGATTATATCGAAGTTGTGGGACCTTGCGCACTTGAGATAGACCTCCGGAGAAGGCCAGTTCCTCTACCTATTTCTCTACTGCTACTGCTACTCTTAATGCTGAAATGGAAATCCTAAGATAAACATGCCAAGGGACCAAGGATAGAAGGATATGCGAAAATGGAAAACTAAAAATAAAAAAGTTAATAACACCGAAAGAAGGGTGGTGAATGTGATTAGCTTTGAGAGAAAATGAAGAAAATGTAGACATGGAGGGTAACATGCCACCGTTAAAAAACACTCAAATATTCATTCTTATAGGACACAATGAAAATAGATCCTACAAGAGGACGTGAGAATGCAAAAAAGCTACCAACGTGAAAATAAAAGAAAGAAGATGCAATAAAACAAGTTAGGGCAGAGAATAGCCACAAAACAAATTTTATTTCTTCTAGAAATGCATAGTCGATTAAAATGGTAGAAGAGGTGAGTATCCACATGCAAAGAACTAGATCTAAAAGTCTGAACTCAAAGTGCAAGTAAATGCCTATACTGAACCGAAAGTATCCAACCCTTTACAATGAGCAATGCTCTTACATTTATAGATGAATGGAATAGAGAAGAGGAGGAGAAGGAGGGAAAATATGATTGAAAACTCAACCACCAACAACCAACAATGAATGCCTATAAATCCACCTATAAATATGTCAAATGCACTTCCCCATGTCTATTTGGTGTGTAGGAGAAGGAAGGAGGCGAGATCTAAATCAAATCAGGTGGTTGGAGTGATCAGATCTTGTATTAATGGCGTGAGGGACATTTTCCAACTTCTCACCTACCTAATCCCGCTAAAATTTGAACTCAAGTGATCTAGAGTGTAACCCACGTCATCAACTATTTTGTCATTTTCTACCACATGTCACAATTTCACACTTTAGTTGGTTACAAGGATTCAACACCCCTCTAACACACTTTGATAGGTTGCGTGTGATACACTCATTCTGACAGTCACCATGTGGCACAATGATTGGCACAAAAGAAGGCGCGAAAGCACGCACGAGAGGAAAGAAGCGCAAAATAAGAAGTAAAAGAGAAGGCGCACAAAAGTAAGGAACATGGGAAAATGGGAACATACTTTTAGGAGGTAAGTATGTAGAGAAGGCACAAACATCTAGAAGACAATACGTGGTAGCGAGGAAGGGGCATGCAAGAATTCCAAGGGACGTTACTAATTTTGGAAGTCGGTCAGGCGCATGCGAAGGGTGCATGAGAACTACTTAGAGGAAGGTGAATGCACGTTAGGGACATGGAAGAAGATGGAAGGGAAAAGAGCAAGGTGGAAGGTGCAAAGAAAATGAAGATGCACAATAGGGCGCGCAAGGAATTTCAGCCAAGAAAACAATGCTAAGGAAGTAACCAGAGGGCATGTATCCTACAATATTGAACCTTAAAGCTAGAATGTGGATGCAAGTTGTCAAAATAACTAGGAGAGTTATTTTGTACAACATTTTGGCAACTTTTGGGGCCATCTGCCTGATAGATGAAGTAGATCAGTATCCTTAAAAGCATCCATTGGGCATGGGGTTTGCTTAGAAATATGAGATTTTGATCTACCACTTTGAAGAACCACCCCTGAAGTCACTTTGAACTCATTTCGAACTCTTTTTGAATCTTGCAAAATGCTGAAAACTACTAGAAGATTACTAGCATTCTGGAAGCATAAAAGAGTGCTCAAGGAGCATGTAAGAAGAAAGAACTATGTATAAATAAAACAATGTGCACGTAACACACTTGGAGGAATTGAAAACTACTCTAATATATACAATGATGCAAAAACTTAATGGAAGGGTTTGAGATAAATCCCATTGATTGGGATTGATAGCGTGCCTCCATCAAGGTGAGACAACTTGAAAGAGTTAGCCTCCTTATAAGAACTGATGATGTATGGGCCACTCCAAAGTGCATCAAACTTTGAATGACACCCTAGTTTAGCTCTGTCATCCCATTTTAAGACTAAGTCACCAACTTTAAAATCTTGAGGGTTAGCCTTTCTATCAAACCACTTCTTTTTGATAACTCGATGATGTTATAGCTTGATCTCGACAAAGTTTCTCAATTCTTTGAGTTTAGCCAACTCTACCATTCTAATTTCTCTCTATTTTGCACCTCAAACTCTAAATGTTGGGCAAGTTCTAGTGAAGGCAATTCAAGAGATAAAGGAAATATAACTTCTTTACCGTATACCAACTTCTAAGGTGAAGTGCCTATTGCCTTTTTCACCATGATTCTATTTTCCCACAGCACGCATGAGACCTTTGTGTGCCACTACCTCTGGTTGATATTCATTTTCCACTTCATTATTCTGATCAAGTCTTCAAATATATTCTAGGGCTTATTGTCCAATCATAAATTTATTAGTACTAAGGAATGCCTTTGCATTATCAAAGATAATGGTTTGAGGAATGCCAAACCTTTCTACAATTCCTCAAGAAAGTCAAGGATGACTGACTCGATTGATTCCTTGAGTGCGACAACTTTTGTCCATCTGGTGAAGTAGTTCATAGCTGTCAGCACCCATTTATGCCTAGCGCTTGAAGGAGGATTGATCATGCTAATGAAGTCAATACCCCATTACGTAAGAGGATGATCCGCTTGGATTGGTCGGAGGGGAAGCACTACCAATTTCTTCTTTCCTACAAATAAAGCACATTCTTTGCATTTTGTGACCCACTTGTGCACATTTGTGAACAAGGTAGGCCAAAAGTATCCTTCCTTGATGATCTTCATTGTTGTCGCCTTGGCAGAGAAGTGTCCACCAGAGAATCCATCATGAAATTCTACTAACACTTTGTCAATTTGTGCATTGTCAATACACCTCAACAACATGCCATCAATGTTTCTTTTGAAGAGAGCACCATCAATCATTACATATGGAATAGATTACAACCTTAGATGTCACCTTTTTTCTTTGTTTAAAATGAGAGGATATGCATCGGAGGAAAGGAATGTGATCATGTCCTTCATCTAGTTACATGCATTAGGATCTACATTCTGCTCAGGTTCCGCACATGGGAGATCATCCAAAAACAATGAAGTCTTAGGTGCATTTTGCATGTCCTTAGCAAGCTGTTTACAGAGTGCACTACCTTTTACCAACTTTGTGGATTTAATAGCATACTCCATGATTTTGGTCACCCATATTTCTCTTTTCTCATTGATTTCTACTCACATGATGAAGTCTCTCACACCTGAGTACAAAACTAACACCTTGATATGATTTTTGGCAAGCATACTTTTGAACTTCTTAAGCACACACATATTGGAAGACCTATTTCTCTTTGTGATTGTATTTCATCTCATAATCCTTCAATTTTTGACTAAAAAAATCCACTCGTTTCTCTAGCCCTTGTTCATTTTCCTATGTCAAGACAACAACAACACTCATTTCAGCTCCATAAACATAAAGGATAAAATCCTTGGCATAATCTGAATTGATGAGTGTTGGTGTGAAAATAATTTCTTGCTTGATTTTATTGAAGCCATATTTTACTTCTACTATCCATTTGACGGTTGTGTCCTTCTTGATCATGAGGGTGATGGGCCTTACTAGATCCTACAAAGTTAGGAATGAATCTCCTAACAAAATTGATTTTTCCCAAGAAGGATTGTAAGGCTTTCTTGTGCATTGACAAAGAGAGTGCAAGGATTACTGAGATGCGTTCATGATCAATGACAATACCATCCTTGGAGAACACATGGCCCAAAATCTTTCCTTGTGCCACACATCAAAGTTGCACTTCTTGGTTAAGAGACACCCAAAATTCTCTGCATCTCTCAAAGACTTTTTCCATGTGTGCCATATGATCCAGCTCTGCTTTGATAAAACACTTATGTCATATAGGTAAAGTAAGATGAACTCATTAATATAACCTTTGAAGGTAATGTCCATGGTGCATTGAAAGGTTTCACCTACATTTGATGAGACCAAAGAGCATCTTTTGATATGCACATGTCCCCCACTTAGTTGTAAATGTTGTTTTGAATTGGTCCTCCTCCTTGACCATGATCGATTGAAGTTAGAATATCAATCCAACATGGAGAATCTTTGCACACTAGCCACTATTTGTAGAATCTACTCCATATAAGGAAAATGATAGTGATCCTTTAAGGATGCCTTGTTCAAATTTCTAAAATCGACGCAGAGTTTGATTTCACCATTCTTCTTATGCATTGGAACTAGATTTGCGACCCATGTAGAGTATTTAATGGGAAATATTATCTTCACCTCAATGAGTTTAGATAACTCCTTCCTCATGAGGGGCTCTATCCTTAGATTGAATGGCCTTTAATTTTGTCTTATGGGCTTGATACTAGGATCAAGGTCATGGAGTGTTGAGAAACATTTGGATCAAATCCTTTAAGGTCTTTATATTCCCATGAAAATATATTATTGTATTTTTGAAACAGAGAGACGAAGTCCTAATTTTCATCACACATGCAAGCTTTACTTGGCAACAACTCCTTGTCATGCTCAATAATAGTGACAATAATATAGTCTTCTTGTGTCGCATGCATATACTTTTCTTCACCCTTGAACTCATCATCGGGTTAAACATATGTTCTAAGGTAACCAACCCTTTAGGTAACTTGTTTGTCTTTAATTGAATCACTTGGTCACCATAGCTGTCATACAAGTCAGATCACATAGTTGAAGAAAACTTAGCTTCATTTTGAATGAACTGGAAAATTTGTGCATCATTGTCAAACACATTCCAACTAGTTTCATTGTCTAGAATAGATGGCCTAACCACCATCTTGATGTGTTGCACACTTCCTTGGATAAAATCCTTAGGAGGAGAGAACTAAAACCAAGAATGGCCATTTGATTTGTTTCTTTGTTCATTTTCCTTGACACCACCTACATATTGAGAGGATAAAATATCTCAAGGAGGTCCAAAATCCTATGTTTATGAGCTTTGAGAAGCTTATTCTTTGTCGTGCACTTGTTTGTGACTTGATGGATGACCAATTCTATGTCCCCAAAATATACAACACTTTGATTTGTCTATTTTCAGCAATAAGAAGGCCATGCACCAATACTTCATAATCTACTACATTGTTGAAGCATGCAAAATGCAACATGTGTGCAAAGAATAATTTTCATCCCGAGGAGAAATGAGAACAACACCTACGCTCGCGCCATTTCTTGCTTCCGAACCATCAAAGTATAACTTCCATAAACCAGTTTTTTCTTCATTTTTTGAGTGTGCGACAACATGACTTCTTCTTCAAGGATGCAATAAGTACCAAGCCCAATTTTAAGAGATTCAAGCTCTTCAACATATGGGCCAAATTTTTTATCTCTTTCAGCCCACTCATCTAGCACTAAATCAGGTACATGAGGGAACATAGGCTACTCTTGTGAAACTAAAATTTATCCATGGCCTTCTTGAATTAGGAAATTAGCTTGGGAGGTGATGGATAATATGACTCAACATGGTAGGAAAATATTGGCTCAAACTTGTATAGTAAAAGTTTGAGTACCATACCTTGTTCTAAGTAACATATGTCACCAATCAGAAGACAAGTAACCACCCACTTTAACAAGTAAAATCTCTTGATAGACACAAGGCAAACAAAGAGAGGAAGGTCAATAATTGATACATCTTGAGTTATTCTAAGGATAGACATACATGAAGGGTTAAATCAAGATCCTTGATGAATCCTAAAGTGGTAACATTTAATCCATCAAGTTGCAAGACTCCTTTGGACAATGGCTTGTACTTAAGACCTAGGACATAACAATTTTCTTAGGCATAACAAAAGTACTAGCACCTGAGTCAATCATGAAATTATGCACAAGGTGTTTACCTATGATCAAGGACATGTAAAAGGGTGGGGTTTTGAAAACCTTACTTACCTAATTCTCCTTTACTTGACAGATATTAACGACAACAGTGAGGTTGTTGGACAATGGATCAAGCGCACGTGAAGTTACACCAAAGATTCAAGCAACAGTCACACTAAGATGGAATGGCCAGGGCATCCCACATTGTGACATTCACATTTTTCTTCTTCATTTGGTCTACAATGTTGAATGGAAGGCCCATGACTTGTACAACTGAGGCACAAAACATCTTTTCTTGATTTGTTCAGGCGTAGAGACAGGGGCCTTAGTTTGCACAAAGGCTTGACCTACCAAATGAGGGGCTCGAGCTACTTATGTTGGAGCATTACATGGAAACTCGCACGTAGGAACTTGCATGCCATGAATGTTGGATGCCTTAGTTGCATCACTTTTATTTTGGGAATCAGCATATGAGACAAGAGCTAAAGGTTACGCACTTTGAATCAAGCATTATTTTCTTGTACCTTGTGTTATCAGCAACCTAGGCACATGGTCTATTTGTATCATTTACGGCTTGATTAATTGCATATAAGTCTTTGACCTTGAAATAGCATAAGGTTAGATTCAATAGGAGATTATGGATTTTCTTGATCCTCAAGCTTGATTGTGCTTGTGGAAGGTTCATAATTAGAAGTAGCATGAATCATGTAGGCCCGCGCACGCACAATATTGGTGGAATGATTTTGGCTGTGAGGCATATTGAAGGGAAAACACCATTCTAACTCTTACGCCATATTGTTATGAATTGGAACAAGTGTCTGGCTTGTGCTAGGCGCTAGAAGAGGTTGTGCAAGAGGAACTACTTAAAAAGGAAGGTGCGTATTAACATGCCATCTATAATTTTATTGGTTCTACCCATATATTTGATTTTCATATTGATTTCTAAAGGGTTGATGGCCTTAATTATACCATTGATTGGAACCATTTCTAAAGGCTTGCGCCTATTGCTTCTCTAAAGATATGAATTTGTTGGACAAGTTCCTAATCAGGGCCTTCATTTCTTCATCCTCCTTTTACTTTGCGGGAGAATAGGAAGTGGGCACAACGAGGTTATGCACTCTGTTCTAGAATGGGAGAAATGAAAGAGATGGGGTGCGTGAGAAATTTCTAGGGAACAAGGGCACAAGTGGTCTAGGAGCTAACTTTCCTTCTGGATGAGTCTATTCTCTGCCTTTATTGCAATGTTATAAGAAACATGTAAGGTTCTTCCTCCCATGGACTAAATCATGACTGAGATATCACTATTGAAAGACCTTAGATAATACAAGAAAGCATGTTGGGCTATAGGTCTTACCACTTGAGGGATTATGTCCCAAGTCTTCTAAATTTGATATTAAAATCATTCATTTTCATTTGGGCACTCTTTTTGTTATTGTTAGTCACTCCACCAAAGACAGATGATCTGACTTATCTTCAAAATACTTCCAAAGAGTCATTCCAAGCTCATCCCAAGTAGAAAATAGATGCAGGTCTTAGGCGTCGGTACCACGTAAGTGCTATTCCTTTAAACGAAGCCATGTGAATCATGTCTACTACATCATCATGTGTGATCAAATAGATAAAGCACATGTTGGCTACATCCTATATGTTCTCAACAGGGGTGAGTTGATTCTCACCAATGAAATATGGAATACTTTTGAGTGCGGTTGTTGGCATATCATGTTGTGCATTGAGATTAAGGGAACTTCCACAAGTAAAGTTAGAAAAATTTCTTAGAGGTGGTGGATTTTCCATAATAGCCTACACAAGTCTACCAAGAGGAGGAGTGGAAAGTGCACGACATGTTGGAGATGGAGATGTGCACATGGTATCTCTATTGTGTATTCTTATTGGAGAAAGTTGGAGGTACTCAAAGGATTCTTTAGCTGCAACACTTTGTTTGGTATGCACTCTTCTCATGAAAGGTGATCGGACTGCTAAAATAGTAGATTGTAGTGTTGAGAGTCACCATATGTGTTAAAACAAGCATCCAAAGGATGGAAATTACTAAGCCACACACCAAAACTTAACAATGATGAAATTTAAGATTTCAACGCTTATCCTACCAGTGTTTTTGGAGCTCAAATTTGCACCAATCTCAGATCAGGTTGAACTGATTCATTGAGGCAACAATGGGATCATATCCAAGCTATGGGACCTTGCGCGCTTGAGATAGACCTCTAGAGAAGGTTGATTCCTCTACCTATTTCTACTGCTACTGCTACTCCTAATGCTAAAATGGAAATGCCAAGCTAAAAATTCCAAAGGAGTAGGGATAAAAGGATATGTAGAAAGGGAAAAATAAAACTAAAATAGGTGATAACACTAAAAAGAAGGGGGATGGATGCAATCATATTTTGAGATAAAATGAAGAAAATGTGGACAGGGGAGGGTAGGAAAGCATACCACAATCAAACACAATCAAATATTCATTCTCATGGGACACAATGATGAAAGAGAATCTGCAAAGGAGGTGAGGATGCACAACAAACTACCAACATGAAAATAAAAGCAAGAAGATGCAATAAAACAAGTTAGGGTAGAGAATATACACAAAATAACTTTTATTGTTTCCCGAAAAATGCACAAATATGATAATGGTAGAAGGCGATTATCCACATGCAAAGAAATAGATCTAAAGGTTTGCTGAACTCAAAGTGCAAGGTATTTCCTATAAAAACTGAAATTATCCAACCCTTTACAATGAGCAATTCTCCCACATTTATAGATGAATGTAATAGAGAAGAGGAGGTGAAGGAGGAAAAATCCGATTTGACAACTCAACCACCAAAACCAATAATGAATGCCTTTAAGTCCATGTATAAATATATCAAATGTGCTTCCCCATGTCTGTTTGGCATGTAGGAGAAGGATTTGAGATCTAAATCAAATCAGGTGGTTGGAGTGATCATATATTGTATTAATGGCATGATAGACATTTTCTAGCTTCTCACTTACCCAGTCTCGCCAACATTTGAACTTGATTGATTTGGAGTGTATCTCACATCATCAACTATGTTTTCATTTTCTACCATGTGTCATGCTTAGTTGTTACTGATGATTCGACACCCTATTGCCATGCTTTGATAGATTATGTGTGATACACTCATTCGATAGGCTATCATGTGGCAGAAGAAGGCACCAAAGTGTGTGCGAAGGAAAGAAGCATGGAAGAAGAAGGAAAGAGAAGGCACACAAAGTAACACACACGGGAGAAATGGGAACATACTTATAAGAGGTAAGTATGTAGACAGTGCGAACATCTAGAAGGAAATGCATGATAATGGGGAAGGTGCATGTAAGAATGTCGGGGTACTTTACTAATTTGGGGAAACAAGTCAAGGTACATGTGAAGGGTGCATGAAATGCTAGGAGGAAGGTGAATGCGTAGGGAGTGCGTGGCGAGGACATGGAAGAAGATAAAAGGGGAAAGAGAAAGGTGAAAGGCATGAAGTAAATGGAGATGCCCGATAAGGCACACGAGGAACTATAACAAATAAAAAAATGGCAAGGAAGTAACCAAAGGGTGCACATCTTGCAATATTAAACCTTAGAGTCAAAATGTGGATATAAGTTGTCAAAATAACTAGGATAGTTATTTTATACAATACCATACTTTTAGGAAATCCTCTAAAAAATTCACTCAATATAATGTATCTTAAGAAATACTATACTCATAATAATATAGTTTGACCATTTCCCGATGACACGCTCTTTTGCTTTGGTTCACTCTTGACTATTGAGGGCTTACTACACATGAACCCCACACACTTTGCATAATAGTTACTACACACTATGTTTATTCACACATCTCGAATCTTACATCCTACATTTAGTCTACACTTTGTGCATCTACATATCACACATATTCTACATACTATACTAGTCTTCATCACATGCGAGTCTAGCATTACATCATCCTACATACTACATTACTAGTCATCCTACATATTACATTACTAGTTTATTTACTTACATACATTACACTTTACACATTCTACACATCTTGCATTACATTTTACACATCATATATTTCCACATTCTACTTATCACATGGTCATCACCTATACTATATCATCTTCTATGCGTTGCATTCACTACCCGATGATACACTTTAGTTCCTCAATCCATACTAGAATGTTTAGGGTTTACAAATCAAATGGACCTTACATTCATCATGTGTTTATCATTCCACCTTCCATCATGCGACATTTATAGGAAAATGATACACGTTATAGGATAAATTATCATTTACTCTATCATCTTATAGTGGTATACGTTGTTAGCTATATCACCACTCCTATTAATCATCTTATCATAATACATGCTTTAGGGATAAATCATCACTCATACATTTATTTTATCATGATATACGTTTAGGCTGTAAGGTTCACACAAATCTCTTCTATATGTCACATATCATCATCACTACGCATACATACTCATCACAATGCGCTAGACACAACACACTCTATTCGACCATTTCTCAATGACACACTCTCATTTATAGTTCATTCTTGACTGCTGAGGGGGCAAACCAAATGAACCTCATTGTATACATTTCCAATCACTCGGGAGGCACGCAACTCCTATCATTCCATTCCATGTATCCACAACATACTACATATTATGGTTTCTTTACCCTTGCTTACTTTTGCTTGTTTATGGTCACTTTATTACACATGCCCATTAGAGTTCTTGTATGTCATTTATCTATATCATACACACATACATGTTCATGCCTTTGTTTATTTGTGATCACAAACACATGTCTTTTGCACATATCATGGATGCTCACCTTATACCCTTCCTACATATGGTTGTTGGGGTCATTCACATTCATCTCTCACGGGTGTTATTGTTTCATTTTGTACTTAGCACTTTACATTACTTGGTTATACATGCTTTTGACATACTAGTTATATTTCTAACATGCTAAGGGGGTTCATTTGCAACATTTGTTATGCGGGGATATTTGATTCCATACTTATTTGTCACATTGTTTGCTATTGTTTTCTCTTGTTTGCAGGCCATGCCCTATGTTTGGTGTGCACACTTGTTTTTTGTTTGCAACCATGATGGTCTTTCATGTTTTACAACATCATGAGTGATGTCCCATGTTTGCTGCTTTGCTTTATGCAGCTAACTTTTCTTCTTGCGTGTTTACATTACTAATTTTCTTCATTTCTTTTGCACACTATCTATGTCACTTTGTCTTCTACATGCATAATTTTTAGTACTAAAACTTTTCTTTGACTATCCTCTTATTTGTGCATGTCTTGGTTTTACCAAGCACATTCCTTTCCCCATGTAGGGTAGAGATTCAGAGTACATGTAGTTGGTCCTTTTTGGGGCCTATTCTCCTATTAGTGACGTCGCATGTACCTCCAAAGAGGGGGGCATAATTTGATGTTTTAACACACTACACAATGTGTTTACACTAGTTCATGACAGATTCACTTTCCGTCCTTACCATTGTGGGTTACATACAACTGAGTCGGTTTAGACCAGTCTACAAACCCCATACACAACACTTTTTATAAGACTTGGTTATCCTTAGCATTTTGGAAAGTAGTTAAAGGTCAGAGGATAAAACGAAATTCCTTCCTATACTTCTTTGGTTAGTGGCGTCAGATTTCCCAAAACCAAGATGTACATATATTTCTTCACACACATTCGAGGTAAGCATCTAAAGGTTGGAGGATACATCGGAATTCCTCCTTATACTTATTTAGCCTATGGCGTTGGATTGCCCATAAAACACCGGTAGTACAGGATATCCTTTTACACTCTCTTTCTCGACATGGATTAGGTGCACATGTTCCATTTACACTTTTTCAATTGTGTATTTTACATTTACATACATGTGTCTTTTACATTGCACTTTTACACATATGTACATACATATTTTACCACTTGATCATTTTCTTCTTGCATGTTTGGTCATATGAGAAACAAGCTATCAAATGGGGGCAACAACAAAAATAAATGGTGTCAACAACAACACTTCACGACAACACACTTTATACTAACCATGCCGATACATCACACACATTAGAAGCTACACAAGTGTTCACCCCTAGGTTCACTCTCATCACTTTTTTACACATTTTCATCTTTATTCTCCATGTTGCATAATATTTTTTTCATTCCACGCTTTGTCTAGTCCATCGACACATTTTCTACTAAAATATTCATGGACATCATGTATACATCTCTATCTACTATATATTTCCAATATTTCCACTCACGAATATAAAGTGGGGAAAAATGTAGTCAAAAAATCATGCACTTTAGACATTATTTAATCTCAGTCTCATACTACTATTTAGAAGGTTCTTGAGTGAAGAAAGTACTAATTAACCCCATCTTTTGGCCATCTTATTTTATTTTCCTTCATCATTCCCGACCTCTTGCACCCACATTCTCGTTAGCTTTCATCAATTCCCATTATTTTAGCCTTGACTAGGGTGCCTAGGCCAATACTTGGGCACCCATGAGTGCCCTAGTCCCACCAGAGGTGCCCCGATCCTTTTTGAACTTTCTTGCCACTTTTTGGGAACTTTCTATCCATTTTAGCTTCTTATCTTTTTAGTGGTTGGCCATTTCGGGGTTAATTAAAAAATTATATCAAGAGAACCCTATAAATATAAAGTTACGAGACCATAATGAGGGACCAAGCACTAGTCACTACTATCATCCAATTAGATTTACATCCATTTGGAGATAATTTTCATCCATCATAAGGACAAGGTTGGTTCATCTGCATCACATAAGCATAGGGGAGGGATTCTATTCTATTTCATGCACCATTCTATTACATTCTACATCTAGTTATTGCTCCTACTTCACAAAGTACAACTAAAAATAGAGCACCTAGGGCACATGATGCACACACACACACACACCATAACTACATTTGGGTTCGAAATGTAGTGTAACGCTCAATTAATAAACCCACTATTGTGGCGGTTGAGTCAGTCTAACCCATTTATTTGCATTCATTTTTTTAGGGTTTTGATACTTCTTATGGTCTTTTACAAGTCTTTTATTCATCTTGGATTATCAACGACACCTAACACGAGGTAGCGAATATAATGCAACACATAATGAGGGTTTTGGACCACCTTCTGGACTGTGAAACTCAATTCCATATATTTTACACAGTTGGGGTGCTCATTTTGTAGATCGGAGTGCCCGTAAGTTCCTAGTCCTTCCCGGGTGATCAAGTCTAGCTAGATAGCTCGGATCCATCATTTTTGGGACCTCTGCATAGTCATTCCTACCTCCTATTTTTCTAGTCACCTCTATGACATAGTTCAACGAACTCTTCTAATCAGCTGAGTTCATTCTAACTTTCCTTGCACTTTAGGTTTTAGCATTTCTTATTTTTATAGTTGCTTGGGTCATTTTCCATATTCATTTCTGCATTTATTTACTACATTTCAAATGTCATTCTAGATTAGATTAACTACCTCCATATTCCTAATTTTAGTTAATCATATTACACCCGAACATGAGATGCCCTTCTTCGCGTTGCATTATTTGTCATAATTTTTTTAAAGGAATAATTTATATCATGATGCTTTACCTTGTTCCTAAAGCAAACATTCAAAACCAGATATTAAAAACATATGCACTTGTGCAATGTTGTATAAAACTTTAAAAAAACATTACTAAACCATGCATTTCTTCTACTATCTACAAACAAATGTCTATATTTATCATGAAATTTAAATTCTTTCAAGAACTTACACAAATGGAATGCATTTTAGTTGCTTTGAAATTTGGATGTTATATAGAGCACAACATGCTCTAATATAGCTATGTTTAGAAATACCTTTTTATTTAATGCGCCCAAAAAAATGCCTCAAAAATACATGTGCTACGTCATTACCTCACCAAATCTGTAACCTTATTTGGTTTCACCAAATATGAAAGCAAAAAAATATGGATAGAAGAAAAAATGTCTATTTTGTACAACATTTTTTTCTTAAAAGTTACTAAACCATGCATTGCTTGTTATATCTGCAAACAAATGTCTCTATTTATCGTGAAATTCAAATGCTTTCATGAACTTACACATATGGAATGGATTTTAGTTGCATTGTGTTACATAAATCTCAATATTTTTTTTTTCATTTGATTCTTATGTTTGACAAATTTAGTTAGGTTCCTTTACTAGCGACATGCTTGAGTTTCCTACCATGGAACCTTGTCCATTGCAGATATGGTCAGCCTTTCATCATCTTTTTTTCTATCAAATGTAAATACATGTACTTGAATAAGAAGAGATTCAACGATTCCTTGTTGTGGATGAAAAAAACTCCCCGATCACATTCCCTTGGCCAGAGCTTATCCTTTCCCCGGGGAATACAACACATAAGGGTTGTTCTCAATGGCCTTTCCAAATTTATTCCCAACAAGAGAAGCCATGTTTAAAGAGCCTCACATGAAAGAGGTTCAACTTCATGAATATGCTTTACATTTGATGTGCTATCATGATGGCCACTTTGGTTCCCATCCATGATTTAGATATTTTTACTTAACCTCATTATGTGGCATAGGTGCCAAACTACAACATCCGTATTCATGAAACAAGACCTCGACCATGGGCTACCAACAACAATTGTAAATCTTTTTCATAGACTTCATGATTATCTAAATAATGGCCTCCTAGATAGTATGATGCGCTTTGGCACCAATATTCGAGGAACTCACTCTTTTTGGTCTCGCATGATAAAGCCAAACTTTCTAATATGATAGAACAATTGGGCCTTCCCACTTTGTTCTTTACTCTTAGTGTAGCAGACACAAAATGGTTGGACCTTCATAATGCAATGCTGAAAAATAACCAGCAGATGCCAGAGAAGTCCAATGATGAAGAAACGTAAACATTATTTCCAATCCTCATCATGTCTCTACTTACTTGCATCAATGCTTCACAATATTTCATGAAGAGGTCCTCCAAAAGCACTAGGGGTGACGAACTATTGGTATAGGTAAAAATTCATTTCATTTTCCCTCGTCCTCTTCTATTTTCATGCCTTACAATCTAAATCCTTTCTTTTGACAGATATGAATGGCAACATAGAGGATCCACACATGTGCATGATTTTTGTGGCTTCAAAATGCACCCAATATTGAAACAGTGGACTGGGATGACCTTGACAAGAAAGAGGCACAAAAAAATACTTTGATAGATACATTTCTTCATGGAACTGCGATGCATCTCCCACGGTTTTATTAAATACATCGGCCCATACAAGATGATCCTTGCCTCTTAGACTCATAAAAATACTTTCCTCGATCCTCTCTCTCCAATATTAAAAAAATTCTTAATCATATTCAACAAAACACAAAATTTTCTAAACAAACGTGTTGAGGAAAAATGTAGGTTTACAAAGTGTCATTACAATGCCTCCTGGGAGATGTAGAAAGAATCTGCACTTTTCTGTGAGGCAGATAGGAAAGTAACGTACCTTCCTTTTAGTAACAATGACAGGTTAATTTTTAAACATCCACAATCAAACAATGTCATCCATATAGAGAGCCAATATTGATTGTCAACCACTGCTCTCCTACCATGCAATTCTAAAATACATGGAAAAATATGCTTCCAAAGTAGAACAACGGTTTGAAACATACCATCAAATGTTATCCAATATTTTCATCAATGTCAATGATGATCAGCTCACACATTTGGCCTTCCAAAAATGCTTATTGAAAGTGTCATTGAACATGATATCAATGCACAAGAAACTTGCCACATGCTCCTCAAATTGCCTCTTGTTCTTTGTAGCCACTCATTTGTTTCCTTAAATGTTGGTAAGAAAGTATTAAGGAGGGTCATTGAATCTGACACTAACTATCAAGATTCATCTTAGCTCATTGATTCCTACAGTGTATGACCTCCAACAATGGAATCCATGTTGCTTACAGAAACAACTCGAACTTGGTCTTACAACAAGTTACGAAAGGGGGAAAATGGAAGATACGTTCAACGCCTATAATTGTTCGTGTCTTCCCTAGATTTTTTAAGATCCCTTCTCGTGAGTCATCATAGTTTGAAACATTTTGTTGGAGTGAGCTTCTTCTATACAAGCCTTTTCGCAACATTGTTGCAGACATAGGCAACTCTTCGAGACAATAATTTCAAATTGGGAACTGTTTCAAAATAATTACTAGCCTTGGCATTTTAGTTGTACTCTCTTGGATTTTGACCACCCTTCGTGTAAAGAAACTTACGGTGATGATGAAAAAATATATATCTACCTACTCATTTGGATGAATGGGAGCTATTATCTCAACTCCATTCCACTAACAACATGGAGCTAGATAGCCTTGATATATTCGGGCATCACGAATTTGACACCAACCAAAATTGGAAAGAAAATTCACTTCTTCCAATTTTACAAGATATTGTTGCTTCCTTCATTGAGCAAAACAGAGCTGCAGTAACATCTCTAGTAATCGCATTCCACACGCCCTACCTACTTCAACTTTCTCACCTAAACAAAAGCTTTCTTTTGATATTGTAATTCACCATTTCATGCACAAAGACCAGCTACCTCCTCTCAAATTAATAATTCAGGGAACTCGAAGGAACAAGGAAGTCGTATCTCATTAATGCAATTAGATCAACACTCTCTCCCACAAACAATGAAACAAAATCAACACTTTTATTTCTTGCACCAATAGGTGTTGCTCCTTCAACATTTCAGCATCTATTGTACATATTGCTTTGCGCATACCTATCAAAGAAATAAAACCATTGGAGGGACAAGCTTTGTCAAACTTTCAGGAATCCATGCAACATGTTCAATATATACTAATTGATGAAATGAGTTTCATTGGCCCCAAGCTACTTGCTTAAGTTGACTACTTCCTCTGTAATGCTTTTCCTCATTTCAAAACAACACCTTTTGGTAATAGATCTCTAATTATTATTGGTGACCTTGGTCAATTGCCTCCTATCAAAGACATTCCTTTATATGTTGGTCACTCTTATGGAGCCAACCTTTGGAGAAGATTTCCTACAACCATCACATTACGAACAATATTTTGCACAAGAAGTGCCAACTCGCATGATTTAGTTTCATGAGCTTCTACTTTATGTTCGTGAAACTTATCCTTGTGTTAAATATCGGAAAATGTTGATGTCACGAACTGATAAACACCTTTCAGAAGAAGAGCTTCAAGGTTTCGCAACAACACCACATCTTTTTGCAAAAAATGAATTGGTCAACCGACATAACCTTCAAATTCTCAAACCTTAAAACCTTTATGTAGCATGGTGTATAGCTAATGTCATCAAGTAAAATATTTTAGGTGATGCCAATGATGATTAGCTTGAACATAAAATTCTTCTTTGCAAAAATAAAAAATTTATGCTTACAACAAATTTGTGGGTTGAAGTTGGACTGGTCAATGGTGCAATCGAATTTTTTTGACATCATCTATAACAACTCCTCATCCCCTCCCGAGCTTCCACTTTTTGTTGTGGTCCATTTCAAAAATACATTGGACCTTCTTGGGACATAAATAACCCTTCACATGTTCCAATACCTCCTATTTCAAGAGGAAACCACAAGAAGCTTCCTGTCAAAATGGCTTGGGCTCTAACAATCCACAAATCACAAGGTCTTACTTTGGATAAGGCAAATCTGTTAACATCGAAGCATTGAAAGACAAGAGCTTACATTTACCGCGATCTCCGGCTTCTATCCCTTCAAGACCTCTACATCTCCCCCTTTTATTTTTTATCGTTTCTCCCGAATGTCGGTCGGATCTCGTGTAAATTGTAGGAGGATTGAATAGACTAGGCTAGCTTCTATCTATCCTTTAAACTCTAATTAAAGCATTATAACTTACATTTCTACTTTTGCTTTGTTCGCTCCTTTCTACCTCCACTTCTAATCATTTTTTGTTCCCTCGTTTCATCCCTTTCAACATTCCCATTGCACTTTTATGGTGCGATTGCTAGTTTACAGACCTATTTTTTTCATCATCATAATATATACTTACGCTCTAATCCATTTCGTCCCCAATGTTTGTGGGGACGTATATATGGATATGCATTTCTTAATTTAAAATGTAAGAGTTTATTAATGTGAGCAAATAATTATAAGAAAGATAGACGCATAAATAAAAATCAATTATAAAATATTACAAGTATAAAAGAGTGATTATATTTTTAAAGAGTTTTTATGGTAAAATCATAATTATTGTTTCCGATAGTATCATTGAGCCAAAAGTAAATTTCAAGTATTTAGAGAGAATTCTAACAAGTATTAATAGTTACAAATACATTAAAAAGATAAAGATTGAGATAGTTTCTTATGCTAAATTGTTTGGTGACTTGCATTAAGGATGAGTTATAATTATTATCAAGATAATACGGCCTCAATTATAAAGGCAGGATAACATAGGCCCTCATTTGTATCCCTTGTTTTTTATGGGTCTTGCAAGTTGTTGAGACTCGATTGAGGTTTTTAAAAGGGTAAGCTTCCAAGTGATCCACAACCAATTCAAGAAGAGTGAGGTTTCTGACATTCAAAACCATATGACCGCATATGTTAGACAAATTTACATTTAACAAAGGAAGCCATTTTTCGTTCTTTCTATGGATTTGATCATCCATTTTGTACTATATATATAATTGGTTCAGGTGGTTGAGTAGTTTATGTTTTTAGGATCAATTGCATTCTCAGATAGGTCTATTGTTGCTTTCTACAAATAATTATTTCTAGGTTCATGTGATATCAAGTATAATCCTATGAAACTTCAAATTTTTCTAGCACTTAACTATTTTTGTTTTCATATAATCTAAATAGTCTAATATATGTACTTAGGTTTATTTTGTTGCTTATATCTATTTAGAGCTTAATTAGAATTAGACATAGTTTAATATGATTTCTACCATAAAATAAATTTCCATATCTATGTTTTAGGAACCCAATTTACATAATTATTTAATGAGCAGCATTTATCTTAGTAAACCCAACTCAAATTTTACATGGCATTGGGTTTCATCTTTAGATAAACCTGAGTGGTTTGTAATATTATAGGGATTGATTTAAGTATGGAATTGATTGTCTTAGGTTTTTCATTATTTGTTTCAATACATACTTACGAGCTAATTGTTGTCCTTTCTCGGAGAATATATACATCGATATCCAGATCTACAGTTCATTCGTCATCGCGGCTTTACCACCTGAAAATGGACATAATCATCGTAGTAAAATGCCTCAGCTTCGATGTCCATCTTCAATTTGAATTTAACATCCTCCAGGTGCCAATTTTTTTTTTCAGAGTCTCCACATCTCCATTTGTCTTCAAATTGGTCATCTGTAAAACTGGCAAGCATTTTCCCTTTATGAATGGTGGTGCCATGTGAATCTCGATTAGACATTTGTTAATCCTGTCATTGAATATCCTCCCACAAATGAATGGAACTTGGCTTCAAGAAGCAAACATTGCTATTGGGTTTCGAACTTGAAACCTGTTGGATTTTCATTTGTTTAATTTCAGCCCCTTTAAACACACAATACATCTATGGAATAATGCGAGCAATACTGAGATGATTATATGAAGCACAAATCGTAGATATTGAGCCTTGGAATAGGTATAAGACACGAAGATATTTAGTTCCCACTTTTTCCTTTTCAACTTTCTATTCATTTCTTCAACTTATCTAACAAAATAAATATCGTTTAATTGAAAACCTTAATACCATAAAAAATAAAATAAAAAATAGCAAATCTCTTTTTATCTACATTTTTCTTGAAAATAATTGTTTCTTTCAACTGTGTAAGGGTCAATTTTCAGTACTCTTGAACTAACAGATGGGCTAACATCGAATGTGTTGTGGTCCAATGGTGCATAGGATGATGTAAAAGGTGTTGTCTAGCCATCCACCAGGTTTCCACTCCCACAAGATACCAATAAATAAGGGATACGATCAGAATTGTTCCTTAAGCAAATTTAGCGGAATAAAAACTCCTTAATCTTGATAGCGAAGTATAAGAATTATGTGCAGCTAATCCTTGTAATTTTAAATTCAATTAAAACAAACGGATTAATTATGTTGACTTAGTGACTTCCCCATATAGCTAAGATAAGACATAGTTAGAATATTACAAAGTTTCACAATTCAACATACTCTAAACCATGGAGAGGTCATCTTATCCATGGTCTTCTAAATTTCTTCTTTTGTAGAAGAAGTATGAGTCCCTTTAGCTAATGTGAAAAAGGAACTTCCCAACATTAATACATTTCCCACATTTAGCTTTTTTAATATGACCATCTCACATTCCTAATTTGTGGAAATTGTTTCCTATTTGATGCTACGTATAGATCTCATGAACCACTTCATTATTACCTTTCTAAAATAACACCAAAAAAACCTATGAAGAAAATAAAAAATAGATTTTCCTTTTCATTCAATAAAATGACGATTATTATTTTTAAGGCTTACTCAACAAAGGATTTCATGCCAAATAAACATTTTCATCTCCAATGTAAATGATGGAACAACTAAGTCACATTATTGATTATAACTATTAATCACACCTAAGAGTACAATGGAAAGGTACAATAGGAAGGCGTAAAAGAAGTAAAATTTGGTGGATTTAAGGTAAAATATTGGATTGGTAAGAGTCGTGATGAATAGAGGGATTGAGGGAGGAAAATTTCTAGGTTGGAGAATCTATTGGAGGAAACATAATATATCCTTTTTTTCCCTTCCCGAAGTCACATATAGACCACATGGATCTTTTTCTTACCATCATGACATCATCTATTTAATGCAATGTTTGTTGAACATTGAAATTATCTTAATAGATGCCAATTTGAAAAGCCCCACCTTTTATTGGATTTATAAATTAGGAATTATTCTAATCACATTGTTATGTGTTTTAATGTTATTCTTATGGAATGTAAACAAAAATAAGGTGAACATAAATGAAGAGGGGCCATGATTATGCTCTTACGTGATTGGGTTCTTGATCATAATTTCTATTGGAAATGTTGGCTAGTTGGCCGAGGATGATATCAACTCGAACCTCTCCTTCACGCAAGATCACTGAGTCAAGGGCCTAGACATCCATTAGTCCAATATCAATGCTTAATTGATTTTGTTGACAATTTATTAACATTCAATTTAGAAAATAAGTTAGATGAAGAGGATGAGTTGGAGAATGTTGCATGCGAGGCTTGAAATTAGACATATCGAACCTTCTCAAATTTTCACAATTCACATGTAGGTATTTAATTCCCACATTTTTATTTCCAACATTTCATTCATGTCTACATCTTATCTATCAAATTAAATATCGTCCAATCAAAAATATTGATGCCATGAAATAAATAATTAACACAACTGGATTGCTTTATAAAATCTACTTGTTGCTCATATGACCAAATGCTTGAAAGCATCTATTATCGATGATCGTTTGTGCGACACCTATTTTCCTACAATTAATTGAAATTACATCTAGAAAGGGAGGATAAAAATTGTTTTAAGAAACAAGCATTTTGGTTGGGTTTTGAACCCAAAACCTTTTTATTGTTCCCATTTTTACTTTTTCCTCTTCACAAGATTAAGATGATAAAGTGGATCTTAAATAAAAGATATTTTTGGGTAAGAACAATTTGCACTATGGAATAGGTGTGGGACATATAGGTATTTAATTCCCACCTTTTTATTTCTAACTTCTCATTCATGTTTACGTCGTATCTCGAAATTAAACTCTGTCTAATCATAAGCCATGATTCCATGAAATAAACAAATAACAAAGTTTGATTGCAAATAAAATCTACCTATCGCTCATATGCCCAACCACTTAAGGGGCTTAATTATCGATGATTCTTCACACATCACCTATTTTCCTACAATTACTTGAGATTACCACTAGAAAGGGAGGCTACAAAGTGCTACAAGAAGCAAGGATCCCGATTGAAGTTTTGAACCCGGAACCTTTAAGATTTTCTACATTTTTGGGCCTCTTTAAGCACAAACCATGTAAAATGTAAACAAGATCAAGGTGATAAAGTGGAGCACATGAAGATACAATTTTTTTACACATAATAATTCCTACCTATTAATAAAAAAATACATAAATACATACATACATACATACATACATAATACATACATACATACATATACTCTCCTAATGTTGAGGAGAAAGGAGTTATTCAAACCCCAAATATTTTTCAACTACACCCTCAAATCTCTCATGCACTAACTAATATTACTTTAAAGTCGTGAATCATTAAAACCACTTCACTCACATACTAAATTAATACATTATTATCATAAAAATGTGAGCACTAATATCTTAAATTTGTAACATTCCCCCTTAGTGTGAACATAAGGATTAAGCACACCTTTGGTGCTGAAAACAAAAATGTGTCCTTATAGGATGAAAGCTTTAGGTCTGTAGTCATGTTGATCTAGATATGTGTTGTACATGATCACCTACATAAGAAAACTCAAAATGTTCCACTTTCACTCTAATTAACTCTTTCATAGGTTGACCACACTTCCATCGATTCACCTACATACATGAACTCAATAGTTCTCACTTTAACTTCTAGTGATCTTACCTCTTGACCGATTGTTGAAGAAGTACAACAATTAGAAGATCTATGTGGTCGATTACTCACCTATTCATTTGTTTTCATTTATCACACCATGTATACAAAAAACAAGAAAATAAAGGTTAGGGTTGGAGTAATCATTTTCATGTATACAAACATTGTTGTAGATAGTTTCCACGTTGATCATGAATAACATAAAATGACCACCTCCGCTAGTTAGGGACCGATCTCATCTTCAACTATTTTGGCGTTGATCAATTTTCCACTCTGCAAACATGTGAACTCATCTTTGGCAATTGGCAAGATAGTTCTTTTTCCCTATAACCTATGGTGCCTTGATCCTCTAATTGACATGTTTCTTACTCAACAAATGTGATCTTGAAGCACAACAATTTCAACATTGTGTTTATTTTAATATTCCTCTCACGGTGATTTTTTTCATTTTCAAGACATCGAGTTCATACAATAGTGTGTCCTTACATTTACAATTATAGACATAGACAATTTATTTATTGGGTCTTAACCCGGAGAAGACAATGCCAATTACTACCACACTTAACATGTTAGAATACAATCTTCCTTGAGACTTTAACATACTCCTTTGATGAATAATATGTCCTTTATAGAGGATATGAAACCTTAAGACAACAATGCTAAACTCAAAAAAACTCAACACATTTAAAATATGTTTGAAGAAAGCAATGATGAACACTATACAAATTAGTTTGCATGATGTAGACATCATAAAAATACATTCATATTATCGTCTACTTCTATTCAATTAGAATTAATCAAATTAATTCTAGTTTTCTTTAATATACCCTTCTAGAATTAATGTCATTAATTCTATTATTTAAATAACATTCCCACCCCTTTAGAATTAATTAATCTAAATACACCATGATCTTGGAATTAATTAAATTAAAATCTACACCTCTTGGCTAATTTAATTAAACATTTATTTATTTAAATGGTTAATTACCTCCTCACAATTAATAATTAATTTAATTAGTTATTTAATTCCACCTATCCTAGTTAACTACACTTGAACTCCACTTCCTATTCCACTTGGACTCCACTTCCTATTCCACTTGGACTCCACTTTTATATTCAAATAAAAGGTGGGTGCAATGGATTGTACATGTACTTTAATCTCCCAGATGTAACTTCTGCCATTCAAAATGTCTACTTCCCCTTCAGATGTGCAATCTACATACTCAGTCTACTTTCTATTCCCAAGTAATTACCATAATTAACTTGAAGCTTAGTCAAACTTTTATCCACCTTTCATGGCCTTAGCCTCAACTATAAAAGAAGGCCATTTCGTTTGCAAAATCATCCCTGAAAGATTTATGTAAATTATAGCTAACTTCTACTGAATATTTTCCCGCATCCTTGTGCATCCAAGCTCGTAACATTTACAAATCCACTCTGGAGAGTCATATCAAGAGCATCCAAATTCAAGCATCTTAAATATTAAGCAAGCCTAAGTGCTTTAACATTCTTCTTGATTTTTGCAAGAGAGTTATAGAGAAGGTATATTGATGTTTATTTCTTTTATCTTTCATTTATATGGTAATTTTCCTTGCTCACATTTTGGAACGCCCGATGGGACACCCATTTTCATTTATCATTTTTAGTTTACCATTTAATAATATAAATTTTTTATGTGTTATTTGTCTTCCTCTAACTTTGTTATCAAATTTTTAGGTCCTCGGGTGAAGTGTAGAATCCAAAAAATAAAAACCTAGCTTTTGGGTCATTTTTCTGATGTTTAAACATTTCCATAACTACATGCACTAGCGTTTCCGATCTCTGCGCTAGTGTAAACATGTGTGCACTACCATTCCAAGTGTTTGTGCTAGCGTGCATTTGAGTGCACTACCATCAATATGTGTGTGATATCATTCTAAGAGCACATGTTATCGTCAATATGTGTGCATTTTTTTCACTTGTCGTGTTACCGTTAAAGTGTCTACATTTACATAAATTTGTTTGTACTCTTTGTTAAAGTATCTACATTTACATAAAGTTGTTTGTGTTAACACCATTGCCACATCTAGTCAAGGCTCTAAGTCTAGGAATGTAACATTAAGATAGAAGCTTAAAGGAATTCTTAACTAACATGAATACAATTCAAAATCTAACTAAACATGCCTACTAATATATTCACTTACCTAACATGCCTAAATAGACCTAAAAGGGCAATCAAATGGTTATGGTTTCTACTCCAAACAAGGTGAAATGGCCTCTCCAAATAACTACATGGTCATTTTGGATATCCATCCACTAACCCCATTGAAGGCTTTAGGAAAGTATTGAACTTAGCTATAAATCATATTTATTATATGAGATGCAAATCAAAACATGGTGTAAAGTATAAAGGTAATGAGGTGCACTCTTTTTATAGTTTTCCTTTTGGGAAAACTTGTATTTTGGTGCATGTGGGACTAAAATCCCCAAATTAGATTAGAATTTCTAATCATGATTAGGCCTTGCTAATCAAAATTAGTGAATTACCAAGTGATTAAGAGGTATGAAGCCTTAATCAACCGCTTAGGGTCAACTAGAAGGCTAGGATAAGATTTTAAAGCTTGTTGAGACGTTGTGGAGGTGAATGGGGTGATTTTGAGTGGTTGGAAGAGGGTTTGAGCCAATAGTAGGGTATATTGACCAAAACAAGGGGAAAATAGGCTTAATTAGCTAATAATCATTAATTGTCTATTTTGAAGAGGATTTTGACTTACGATTCGTTGTAAAGTGGCATCTGAAATGCGAAAAGGTTTTAGTGATCAAAGAAGTGCTTGTTAACCAACCAAAAGTGGTAAGAAATGTTAGTTAATTAGTAAAAATCACTAATTATAACAAAATTGGTAAGAATAAGAGTGATTTACGTGTGTTTTGGCAATAAGATTGCAAAAAGAATTTAGGTGTCTACATTTGCCCTTGTTTGAGGTGAAGTTAGTGACTTCACTTCAAATATAGTAGACAAGCATAAGCAAGTAAATTTTTGAAGAAAAATTAGCGGGATGAAGGATGCCCCCTCGAGTGTCGATGGGGTGATAGAAGAAGTCAATCGACGATCAAAAATATGATTGAAATGGATAAAAGAAAATAGGTTAGAATGGGCGTGAAACCCTTAGGTATTGAGAAGGAATAAGGATAGGGATAAACATGGTTGTTTATTGCCCCAGGTGATTTGAGAAGAAAAATTAGTAGTGATAATAAATGATAATGGAGAATAAATGATTAATGGAGAATATAGGACAAACCCAATCTTTGCATCCAACCTTTCAATAAGCAACTTGTTTATATCATTTTTCCCCTAGGTCTACATCATTAGACTTTATTGAAATGAACAAAAATGTAAGATAACATGAAAAGCTAAATTACTAACATTTGTCCATTGCTATATAACTCCATGCAATATACATGTAATACGAATGTAATACGAAAGTAAAAAATGATGCTTAACTCAATGCAACATACACAATGCAATGCAATGTCGATAAAAAAATAAACCAAATAACCTAACGAGAGAAACTAGTACAATCACACACACTCAAACAAACAACGTTTAAGGCAGTTACACCAATGTTTTTGTTATCAAGTTGTAGTTCCCAAATGTTCGTGTTGTAATGACAAGGGTTAAAAATGGTGCCCCAAGAAAGGATACATGTGAGGGGAATAATGGAGGACATAAGTAGTCCCATGAAAAATATTTGTGGACTATGACACAATCCCTAGCAACTCATTGTTGCATGAGAGGACTGACATAACATGCAACCGAGATTTTGTTAATAGAGGTAGATCACAATGATCCATAGTTTGTTTGAGACTAGAACAAGCAAGAACCTTAGAAAAATGTTTTTGTAAGACATATTTTGATGTTTGAGGATAATGAAATAGACACAAGCTTTAAGCTTGTGTATATGTTGTTTACCATTTTTAAAAATTTTTTTTTTTTAATTTTAATGGTTTTACCAATTTTTTGAATTTTTTTTGTTTTTTGTAGTAAAAAGGATGTTAGGAAGAAAAAACATGCCCAAAAGAAAATGTGCACCTGATAATAGTTATTCATTAAAACTAATCATCGCGATAAGTGTTAAAAGTTAGAATTTTTTTGAAGAAAAATTGCCACACGGTGGTTTGAAGGAACTTGTGGGGTGAGATACATGTCATTAAGAAAAGGAGCTCATGTAGGAGAAAAGGAGCTCACAATGTTGGTAGAAAAAATGCAAGGGCACTTTGGAGGAGCCTATGCATGAATTTTTATGATTGAGCAAGGGTGCTAGGCACATGTGCATGAATGTAAGGGTGCCTAGGCACATTTGAATGAAATACAAGGGTGCACTGGGCACTTGTGCATGAATGCAAATTTTAAGGGTGCACTGGGTTCTCAGTGCATGAATGCAAGGTGTTTGGGTGCAATGTAACACTGAGTGCACAACCTATCTTCCGGAGGCCATAACTTTTTCTCCTGACCTCAAAACAACTCCATTTTTTCGTGTTGGAAAGATATTGAAGTAAACTACACAATGGAAAGATAAATTTAAAATTTTTTTTATATTTTGTGAAATTGGGACCAATCAATATCAATTTGTGTGATAAAGAGCTCACATGGGAGAAAAGGAGCTCATGTGGGAGAAAAGGAACTTTTTGACGCAGTGGGAGAAAAGTGAGCTCACGTGTAATTAGTTTAGAAGAAATGCAGGGTTCCTAGGTGCTTGTGCATAAATTCAAGGGTTTGGGCACCTTTGCATGGATGATGGGTGCACAGGGTGTTTGTGCAACAATGAGTGCATAACCTATCTTCCGGAGGCCATAACTTTTGCTCTAACCTCAAAATGACTCACTTTTTTTTGGAAAGGTATCAAGAGAAATATACAATGGTAAGATAAATTTGGGTTTTGAATTTGTTTTACTATTTTTTTGGGTTTTTGATGTTTATTTACCATTTTTTTTTTTATGTTTATTTGATGTTTTGACTTTTGTAACTAACATATTTGAATGTTTTGGGATTTTTGAAACATATTTGAATGTTTTTATTTTTAGAAGTTTTTGAAGATATGTATAGGAAAAATGAAGAAATGTGGATGCCCCAATGACATATGGGATGTACAAGGGTAGAATGCCACGTGTATGCACAAGAAAGTGAAGATGTGAAATTTCCCCAGCATTAGATGAGGAATATTCAAAGGAAAAATCTTCATGCGTAGAATTTGGATCAAGGCCAATATGGATAGGTTCAACATGATGATGAATGTAACCCAATGACGTGCTAGGAAGGAGCAAGGATGCCCCCAGCGTAAGCTGGCCAAGAAGCACATGATAGAAAGAAGTGGAAGATTATTTTTGAGAAGGGGACAAAAGGTGTCCTAAACATGGAAAAAAGGAAATATTATACACATGGATGTTATGAATGAAGTAGAAGAACAACATGTGAATGTTGTGAATGTAGCTTAGAAGCCTCATGATGAAGAAGTGATTAGCCAAAGGCACAAATCGTGAGACAAGATATGGACTAGAGTAAGAGTCTTGAACAAGGTCCAAAAAAACACTTGGTAACATACTAATCATGTTTTCTCATAGAGATCCAGTGTGTGCACATGAAATTTATTACCTCTTGGAGGGAAGATTTGATAGACAACAAGTGAAGACACCTAGCCAATGTGTAGGAATGATTTATTTTCAAAGTTGATTTTTTTTGAATGGATTGTGGAAGGAGAGTCATACATTGCTCCTCTACCAGCCAAACATCCATAGCCCCAATGGAGATGCATTTGATTCTAATCAAAACATTTCTCTACTTATCCATATCAGGTCCCATAGCCCAGTAGAGATTATTGGAAATACCCCAAGAGAGAGTTATATATCAATTTTATTTTGCTTTTAGCTTTGATTTTAATTTTTTGATTTTTGATTTGATTGATTATTTTGCTAAAAACTTATTTCAGCTCTCTTGTTTGACAATGGGTTAAGAACCACTTGATGGCTTGATGGAAGGAGGTGGAAGTGATTGTGATGATGACATTGGCTAGTGTCAACAAATATGTCCAAAATTTCTTTGCAACAAGTTTTTAGATGTTGATTGTGATAGGATCTCTAAGAGGTCAGTTGTTCTTTAATTTACCAAGGTGATAAAAGACCAAGGCCAAATGGATACCATAGAGATAAATGTCACAAAATGTGTGTGAATAGGCTAACCAAAATATCACCAAGGGATGAAAATGGTAGGAAGACTTGCAGAAGAAGAACAAGAAAAGGAAGAAAGAACATCCATGTGTATTCAATACTTGATTGCAATGTTTGATCTTTACCTTTGATTTTTTTGAAATGTTTTCTCATTTTTTTGTATTTTGTCTTTTTTGAAAGGTGGGACCGACAAGGTCACTTGATGTGATAAGATCCAACAAAATGTTAGTAATTTCCTTGATAAGGAAGACTAGGCATGTTTGCTTATCAAGAGTCATATTATCCCCATCTCGATGATCATGGTGAGCTCATACTCAATAGATGACTATGTTTTATCATGAAATGTGGATTTTGTGTGTGGGAGCTTGAGGTCCCTATCTAGAGGTTTCTACTTTACGCCATACTTGATGGGTGCGTTGATGTGCATTTTTGAATTGTTTGATTATGAACTTTAAGATTGTTTAAATTGTTGTGAGCTTTGGAGCTCTTGGAATTATTGATCTAGCTTGATGAAGGAACCATTTTGGTTTCTTATAAGCTACTACGTGACTTATCTGATCCCGAGAAGTGGGAGAAGAAAGTGGATGAATATAATTGATGTGAGAAATGACGGTGGGTTTGCCACAATCATTGATAGAAGAAAATATGATGGACATGAAGGATACGGTCCAAGAATTGAAGAGGATGGGCTACCGGGAGGTGTCCCATAGACTGAAGATAAAGGACTATAAGGATGTGGCCCTAAGATTGAAGATGAAGGACTTCTGGTGTGTCCCATAGATAGAAGATGATGGGCTACTAGGATGTGGCCCAAGAATCGAAGATGAGGGGTTTTAGGATGTGCCCCAAGTATAGAAGAAGAGGAGCTACTAGAGGTGAGCCACATATAGAATAAAATGATGAAGGACTACTAGGAGGTGACCACATATAGATGATGATGGGGGGCTACTTGATGGGATACCACATATAGGTGAGCTACATATAGATGATGATGGGCTACTTGGTGGTGACCTAAGATAGGAATGAGATGATGGATAAAGATGGAGGGTAATCATGATAGATAAATGAATGATTAGGTAATGAGAAGATAGGTCATGTATCAATGCTAGACCCAGGAATTTCATCACCCAATGAAGAATGTGAAGATGGAAGAATAAGAGGAGGATCATGTTTGATGATCTTAGGGTCTTCCTCTATTTTTTAAAAAAAGGCATCAATCTCTTCCTCCCAATATGTAAACATATCGAGGTCTAAAGAGGTTTCTTGCTCATAAACTTCTAGAGGAATGTCTTCATGTACCCTCATAAATTCTCTAATTGCTTCTTCATTTTAAAATGAATCAATCGGTGTGGGTAGTTTGTTCTACCACAAGAGGTTGATTGGATGAATGTGACATGGGAGTTGACTTGGATGATTGATTAGAAGGACTTTGAGTTGGAGAGATCTTTTGAAAGAAGGGGTCATTGAGGTGACTAAGAAATGGGGTCTGCGAAGATAGGGAGGACCGTGACTTAGGAGTCGTATTAGAGGAATAATTTGGATTGGAATCTTCAGAAGAATCAGAAGACTTAGAATCATTGGGATTGGAATCTTTGGAAGAATCAAAATAATCAAAATCATACCACTTACCATGAGTTGAAGATGGGGAAGAGGTAAGTGAATGGGTTCTTTAGCATGAAGAATCAAATGAGGTCTAGTTGTGATAGGCATCCTTTGATGGGAATGTTGAAACCTAGGTTCCTTACTTGTCATAAGTATGCAAAACTATGTGATAATCAGTCTTTGTCGGCACATGCCTAGACATAGATAGTCTAGGGATATCACAGGGGTTATTGTGTTGACATGTTCAACAGGTGTATCTACACAACCAATGAGAGCATCAAAATGATTCTCCTCATTAGACACATAATTAGCATTCTTGTCCTGATTATGTTTAGGAAAAGTCTTCATATTGGGGGATTTGTTAGGAGTGGATGAATCCATCTCCACATCACCACTTTTGATTAAGTCTTGGATGTAGTGCTGCAACTTCAAACACTTATTTGTTTTGTGACCTTTAACGCGGTGGAATTGAAATATTCATTATCTCTAAACCATGATGGTTTAGGCATGTCATCCTCATAAGGTAGTTTCAGATATCTAACCATATTAACCACCTCTAGCTGTTTTAGTATTGATGACATTGAGTCAGATAGAGGAGTGAAAGTATGATGCTTATACTCCATAGGTGGAGCTCCCTTTGCAAGATTCAAAGGAGTGTTGTTTTGAATGACTTGTACTCATTTAGAATCTACTATCCCATCATTAACAATGATTTTTTTCTTATTATGAATGAAATTTGGTTTTTCATTAGATTTAGAATCATTATGATCATGGGAGAAAGGTTTTAGAGTCCCCCTAATGCTAAATGCTTTTTCAATTTGACTCCCTTTTTCAATGACCTCTTCAAATGTGTTGCCACAATGCATTTAAGTGTGAAATAATGTTTGGATGGAGGTTGGGAACAAATATACTGATTAACTATTTTTGGGTATGGAGCAAGGAAAGTGGCTAGCTAATCCTCTCCATCATTGTAAAAATGCAGTGAAATTTTTCGTTATTTCATTGTTTGGCATTACAGAGATCTAACATGGTGACATCATTCTCAATATTGAATGAGAAGTGTCATACAAAGTGTTCAGCTAATTCTGCCATGTAGATATAGATCCCTTGGGGATGTGCACAAACCACTCTAATGTCTTTCCTCCTAAACTTCGTGGAAGAGACATATAAGATAGTTGTCGCTATATGTGACTTCTTGGCATGCCATATAAAAATATTTTATATGGTCACGAGGGTCACCTTTTCCCTTATACTTGTCAAATTTTGGAAAATCAAAGTGTCTTGGGAAAGGTACCTAGATCATGGCTTTATCAAATGGATAAGGGACATAACTCATCAAACCGGTATTTCTTGTTATTGTTACCGGTTTGGCCCTCTTGTAATGCTTGAAGGGTGTTCTTCATAGTTGACCACTCTTGATTGAAAAGTGGATCTTGCGTGGGTGGCATGTAGGTCTATATGTAGGATTAAATCTAGGTGTATTCCCACCCCTATTTTCTGAGAATCTCTTCATAAGGATCTCTTTGTGCCTCTCATCGAGGAGTGTTTATTGGGAACTTATGAAACAAAGCTTTAGGTTTTTCCTTTTGGTATAGCTTGTTTCAAAACTTTTGGTTGTTCCTTTTGTATATGTGAAAGCCAAACTTTCTAATTGGTGAGTGAGGGCTTGGACCTGTTGTTCTAACGTCACCTCTTGAATAGGTATTTCATTATGATTTTCATTAGGGGAGGTTGTGCATGATGAACATGTTCCTCATTGTCTTCACAATGTATTTTAATATAGGTATATGATAGTCTCTATCATTTTCAAATGGTACCTCCTCATTATTCGTCATGTGTAGAAGTAGAGGCATGACATGGATTTAAAATTTCATTAATAGTACAATGAGGTTGGTCTACTTCCTCTTCTCCACAAATCATTCTAGAAATGAGAGAAGGGTCTACTTGTGGAAGGTAACTTAGCTCCTAATTCCATAACATGCATAAGAACCTCATGTTTGTTTTGGAAAATGTAATCGTCAAAATTGGTGGGAGGATGCTCTAGATCCATATGAGGAGAATCTTCCTCTCCACCACTATGGTCAACCATGAGATTATCCTCTAAAAGAGGGTTATCACCTCCAAATATATCATCTCCTAATCTTTGAGATCCCATTCTCGTAGTAGGCATACTCGAGATAGGAGGTATAACACAAACAACTTCCACTAAGGTTTACTAAAAAAGGACCTTAGTCAAATTTTGACAACATAATCTCAAAGAATGGTGACTATAGAATAATAAAAAATCCAATAGGTCAATGTGACCTAAGAACCAAAGAATAAACAATAATCTAACCTACTAAGGTAAGGTAATATATGACACAAGTTTTCTTTGAATAATACAATGATGTCTAATATCAAAATTTAGTCACACCAAATAGTTTACTCCCTAAGATTTGTCTAGATAGGTTTGAAACCAAATAGTGACAACACAATATCACCAGTTAGGTCAAGTTTGTAACAAACAAGGCCTAAATGATAAGATAATGTTGATGTGATCTTCTAACAAGATATACTAAAAACCAATTTCTAAACACTAACAAAGTCTAAGTCTTGTAAAATGGATGATACAAATGTGAGTAACGTAACAACTATTTGGACACGTAACTAAGCTTTGTAAAAAGAAATATTTTAGTGTCAAAATGATGTTATCACGATGCTTATAAAAAGTATACCTCAACACTCACAAAATCAAGATAAATCTAGGGTGTAAAAACTATGTCTAAGTATAATAAGAAATTGTTATGCGTGCGAGCAGCGTAACTACTACAATATAGAGATTTAGGCCTAATTTCACAATGGAAACAAGACATAAATATCTCAATTATATGGCTATAATGTGAGCAACATAACAACTCAAAAGAAGACAAAGATGAAATCACCTAACTATGATGATAATAAGTCTCAAATATGGGTCTTTGAGACAAGGGGGCCTACTTAGATCGTGAGTATGTACCATGCACACTTTCAACACTTGCACTCTAGCATTTACAACCTAGTCACGCAAGTAGAATACAAAAGTGGTGGACACATGATATCTAGTGGTATCCATATATGTTGTTTCCTTTTTCCAAAAATGGGAAACAAGAAAACAAGGGTGTAGACCAAATGGTGTTGAAATAAACTTGGTGTTATTTTGGCAGAGTTTCACCTTGTCTTAGGACAAGTGAAAAACTAGGACAAAATGACACTAAGTAGATTTCATGATGAAATTCACACGGTTTCAAATTTAAGAGATTCTTTCCCTTGTTCAAAAAAAAAGAGTTTGAATCTAACAAAGTTGTCACTTTGTGAGAGCTCTCAAGTATAACTTGACTAAGACAAAAACAATGGCTCCAAGTTGGAAAAATTCCTAGGTGGTTCTCTCTCTATGTGTCATAAGTTTACTATGGCGAGAGCTTGATTTACCAAGTTTCCCAAAGGGAGTATCTCGGCTTTACTTTACCCCTTCAATATAATGAGCACGAAGTGCATTTCAGTTATACTTTCACTAGGGTCACAATGGAAATAACTTTGACTCTAATCTCACCAAGGCGTACTAGACAAGTCGGTAGTGTGGAGCACTTTCCTATTTCATTCACAAGGTTCCCTCTTGTGTGAACTACTTTAGGGTTCCTAGGACCACCCCCATTGTTGTAGCTTAAGGCTTATGCCAAAGGGGTTATGTCTAGTTAAGCGGATGAACCGTAACTCTTAACCAAAACCTGCAAATACAATGTGATGATTGTGGTGTGTTTTTTTTTATCTTTTAGACTTAATGTGGTTTTTATTGCACTCCTTTTGGCAACCTACAATCACACGTGTAGTTAGAAAAATTTTTTTAGGTCCTCCTTTCTTTGACTAGCATTAGGTCCTTCACAAAATGGTTAGTAGTTTCAAAAAATTCACAATATCATAGGAAAATAGCAATGAAAAATGCTTGTAAATCAACTAATTACCATCAAACTTTGCAAAAAAAAAGGTTTATTCTCAATTAATCCAAGTGCTTCTTAATGAAAGACTAAAATTAATTTTGATTCCCAAGATCACACTAGGTGCAAGGGAAGAGCATACACAAATTTTAGCCTTGATTTTTTATCAAATGAAAAAAATCTTAAACTAAAAGATCAAGCATATGCAAAAAATGAAGGTTTATTCTCTTAAGCACAAAATGAATGATAATTGTTCCTACTTACTCCCAAGAAGAAAAAAAAATGGTTTAGAGGTGCTTTTGGTTCTCAAGATCACACTAGGTGTAAGAGAAGAGCATACACAACTCTATTCCAAACTCAATCAAAGTATGAAAACATAATCACTCCTCAAACCTAACCCAATTTACTCAAAAATCCTTATCAAACCCTAGGACAATTTTGTTAGGAATATTTCTCTAAAATCAATAAATTGACAAAAAAACATCTAAAAACCCTTAAAAACTGACAGAATCATAAAATTGAAATTTTAAAATTTGAGAAAATTTTACCTTGATGCATGGCCACCCCTCTTGATGTATAGGCACTTACTCATGCACAGGCACTCACGATGCATGCTCACACTCATGATGATGTATAGGCTCACAATGATGCAAAATCACTCCTCTATCACTTTTACATAGTTAGTGAATGCATGGGCACTTCTAGTGAGGCATAGGCACTGTCATGCATGGGAGCTTCCATGCACTGAGACACACATTTTTCACTCAGGACCAACAAATTAGTGCTGCAAGGGCACTCACAGTGATGCACATGCACTCACACTTTTGCACATCACTCAAAAAGGTATGCACAGTGCTCATAGCTAGTGATGCACATGCACTCAAAAATTTACCAAGAATGCACAGGTTCTCACGATGATGCACATGCTCCTTTTTCCTATAGGTGGTCAAATATCCAAGTTTTTGAGAATATTTCTTGAAAAAGGTCCAATATTTGGTATTTTGAGGGAATTTTGACAGGGCTTCGCCTCCTTATATCTTGCAAAAAACATGAAAACACAACTTCTACCACTAATCTAGTTGAAACAACTTTTAAAAATGGAAATTGATCTATAAAACTTTGAAAATTACTCTAAAACTTTGAAATTAATCTAAAAAGCTTGAGAAACTAATCTAAAAAGCTTGAAAGTACTCTAGAAAGCTTGAAATTAAACTAGAAAACTTTAATTTAATCTAGGAAACTTGAAACTAATCTAAAAATTTGAAATGAAAAACTTTGAAACTAAGTTAAAAAGATTTTAAAATTGAATGCAATGGGGTTTAGTCCCACCAGCGTAAATGAAAAAACCCTAAACTTTACAAAGAAAATTACAAATCTAAACAAGGAAGGTTAACACCATTTCCACCTCTAGTCAAGGCTCTAAGTCTAGGAATGTAACATTAAGATAGAAGCTTAAAGGAATGCTTAACTAGCATGAAACAATTTAAAATCTAACTAAACATGCCTACTAATATATTTAATTACCTAACATGGGCCTAAATAGAGCTAAGAGGGAAATCAAATGGTTATGGCTACTACTCCAAATAAGGTGAAATGACCTCTTCAAATGACTACATGGTCATTTTGGATATACATCTACTAACCCCATTGAAGGCTTTAGGCAAGGATTGAACTTGGCTATAAATCATATTTGTTATATGAGATGCAAATCAAAACATGGTGTAAAATATACAGGTAAGAGGTGCACTTTTTTTTTAGTTTTCCTTTTGGGAGAAACTTGTATTTTGGTGCATGTGGGACTAAAAGCCCCAAATTAGATTAGAATTGCTAATCATGATTAGGCCTTGCTTAATCACAATTAGTGAATTACCAAGTGATTAAGAGGTATGAGCCTTAATCAACCGCTTAGGGTCAACTAGAAGGCTAGGATAAGCTTTTGAAGCTTGTTGAGATGTTGTGGAGGTGAATGGGATGATTTTGAGTGGTTAGAAGAGGGGTTTGAGTCAATAGTAGGGTATATTGACCAAAACAAGGGGAAAATAGACTTAATTAGCTAATAAATGCTAGTTGTCCATTTTGAAGAGGATTTTGAATTACGATTCGTCGTAAAGTGGCATTATAAATTCTAAAAAGGTTTGGTGATCAACGAAGTGATTTTTAATTGACCAAAATGGTAAGAAACATTAGTTAATTAGCGAAATCACTAATTATAATAGAATTGGCGAGAATAAGAGTGATTTGTGTGCATTTTGGCAATAATATTTTGAAAATTCTCCCATTGGCATTAGTATTGTTTCGGATCCGATAGCCTTGACTCGTTATGCGATGTTATACAGCCTACTAGTCACCCTCCCACTAACTTATCTAAGGAAATTCTAGATCATTATCTTATTGATTACATGTTAGGTCTTGAATATAGCTCTCATGATGATTCTCCTCCTTATTTGACCACTACTATGGCTACATCTCACGACTCTCCTACTTCCACGATCTTGCTTCTCCTAATCCATCACATACTAATTCACATACTCCTTCGCAATATGTTGATGATCCTTGATCACTCACAATGGCAAGTTACAACCACTTAATACATTGTTTCCATCTTCTACTATTACTTCGTAGGACATTTTGTATCTCATACATGTCATAGGTCAATTACAATCTTAGGTTTAGTCACTCACTTTAGAAATTAGGGCTTATTATGCTTCAATTGATAACAACTCATTACATGGAAACCCTATTCCTAAGAGGATCCATAACTCCACATTTCCTAAGGACTTTATCATGCCTACATTCACATGCTTTGATGGTACTAGTGACCCTCACCTACATCTCTAACATTACCACATGGTTATGGCTTCTTTTTTTTTTATTAAGGGAAAATAGTTTTGAAGGGACTATACCCAGTATACAAAAGGGATCAAAATCCGAGATAGTAAAGGTGAGAGGAACAGCCCGAAAAGGGCAAAACTATCAACCAAAGAGGGCTCAATGTACCCAAATATTACAATATAAGTGAAAAAGGATCTAAACATACAATGATCCAAAAAGAAGTAGGAAAGATAAAAAAGAAACCAAAAGAGAAACAGAATATAGAGCTCCGCCAAAAGCATCTCCCGTAACCGCCGATAACAAAGACCTTCGCAGCCAAAAATAACATCACAATAACCCGTTACTTGATAGCTCACAATCTTGGTCTTGATAGCTGCAATACGATGGAGAAAGGCAATGGCAAGGCTTTGAGAGGAGTCTTGCAAATCCGCCTAAGCAATTGCAATATCCCTTTTCTCTTTAGGGCCCCAAATGTCCTCATTAACCCCACTTAAACTGCAGACACTATGAACATGTTGTTCAATAAATTATAAATGCTTTTGAGGGCGGAGATAATATGCACTCATTGCGGCTTTTAGCATTCCCCAATCTAATGATAGATTATTGCTTAAGGCCTTTTGACATAGTCTTACTTATGATGCATTATAATGGTGCATTCATCTTCCATTTAGATCTATTAGTACTTACTATGATATGGAGGATGCCTTCCTCCGTCGTTTTATCATCAACAATGGCCCTATAGCTACTTATGATCATATACCTACTTTACATCAAGGTGCATTCAAACCTATCAAGGATTGCATTTTATGATTCAATGCTTGTATGCATCAACTAGTATTACAACCTATCAATCTAGAGAAGCAATTCATCTTTTGTTGTGGTCTCATTCCCACTCTCAAGAAATGATTGCAATATGATACATGTGAGTCATTCATACTCTTGTGCTATAAAGTCATTGACCTAGAACATGATCTTCTCTCAGCACATGTTATTGATCCTCCACTTCCTCCTACTACTGTGATATCATCTAGTTCTCCTCCATTTCCATTTGTTGAGTGTTATACACAATCTCTATCTTTACCTAGCAAGCAAGATCAAACTACTATATCACAAAAACATCCTTTTCCTCCTCTTGTGCAATGTACTATTTCTCCATCTACTCCATCTGTTTCACATGATCCATTGCACTTCTCTCATCATGCTTGACCACATGATGTGTTGCATGTTTTACTTAATGAGTGTATAATTCACTTAACCTTTAATCTACATCATCCGAACATTGTCTACAACATCAAAGTGATCAATCCTATTATAATTATCATCCCATCAATGGTCATACAAACAATGAATACTTTTCCCTTCACAATAAATTGCAACAATAAGAGGATAAGGGAATCATTTCCTTTTGCTCTCACTCACGTGAGCGGTCCATCTCTCCTTTTCCTCGTTAATTCATTTATAATCGGGTTGACTTATCTCATCCATCTAATGCTAAGGTTATTATACATCCATTGCCACGGGTTGTCACTCATGTGTGATCTCCACCGTGTCCATCCATAATTACACTATCACATCCACTACATCCTCTCCATCCACCACATCATTATATTACTTGACATCGGTTGCCACAACCCTCCGCATTCATCCATCCCACTGCAGCTCCATATGACATTCATTTTGGTTCATATACTTATGCTTCTTCCATCCCACATGATTCCACTACTTCACACTTTGCCTTGGTATTTGGTAGGTGATTTCTATCACCTTACCCCCCGATGATGCACTTGTGTTCTTATAGTTCTTACATGACTATTGAGGTATTTTCTATAAGAACCACTCATCACGTGCTTCATCAATTCATCTAGTGCACTCAATCATTTCCTGATGATGCACTCTTTCTTTATGCGGTTCATTCTTGACTGTTGAGGGGTATTAACTAAATGAACCTCATCATCTATATGCTGGGGGCATCACTAATATTTCCCCTATATTCATAATACTAACATTCAGGTCCTTGTATTAGTAAATAGAAATTGATCATTTACCATGATTTAGGTCACACCACATACATCGTATATCATCGTCAATACTATATCATCACCACATTACACATTTTTTTCTATCATCATTATACTACAAATCTCAATCAACAACCATAAACAATATCCACCACATTACAATCACAAGATCGTATATCATTAATCACATTATACTAACAATTACACATCATGAATTGAATACCATATTTCAAAATTCATATCTCAAAAGTCATTCATACATAGAAAATATAATCATCAAATGCCACTAACATCATATATATATATATATATATATATATATATACATCAAATAAAATCATATTTACAAGAACATCTCATCATTGGGGCAATACCCCTACATAATATACTGAGAAATACAACTCAAATCTCATTATCATTATCACTCTCGGTATTACGAGAACCCTACAACTACATGCCTCACTAATAACTCTATGTTAGTGATCGTGACCTTGATACCTCTCAACCTACCTTCACAATAGTGTAACATCAATATAATGCTCCACGAATAAACATTATAACTCAACATAACATGAAAATGCATCTTGTGCTAATGGATCATCACTTTCTACCTCTATGGCTCATTTAGTCTTCTCACAAGCCTTGTCTCTCTCACTCATAGAGACTGCATGTGGCCATCGGATCAAATAATAGGCATGCTCACCCACAATGTCATCTACGCACTCTAGTATTCCTCCACATGTCAATACATCATGGGTTATTCCACACCAATGTGCAGATGGATGTCTCCATTATCAAATACCAATACATGTCACCTACAAAATAGTCAAACAAGATATGTTCAACACAAAATAATCATAACATAGGCAAGTGAAAAAACCTAAAACACAACTATAAATACTCACGCTCAGATATAGCCATAGATATAGGATTGGGGGCATCTCCTTTCTCCTCTACCCCTCCTCCATGTGCTACTCCCTCCACCTATACGAATGCAGGAAATTAAACACCCATTTATGTGCTTCCCACCATGCTCGGTATGCCTCTGTGCATCCTGCATCATATCCATCTATTGCCTCTATCACGATACCTACCTTGTCTGGCCTTAGGGGTACTAGTTGATCCATTGTTGGCCTTGGTCTAGCTCTAACTCTCCTAAGTTCTATAACTTACCTTAACCACACATATGACTATTGGGGCACATTCGAGCCATACCAAACTAGCGCAATATCCTCTCCACCTAGAATGACTCACCACCACTAGGAACTGATCCTCCAATAACATAGTCCTTCGTATACATTGTAGATCTATAACATCATTTGGTCATCCCCCATAGTCTCGGTGTGGACAACATATCACCGTCTCAGGACCCATGTGATCTATAAGTGCTCTATAGGTATTCGTATCCAATTTCTATCCACACACACCAATCCACCTCCTAGCATATATGTCAGGTCTAGCCCACTCTACTCTAGGACCTCCTATTGGCCTCAACACTACTATGTGCTCATAGGCCCACACATGTAATAATATCATAGCTCCTATACCACCTTCATGCTCCTCCTAGGAAAATCTATACAAATCTCTTTATAGGTGGGCCAACACAAAACATGCCCACACATATCTAGTACCCTCCTCCTTAATCCGATAGTTATGTCTTTCATCTTATATAAGATGCCTACACCTACTCCTCGATGAAAATAAATGATGGAATGAAAAGCTGTTATGAACTTCTGCAAGTGTGGAACCCATACCTAAAAATGGCATCCAAACTGATATGGGCCTTGGCAGGTACCCAAGTCCCCACAAAATATTGTCGAGCATCTCTTTTTTTCTCTCCATGTTATCCACCGCCATTACATGTACTTTGTATCCTCAAAAATGATAACCTCGGCATCGATACACATCCTTGATGTAACGATCATCTCTCTTATCGGCAACTAAAATGTACTAGTATCCAAGTTCCATCTCTTGCATAGTGCTTTTAGCATAGGCATATTATGGGACACATCCCCATCCATGTTATGTTTCATAGAACGGAATAGTCCATGACCTCCAAATCCTTTTCATACAAACCAAATCCAAGCAAAGTACTCAAATGACGACACCCATGACCTCCCAATCCTTGTCAGACAAACCCAATCCAAGCAAAGTACTCAAATGATGACCCCTGCGGAACTCCCTCAAGTGGATATCCCTTTACACACCACAAAACAACAACAAATGTAGCATTAGAACACTATATAAATCCAAACACACTCGCTTACAACATTACTATACATCCAAAATAACATTTCCATCATTCTAGACTAAATACACCCTCTTTGGGGTTCCTAGAAGCAATATTGGGCGCCTGTGTCATGCACTCACTGTTTTGAAAGGCCATTAGTGCCTTCAAGGTGCTCTTATCTAGGTATAAAATGCCGAGAACATTAAAAATCTTAACTTTGTAAAAATTTGACAAAAATAACTATTACACACATTTTTGGAAAAAAAAATGTTGCACTTACCAACTTTGTCGTTGTATGTGATACCATTGTGGTCATCACCATCTCAAATTGGCTAGGTCGTTACTGCTCTCTCACTAATAACATCTTTTCGCACTTAGCACTCACTCTCACAATTATGTAAAAGACAAATGAAGTGGCTAATCACCTTTTCACCTTCTTACTTATAGTTACTTTACATCACAAACTTTACTATAGTCATTATTTCAAGATCATCACCTCAACTAATACACACCACATGGTTTTCGTCATAACTTGAGCATATTTACTCCGATTTACACCCCATTTGGAACATTATTTTTAGAATTCCACCTACCATCATAATATATACATTGCACACATAGTATATCTCCTTCAAATTGTATTTTATCTAATATATACATATTTTGGTGATTTTCATCACATTCTATCTATTTCATGTTTTATTTTGGCTCATTGTTTGTTCTTCTCATTACTTCCCTTTCGAAAAAATGAAGGCATATAATTAGGCTCATATTAAAATTTCCCTCTGCACCACTATGTGTTTAAACAAACATTACTTGATTCGACAATTCCAAACATATACAAATACACTATGCGACATTTCACCATTGATTCCCCTAATAATCTAACACAGGGGCAACAAACATACAATTTCTCTATGTGACATTTCATCACTTCCCCTATTGACCTAACCTAGGGGTAATAAGTGTAAATTATCTAGATGTGATACTTCATCAATTTATAGTGATTTCCCCTAATGACCTAACCTAGGGATAACTAGTGTAAAATCTCTCTATGAGTAACCAATAAATCATTCAATTAATCAATCAATCCTTTCAAATTTCTGAAAATTGAAATCATACCATCCAATCAATACATTACACCAAAATCGGCCTCCTAGATGGCCTAACTTGGGAGTTACATTCATTACTTTCCTAGATGACTTAACTTGGGAAGTTATTATATATTTGGCATTTTCTTCCAGATGACCTAACTTGAAAGCCATCATACATTTCACATTTTATTCTAGATGACCTAACTTTGAAGCCATCATACATTTCATGTTTTCTTCCAAATGACCTAACTTGGAAGCCATCACATTGTGGCAACACCCATGGAGTGGGGGCAAGAGTGCCTTTCTATACCGCTCCTATATGGATCAACTGTTTCATCAAATTCATTTGGATCCAAAAACCATAAAAAGTTTAATTTGAGTCCATCTGCAGGTGGCTAGATCTTGAGGATGTAGTTAAAGGTTGGAGAATAACACACCTTTCTCCCTACACTCTTCCTCTAGCAGCAGGATGCCCAAATCCTCTCAGTCAATTTTTTGTATATGCGCAATTAGGTTAGGAATTGATCACTCCCTACCCCATCATATCATCATTCATAATCATCAATTAATCAATATCATAATCATCTCTCTCATTTAGTGCACTTCACAATATTATGTTTCTCACTAAATCAGTATGGATCAACACATTGATCCATGGTTCAACACGTTGATCCATAGTTCAACATGCTATATGGTTCATTCGACATGCTTTTCTACCACATCTGTGCATTCTACTACAACATGGGATTCTCTGGATTTCTCTCAAGTACACATCTCTATATACTTTATGTCATCAATATTTCCCTCACCAACATAAAGTAGGGGAAAATATAGTCACAAAATCATGCACTTACTACTATAATTATACTGCCAAGTAAGTTGTTTTATAAATGGATCTTTCGTAAGAAAAGTATTCACTAATGACCCATCCCTGCTCCTATTGTCAATCTAGTTAGTCGTTGTTGTTATGTGTCTTGCATATTTGTCACTCACTTACATAGTTCTAGTCATATATTAGTGAGTCTTAGCTATAGTTGTTCACTCACTTGTCATCTCTAGTCTTTGAATAGGGTGCCTAGGAAGGGATTAGGGCACCCCGGCTCCTTGGTCCTCATTTAGGGTGCACTTGGTCCCGATCGTGATTGGTTTTTATTTAGAAGTTCGAGGTCGTTCTTGAGGTTTTTTTCCCATTTCCTAGGCACTAGTTGGCATGTCGGGTCATTAGTGTCGAAATTTAAGCAAGATATCCCTATATAAACACAACATAGACACTATCTTAAGGGTGGACTATTTCTACTAAGGGTTAGCTATCTACATAAGGAAAGGGACTACATTTGGGCACTATTCTGCATCACACACTGCATAGGAAGGGTTGTATTCATTCTATTCCATCCACCATTTGCATCTCACATATAGTTATTTCCCACTACTTTTGCATCATTGGCGCTAGGGCACCCTAGACACATCATTGCACACACAAAGCACATAAAACTACCTCAAGTCTGAGATGTAATGCAATGCTAAGTTATAAGTCCATCCATTTGGAAGCTGAGGAAATTCTGACCCATTCATTTACATATTTATTTTTAGGGTTTGATGTTTTTGTGTGGGGTTTTGTAGGAGATTATTCATTGGATATTTACAACGACATTAACAATTAATTGTAACATAAACCTAATCAAAGGAGAAGTATTGTGAAGTTTTAATGACCATATCATATTCAGTTTCTAAGTCACTCCACATATTAGGTTGCCCATATTTTAGAGTAGGGCACTCACAGTGCCCCCGTACTCCTCCAAGCCTCCCAATCTATCCGGATATGCCACCTCTCCAATTTTTTGAGGTTTGTCATTATATATAGTTCCATCATAAGATCACTCTATCCAGGTCTCGATTACTATGAGGTAAGTTATTTTTAGGTTAGTACCTTATCCCTCCTATTTCATTTAAAATATCAAATAAATTATCTAACATCTATATTTAAGTATATTCCAGTTATTACATTGTTGCACTTCTTAGATTATTGCTAAAATATCATATTTTAGTTAATCAATTCCCAAATACTCCTTATTTGGGCTCATTTTCACCTCTTTCCAAAATCTCCAACTTTTCCTTATTCATACATATTCTCATCTCCTTTCGATTTTCCTTTTCCTTCATTGAACGTCATTCACTACTTCCTTTCACACTTTCAAATATTCTTTTGGATCGTCCATCCTTTCCAAAACTTTTCTTCATTTGAAATCATTCTTCAAATTTTATCACATTTTACAAATATTCCATTTTAGATTAATCATCATACTTCTTCACAACCTCTAAATAATTCTTTATTTGGGTCCTCTCTTTCATCTTTTCCTCAAATCCTTATATCTCTTATTTAGATGTATCATCATTATACCTCATTTCCTTCCAAATATTCCTAATCATGAATGGTTCAACAATAGGAGAAACTACAATTTAGAAAGCACGCCAAAAAAACAAGGTATGGCTTAGTGTTTCAAATTTTAATTTGGATGCATTGATTAGCTTTTTCCCTTACATAGCTTTATCATGATGTTTATGTTGAATTAACTTAGTTATAGGAACTACTTGGTGTTAGTTTCTAGTTGTTAACTTAGCCTAATTTTACATGCATACATATGGCATGCCTGGTGGGACACTCCTTTTCTCAAATACATTTCTCAAGTTTTGTAGTTAAGTTTCATTTTTGCTTACTAACCTTTTGTTAGCACATGTTGATAAATATTGCATTTCTTAACTTGTTTTGTTGAGTTTGCATATGTTGAGTGTTCCTTACAGGTGTGAAGAAGGTGAGGTGCTACCAAAATTTAAGCTTATCAACAAAAATTTGAGCTTTTTAATATTTTGAGTCGTATTTCCATGTTTTTAAAATTACACAGTGCTCTATGCGCTAGTGTTGATATTGTCTATGTTTTCTCACTTTATGTGCACTAGTGTTGTTACCTTGTGTGCTAGCATTGATAATGTTTTTGTTTCCATGGATTATTGTGCACCAGGTGTTGTTATCCTATGTAGTGTTGTTCTCTATTTTTTTCCCCTCTGTTTGTACATAGGGTTCTCACACATTTGCGTCAAACCTTGTGCATTTCTCTTAGCCTATGCGCATTTGCATTATCTAAATTTCATTGGTGTTATTACATGTGTTTCTATTATCTCTTGTGAATTTTTTTGGTTAACCTACATCTACATTAACTCTCTCTATGTTAGTGTTGTCCTTAATGTTCTATTTTTGACCCTCGCGTGCTAACATTAGCCTTCATGCGCTAGCGTGCTCTGTTTCAATTTTTTGGGCTCAAATTTCAAGATTTCTAGAATCTAATTTTTGGTGTTTACTATTGTTTAACAAGTTTTCTTACTTCTATTTTGTAGGATTTAAATTTTGAAATCATTTTCTAACACATTTAATGCTTTCATGAATGTTGTAAGTCCATTTTACTTAAGTTAGATCAAATCTTGTGTATGTTCTTATCTTGCGCTCTTGGGAAATCTTGAGAACCAAATGTAAATTTGATCTTCATTTTTCTAACATTGTGATTAAATTAGAAATTTCATCATTTATTTTGTTTATGAGAATTAATCTTGTATAAATCATTTTTTAATAGTCACTTGATTTAAGTTTTCCATTTATATATAGTTGGATCAAACACTTGTGTATGCTCTTCTCTTGTGTCTTTGATGATCTTGAGAATTAGAAACAACCTTGATCCTCTTTCAAAACATTGTGTTTTTGGACAACTACTAAACCTTTACATGCGAAGCATACGCTTTTCAAATAATTGAATTAAAACAAATACTAAAAATAATGTGTTACATGTTTTCAATGGTGTGCTAAACCACATTTTTAATCAAAGAAAGAAACACACCACTTTATTCAAAACATTGTATTTGCAAGTTTGGATAAGGGTAAAAACCCATCCACTTTAAACTTTGGGAAGTATCTTGGCATAATCCATAAAAATATTTATGAGGATTACCACAAGAACCCCAAATTAGTCAACACCTTGAGAGAATTGGTTAACGAAACAGAAAGTGCCCCACTACCTACCTGATTAGAAATACCCATGAGGAATGCTTCAAGTTGTCGTATGAGGCCTCTTTCACTAATTTAATTATGGGGATTTGGTCCTTCATCTAGGAGTTATTTAGCGAAGCGTATCTCTCTTAGGAAAGTATTGGTGAGTGTTACGAACAAAATCCTATGTAGCCACTTGGCATTGGGGCCAACTTTGACTTATCCAATCATATGTTAAAGAGACTTCACAAAGCAAAAATTCTTCGGATTTTTGGCGAGAAAATTTTTCCACCGGAGGAAAAACTTGTGGATTTCTTGCCAACACTCTGGAAATATAAGTCCCTCTACTCAACCGGTGCATCTGTATATACATGCACAAGAAAGTGTGAATTTTTGTGGTGGCCTTTTGACCAAGGATCCAACAGGGGCACTCCACTCTGCAGAAAATCTAGCAATTGCTTGCTAGAGAGGACTTTGTCTGGAAGTGGGAAAGGGAGTGAGAATATGAGGTAGGGGAGCTAATGTTGTAGGTAGAAAATCATATTCCTACACACACTAGTTAGAAACTTCATCACATGAATTCATGAGAAGAAATAACTCTGTAAATAACAACAAAACCAAATATAATTTATTGATCACAAAGTATCAAGAAAACCCTTAGTCAAAGAAAGCTAGAAATTCCTTATTCTTGTATTGATTGTTTAAAATAAAGTTGTACATAGTGTGGGAATGGAAGAAATTTGAGAGTGGAGGAAAGTAGAAGAAAATGGCTATCTCCTTTGCTTTCTCTAAGTACAATGCACTCTTGAGTTTACAAGATCAATTGCCAACCCTTTGAGATGGGAATGGCTTTACAATTTATAAAATAGAATCAAATCCTCATCTTCCTCATGACCCTACATATGCCTTATTTCCAACTTTATGCTATTCATATTCCTACCAAATATTTAAGTCCCTTTTTAAAAATCAAGGTGACTTAATTTACATTATGTTTCTAAAGTCACTTTTAGGTGACTTAAAGGCATATCAAAAAGTGCAAACCCCAACAAAGAATTAGAACATTTGAAGGGAGAGAAATTTGGGGGAGAGGGAAGAGAGAGAAGAGGAGAAGATGTTGCCCATGATGAAGTTTGATGGTCCTCGTTCATGGAAAGCTTTGATGCAACGTGAAGTTTTGAATGTCCCATTGTGCCAAAACTACTCTTTTAGTGTGACTTTCTATTTTTAGCAGGTGTCCGTGGGACCACTTACTATTTTTAGTAAGTGTCAAAAATGTCCGTTCTAGTGAATTCTCAACTTTCGTGCACCTCCAATGTCTCCGTCTCCTTCGTAGGTTCTTTTTGTTGCTTGACTTTCTCAAAATAACAGTCCACTATGTGTAGACAACCTACTATTTTTAGAAAGTGGGATTACGGAGGTCCGATTAACACAAAACAAAGTTTTTCATATGGTTTTTTTCCCAATATTGCCCCTCTGAAATTTCAAAGCCACCGCTACAATAGTCCAGAGATTTTAAACTTTCAAATTTTGGACTGGCAAAGGCTTCTAGACGCGCGACCATTAATGGACCTCAAAAATGTAGGTCTGGTTTTCTCCTCCATTTGTGATGAAATAAATTCCATTGTGATAAGTTTTTGCTTCTGGTGCTTCACATGAAATTTTACTTCAATCCGATGACTAGTTTGATAGGAAATTGAACTTTGTTCTTCATGGAGCCGTGAAATTTCTTCACGGTAAAAATTTCATTCATCACATTCCTTGTTTGCAAATTGGAGGTTTGAATATGAAATATTAATGGCCTTCAAGAGAGAATAACTCAAAAATATATGGTTTTTCAATCCATACACTGGTTTGCAAGATATCTTCAAATCTTTTTAGTGTTAATGGGGATTTCCATTGTTCTTCTTCTCTATTCTCCATTTCTCATTCTTATCTCAATGAATTATTCTTCTGATACTTGTGTATCACCATGGGGTAGAGGATTTTATTTTTTGGTGAATATGGTTTTAGCTTTGCTGCATGGTGGAGTGGTGGACTGGTGTTCTTTGCAGTTTTCTTCTGGTAATGGAGAAGTAGTTAGAAATGTTTTCAAATTTTGGAGTTGGATTTGGGTGCATTTTTCATGTCTTGATGTCCTTAACCTCAAGGATGTGAGGGAAATAAAATTTCACGGTGGTCTTGGAGCTGACATGTGGCGGCTTTTGGATGACAAGGAATGGAGGTGAAAAAAGTGGCTTTAAAGCACTAAGGGTTGAAAGCTAGTCACATAGATGACCAAAGGACTCCTCATAGGGGTTGGGAACATGTTTCCATGTCTATTTTCCCTGACCTTAGGGACGTGAGGGACATCAAATTACATGGTGAGAAAGAGGACGACACATGTCCTTGATCCGACGACAAGGAATTTGAGCTCCAAAAATGCACTTGGGGGTAACTATCAAATCAAGGTCACATTAGGGTCCTAGAGGTCACATGGGGGCTGGGTGGATTTTTCCAAGGTTGATGTACTAGACCTTAGGAGTTTCAAGACAAAATCCTGATGCCAGGATCCCGGTGTGACACGTGTCCTTCGAAAATTGACTAACTCCCGAACTTCTCAAAGAGGGTAACTTGGAACGAAGATAACTTGAGCTCCCGATGGAATTTTTTGGAAAAATGTTATATGATCTTGACTGAAAATTTCTTTTGAATCCAATGGTGGGGGTATCATTTCTTTATTCATCCATTTGGTCCCTGAAAAATTGGAATTTTGAGTTAGTACTCCATCTCGCACTGAGAAAACTACCAAAGACACTGATGTACGAAAGTGTTGTAAAAAATATGATTTCACCATCATGTAGGTCTTAGAATTATATTTTCGGAGATGTTTTGTTTTACTCCTAAATCCATCCGGATCTCCCGAATCACCTTCCAAAGCTCATCGATTGTTTTAGCTTTGTCGTGCATTGACAAGGCCCTGTGAACCCTAATTCGGTGAAATTGCCCCAACTTCTTCAAGCCCTTCCAATCTTCCTACATCATCTCTATGATTTACCAAGACCTTTTAATCACCTCTACATCTTCTTAGGTTCTTCTTATCTACTCTGTGAGGTTTCTCTAGCTCGAGGAAGGCCAGTGATAGCCCTTCCCATAACTACCTATAGCTTGCAAATGAACTCCTAAAATCACCTAGGGGGAATGAATGGAATTTCCTAAATCACCTAGATAGATGATATAACATTATTCATGAGGTCACTTGGACTTACTAGAAAGATCCAGGGTGTCTTGGAACAATGGGACTTGAAAAACTTAACACTAGGGTATAATTATTGTGCTCGAGAATTTTCAATTTCCCTGTTGCACATTTGCACGAAAAATGTGATTCAAAACCTTGTTAGTTAAGAAAGGGGAGATTTCATTGAAATTTTAGCCACGTGTTATTCATCATGAAACTTACCACACAAAACTTTGTCCTAATTTACGGCTTGTTATAAAACAAGGCAAAAATCTACCAAAGTTGTGCTACATATTTTTGTTGGGGTTAGCACACCGGTTGTACAGATAATATATCATATATAAGCATACATGCAAATAAAAGAAGATATTCTACTAGAATAAATATACAAAACAAGTGACATAAATCAACACCAGATTTAACGTGGTTTACCCAGTGTGGGCTACGTCCACCAAGAAACAAGCCAATCTATTATCCAAAGCTTTGACAAGATATACAATGAAGATTTACAATCTTCCACACCTCTCATATGTTCAATACTTTCTTTTCATCAATATTTTGCTTCTTTACCAAGAATTCTCTCTCACATAATTATCTTGTAATTATGATCCATACACTTACTTCTAAACCCTAGCTTTTATTCTTATATAGTTATTTATAGACTTAGGGCACTTAGCCATGTAATTACAATTAATAAATCTATTTTAATGTTAAAAATAGATATAATTCTGAGAGTTAATTAAAACTTCATCACAAAAGTAACCAATGTTGGTTCTACCTACCATTGCTGGTTCCTTACTTTCTTGACCGATGCCGGTCATACCTGACCGATGTCGGTCTTCCCTGACCGATGCCGGTCTGACCTTAACCGATGCCGGTTACTGTATTTTCCAGCAAGTTCTAATTACATGCTAAAATGAATTAATTAAGCTTCACAACTCAACAATCTCCCACTTGGAGTTTAATTATTGCACCATACTTGTACAACGTCATTCTTGGATACTTCCTTGGCTTTGTTTCTTCCTCTTCAAGTCTCAAACTTGAAGACCAATAGAAGTGGAGTGTAGCTCCAACTTCTCCTTTGCTAATGGATTCATTAGCATATCCACAAGGTTCTTGCTTATATGAATATTTTCTAGATTCAACTGTCCATCCTCCAATACCTTCCGTATGAAGTGATACCTCAATTGAATGTGTTTCATTCTCAAATGAAATGTTGAGTTCTTTGCCAAATGAATTGCACTCTAACTGTCACTAAACAATTTACAATCACCTTGCTCCTTTCCCAACTCTTCCATTAACCTACTCATCCATATCATCTCCTTACTAGCCTCTGTAGCTACAACATACTCTACCTCTGTAGTAGACAAAGCCACAACCTTCTACGCAATCTTGAAATCTAGCTAACTGTCGTTCCACCTACTATGAAAATATATCCAGTAGTGCTCCTCCTACCATCCAGATCTCCAACCATATCCAAATCAACATAGCCACGTAATGAAATATCCAAACCTCCATAACATAACTACATGTTAGATGTCCCTTTCAAATACCTGAGTATCCATTGGACTGCTTTCAAATGATCTTTACCTGGATTAACCATATATCTACTCACAACTCCCACTACTTTTGCAATGTCTGGTCTAGTACAAACCATAGCGTACATAAGACTTCCAACTGCGCAGGAGCATATGGCACTTGTGTCATGTATTTTACCTCATGTGATGAAGGACACTTTGATCTTTACTCAATTTGAAGTGTCTAGCCATACATGTGCTAACAGGTTTTACATTCGTATGTTGAACCTTTCTAACACCTTGTAGATATAATCCTCCTCGAGACAAATACAACTTCTTATTCTCTGTGTATTTGCATGCCAAGGATTCTTTTTGTAGCTCCTAAATCCTTCATAGCAAATGTGTGAGCTAGCTTTCTCTTAAGCTCACCAATGTCTTGCATGTTAGATCTGCAATAAGCATATCATCCACATATAGTAACAAAATAATATAGAACTCATTTCAAGCTTCTTGAAATAAACACAATGGTCGATTCACATCTCAAGTAACTATGATCATGCATAAAACTATCAAACCTCATGTACCATTGCCTTGGAGCTTGCTTGAGCCCATATAGGTTCTTTTTCAACTGCACACTAATTTATTCTTACCCTTGACTTCAAACCCAAGCGATTCTGCATATAAATCTCTTCATCCAAATAACCATGAAGGAAAGATATCTTCACATCTATTTTCTCTAAATGCAAATCTTCTATCAAGCAACTAAACTCAATACAATATGAATAGAAGTCATATTAACAACAGGAGAAAATATTTTATCAAATTCAATACCTGCTTTACATGTAAATATTTTTACTACAAGCCTTGCCTTGTACCTTTTATATCCACCCTCTTCTTCCTTAATCCTATAAACCCACTTGTTCTATAATTTTCTCTTACCTACTGGCAACTTAACCAAATCCCAAGTTTGGTTTTGTTCCAAGGAGTCCATCTCCTCATCCATGCCATGCTCCCACTGAATGTGAGTCTTATCCTGCATTACTTCTTCAAAGCTCTTTGGTTCACCACTATCAATCAATAATAAATAAAATAGAGAAGGTGTAAATCTTTTTGGAAGTTTACTTACCCTTTGTGACCTTCTCATAGGAGTTTGGGGTACCGAGACTCAATCTGGGCCTCCTGACATTCCTATCCAAATCTAACAGTGGATGGCGACACGGTCACCTCTAACCGACATCGATTCTGCTAACCGATGTCGGTTTAGATCCTCTGTAACCATCGGTGGTTCATCGGCAGATATGCGGTCGGGACTAATCGACCACGTTCCTGTGTATTTCTATAGGTGTTTCTTTAAAACCCAAGAGTTCATTTTCATCAATAAACTTCTCAATTTTCTCATCCTTGGGTACCAAAATTTTATCCTTGTACATTCTCTTTTCATTCCATTCAACATCATGACTCTTAATAATTTTAGAATTCTCTAAATCCCAAAAATGGAAACCGAAATCACCAGATCCATAACCAATTAAAGTGCACCTCTTGGATTTTGCATCCAAATTTTTTCTATTTTCCTTATCAACATGCACAAAAGCTTCTGAACCAAAAACTTTAAGAAAATAAATATCTACCTCTTTTCCGGTCCATGCTTCCTCTGGTATTCCTCCATCTAGTGAACTTGAAGGGCCATGGTTAATCAAATAAACCATTGTATCAACTACTTCCCCTAAAATGTAAGGGCAATCTAGAATGTATCATGCACATTCCATGATTATCCTGTTCATTCTTTCTGCAACACCATTCTCTTGTGGTGCTCTTGGAATCATTATTTCTCTACGTATCCCATTCACTAAACAATTATCATTGAAATCCTTGCTACATTATTCACCACCATTTTTAGATCTAAGGAACTTTAACTTAGAATTTGATTCATTCTCAACAAGGGCTTTCCATCTTTTAAAAGTCTCAAAAACATAAGATTTGTGTTTAATACAATAAACCCATACCTTTCTTATAGCATCATCAGTGAAAGTAACATAATACTGGAATCCTCCATGAGAAGCTACCTGAGATGGTCCCCACACATCTGAGTGTACAAGCTCTAATTTCTTCTCCTTCTTAGTTTCCCCAACTTTGAGAAATCTCACTCTCTTTTGCTTTCCAAAGATACAATGCTCACAAAAATCAAGATCTAAATATTTCAAATCTAATAACTTTCCCTTAGCCTTTAAGATCTCATGTATTCCATTTTGACTCATATGACCCAACCGATTATGCCACATGTATGCATCTGAATCTGAGTAGATAATGTAGAAAAGGAATCAGTAATATAGGTAGATAAATATAACGTTCCTACCTTCTTACCTCTTTCCACAACAAAATCACCCTTGGTTACTTTCCAAGAGTCTCCTATAAAAGTAACCATGTAACTAGATTCACCTAGTTTCCCTACAGAAATAAGATTCCTCCTGAGGCTTGACACATGCCTCACATCTTTCAATACCCATGTATTTTCATTCTAAAATTTTATATGAACTTCCCTTTACGCAGAATATCTGCAAGGTTCATCATCACCCAAATAAACATGCCCAAAATTGCCTGGACATAATTTCTGAAATAACCCTTATTAGGGGTTGCATGGAAAGAAGGTCCTGAATCTAAAACCCATGATTCAATTCTACTATCTAAAGAAATAATAAGAGCATCTTGCATTACCTCGATGATGCAAAGCAAGATTATCCTCTTTACCTTTTCTATTTTTGGTTCTCTTTATCCTTTGACCAACAATATTTCTTTGCATGTCCTTTCTTTCCACATTTCCAACAAGTAATTCCCTTACTTCTGGATTTAGATCTGCTATCCCTTGACTTTGATTTCCCATTACTCTTACTCTTGGATATCTCCTTCTTTTTCCCTTTTCTACATTCAAAGCATTTCTAGATGATGATTCCTCTGTACTCTTCCTATGAATTTCTTCATTCAAGATTATACTAACCACATCATCAAACTTCAAAATATTATTAGCAAATGTTGTATTACTAACATCCATTACCAAGTTGTCCCAACTATCAGGAAAAGAACATAAGAATAAAATTTCTTTTACTTCATCATCAAATGGTATTGCAACCGATTTTAACTGATTTACAATAGATCAGAAATCATTCAAATGACTAGAGGCAGATTCACCTTCATGCATCTTAGAACTAAATAGTTTCTTCATCAAATAAAATTTATTTGAAGCACTAGGTTTTTCATATAAATTAGCAAGATATTTCATTAAGTCTACCGTAGAAGCCGCTTCTGTAATATTGGAAGCCACATATGCTACTAGACTCAATCTTATAGATCCCAAAGCCTTTCTGTCAAGAATCTTCCATTCTTCATCAATTATCCTCGTAGATCTAGACTTCTCATCCAACAAGTAAGTACAAATCTCTTTGATACGGATAATCCTCATTCTACAACTTCCATAATTGATAATTTCAAACGTAAAACTTCTCTACCTTGTATTTATTTTCTTATTCCATTTTTATAGCTCCCACTCAATCAGAAAACCCTCTGTGAGTAAATCTATTAACACACAAAACCCTCAAACAAATTTCGATACCAATTGTTGGGGTTAGCACACTAATTGTCAGAGATGAATACATCATATCTAAGCATACATTCAAATAAAATTAGATATTCTACCGGAAGAAATATACAAAACAAGAGACATAAATCAACACCAGATTTAACATGGTTCACTAGTGAGGGCTATGTCCACCAAAAAACAAGCCAATCTATTATCCAAAGCTTTGACAAGATATACAATGAAGATTTATAATCTTCCATGCCTCTCATATGTTCAGTACTTTCTTTCCATCAAGCTTTTACTTCTTCACACAAGAATTCTCTCTCACATAATTATCTTGTAATTATGATCCATACACTTACTTCTAAACCCTAGATTTTATGCTTATATAGTTGTTTTTAGACTTAGGGCACTTAGCCATAGAATTACAATTAATAAATCTATTTTAATGATAAAAATAGATATAATTCCTAAGAATTAATTAAAACTTTGTCGCACAAGTAACCGACGCCGGTTCTGCCTAACCGTTGTCGGTTCCTTACTTTCTTGATCGATGCCGGTCATACCTGACCGATGCCGGTATGACCTTAACCGATGTCGGTTACTGTATTTTCCAGCAAGTTCTAATTACATGCTAAAATGAAGTAATTAAGCTTCACAACTCAATATCTTTTCATCACCACTTGTACTATATATCCTTGTTTTCTTGTTGGCATTTTTGGTCAAAAGAAGGGTAATACGAAGTGCTGCCAAAATCGTGTCCACCACTTTTACACCCACTTACATCCTTCCTTATTATGACTACAATAGTAAGTGTTGAAAGTGTGTTTGTACTTATTTATATTTTGGTAGCCTTGACTTGATACCCATAATTGAGACATCTCATTGTAGAAGGTTATCCTATCTTGATTTCTCCTTGCATTGTTATGTTGCTCATATTATATTAATACATGTTTAATAGTTACATATTGTTTCTATTTAAACTTGATATAAGTGTCTAAATTGTATTTTACACTACTCGTATAGTATCAAATCCTTGTTATAATTAGACTTGGATTTTATCAAAACATTTCGTTGGGTTTTGGAAGGTGTTGTAGTTATATTACTCGCATTGTATCAATACCTTTTTGATATTAAGATTTTGTTTTTCCTAAAAATTGATGAACATATCCCAATTATATTGTTGCATTGTTCGCATTTGTAACCTCCATTTTAAGAACTTGGACCTTGTTTGCATTTAAAATCATTTAAGTATGCCTCGTATTGGTGAAATTACCAAAAATTCTTTCTAATATTTAAATCTTGTTTGTCTAAAAGTCAATTTAAATATTGAAATTACATTTTCATCTTGAACAAAATAATATTTGAGACAATTTAGATATAAGGAGTAAGTTCTTTTACGATTGGTTCCTTGTTCGGAACTTGCTTGATTTTTCCTTGGCGACCTTTCATCATAACTTTTCATCTCCTTGGAAAATTCTTTGATTCTTTACATCTTTCAAATTTCCCTTGATTCTTTGTGACATTTGCAGCTATCACGCTACTTGTTTTTGTCAAGGTTCATTATAGTATTTATACACATTATTTAAACCTTAGTAAAACGTCTCCTCTCATGCCTCGTATTACAAGAATGGGACATAAGATATAAGGATAAAATCCTTTCATCGGTATAAATTTAGACCCCTTACTTGAAGAATAAAACTTGATTGACCATAGTGGAGACGAGAGAACATCTTCTCGAGCTGACTTTGAATTTAACCCTAACCACATGGATAACTTTCTCTTCCATAATAGAGATCTAGTGTTGGTACAAGTTGTAGAATTAGGATCTAATTTGCCACTTAAATTTGACCATGCCCTTCTTACAAACATGGTTCATGGGGAAGAAGAATCTCAACATTCCCTTAATCCGTTAATGACATATTAAATCTAGAACATGCTTCTACTTCTGGAAAAAAAAATGAATAAGACACAAATCCTAAAAACAAAATTGGTTATCACATACCACTTGTTCAAATAAAACATGAATCTAAAATGGAGAATCAAGATAATGAAAAACCCCTCCATGAGAAAATCAAGAAGAACCTCAAAATGAAGAGGTCATTTTTCAACAACAAATGCAAGCCCTTAGTCGTCAATTAGCAAGTTTGGCTTCCCATGTCCATAGAGACACTAGTAGGGCTATGTGTGATGAAAAACCTAAGGTTACAAATAATGATCTTTAAATTGAAAAATGTGGGGGTGAAACATAAAACTTTAACCACTGTATATGTCACCACCTTCATGTGGCCAAATATTTGACCAAGAGTGGTAGTCTATGAAAAATGCCCTCACAAGTCCATGAGAAAATTACTTTAAACATAGTAAGAAATACCAATTTGAAGAATTGTTCCCATATCCTTTTGATCGGTGATGTTACGGACACCCTTTCATATAAGCTTTCGACTACCCTAAATTTGACAAATATAGGGGTAAAGATGATCCACGTGATCATGTCAAATAATTCTTCATGGATTGCCAAGAAATTATATGCAGGAACAATTACCTTATTTTCATATTCCCATAGAGTCTTGGGGCCAAACACTTGAATGGTTTCTCCATATACCTAAAGGGTCTATCTTCACATTTGCTAAATTAGCCAAAAATTTGTGCATCACTTTTCATTCAATATGGAAAGTGACATCACTATGTTAGATTTGTGTAACACAAAACAACGTAATAATGAGAACTTCTTTGGTTTCCTAAAACTATGGAGAAACAACTTATTGGTATTTTGTGCCAAACTTACATCCTAAAATTTCCTTTCACTTACAAATGCATTATGTGAGCACATTCAAAGAAGTCATAGAGAAAGGAAGCCAAATTGAGAAGGTTTTTAAGCTAAAGGGAATTTGAAACCCTTTTCAAGATATAACCACAAGTTAAAGCTTGTAGAAAAACCTAAATTCTTCAACAAGAATAAAAATGTTGTAGGTGATAGAATAACAGATTCAAAACACATTCAAGTGGTCCAAAATAGTGCTCTTTTGAAACTTTCTAAAGGACTAGTTACACCTGAAATCAAGCATCGAGTGTTCACTCCTCTTACAAATTCTTTGTCATCTATATTGAAACAACTAGATGCAATGAACATGGTTAAGTTCCCTAATACTATGCCATTTATAGATGATGCACCACAACTGACATGGTACAAAGACCATGAATATTGTGAATATTATCGTGTTAAATGTCATATCACATTAATCTGTTTGAAGTTTAAACAATTCATTTAAGACCTCATAGATAGCATAGATGTTGAAATGGGTTTTATTGAACCCAATAAAACCTCTAACAGACAATTGAGAATTTACAAAGAGCCATTTCCAAAGCATAAACATGTGGAGAAAAATTTAGATCAAGGTCAGTCATCCTAGAATAAAAACACCAATCATGTTGTTGAAGAAACAACTCATCACTTTTATTCCCTCATTAGTTGTGTTCATCCTACCACTAAGCATGTGAATAATATTAAGATCAAGACATGAGAGTGTATTATGGAAACACAATGTGCTCATCTTGTTATTCTAGAACCTCCTCTACCTACCCCTCGGATAGTCATTATGATCTTCTAGAGAAACTTGAGAAAACTGCTACCAAGATTTCCATCTTGGATCTTCTTAAGATATCCAATGTTCATAATTAAATCGTTTACAAAAATATTCGAATCGAAGTTTCAATAGATATTGTTGATCCTTTGCGCTTCCAAGCCTTGGTCACACAACTTGCTCCTTCGAACAAATTAACTTTAGCCATCATGAGATTCCAATGGATGATCATACACATAATCTACCCTTGTACTTTGAATTAATTTTTACTTGTAAGAAGCTAAAAAGGGTGTTTGTGGAAAATGGATATGGCTTGAACATTTTCATTTGAAACTCATCGAGGACAGCTTAGGGTGCACGAGACATATAATTGGAGCCTAATGTGATCAAAGTGATGAAGATTTTCTCTTTTAAATAATTTCTACTAGAGGATGGAGGCACCAGGAGGTCGGAGGAAAACCAACGACCTCTCGTCAATCGCCAACGGTGGGGCCGCTTCACTGCTTTGGTGGCACGTGTGTGAGTGGTGTTCCTTCTTATAACATGCAATGTGTTTGATTTCAACATTTCAGTTTGGTGTGGTTTTCAGGTGTGGTTTTTGTAGTTCGGTTTTTCGGTTTGAATAAGTGAAATGTTCACATTGGGGAACATGATCAACATTATCCAATGTTCCATTTTAAGTTTTTCAATTGAGTATGTGGTTGCTCCCATTTCCCCAAATGAAAAAAACATAGTGCAAGTAACATATAACACGGTGAAACGCAGCATCATGATGCTTGACAAGGTAGAAACAGTTAGATGTGTTCCTGTTCGTACCTAGGTTTGTGGTTAGCCTCCTGAAAACCATTGAAGGTTGTTCAGATGTGTTCCTGTTTGAGTTCCCACACTGCTAGGTCAGATGTGTTCCCTAGAGTGACTAGTTGATAAGCATATAATTCCTGAGCATGTTCCCATCCTCGTCGGTCAGATGTGTTCTCGATAGTGCTTGGTCGATAAGAAGTTGATATGTTCCTTCTTCTACCTTCTGTTCGAGTGTGTGCCAAGATCATGAGCGCGCAGAGGTGGAAGGCTGCAAAGGAAGTGTGAAAGTTCTAATGTTACCCTGTAAACATTAAGGGGGGGAATGTTAGGAAATTAATATTAATGTTTACATTATATTTTCATATTCATTAAATACAAAAGTTAGTAGTTATATTATTCTTATATTAACAACAATATTTTGGTTTAAGTTGTTTTAACAACTCATATGATTTGAGTTGTGTATTGTTACGTGAGTAACAATCACAACTAAATAGGAGATATTATAGGATTGAGTGGTTCCATAATAATAGGGAATCCTCTCCTATATATGTGTAATGGTGTTCGATTGAATATACAGAAGAAATATATCAGTGTGTGTGAAATTAATTATTCTCGTGAATTATTTTTGTGTGCAAGTTTGGTTCAAGGTCTATATTTGGTATCAGAGCGTCAATGGTCATGTCCTTGTGAAAATGAGAGTCTTAAGAAGATCGTTGTGTAAATTCATTTTATGCGTATGGGTGAAGTTTCACGTTTTACATAGATCATGACAAAGGGGGAGATCCGATAGTCCCAACTCGCCAACTTCTTGCTTTTCATTTCTCATGTTCTTAGAACCTACGTTATGTTTGAATGATTTGTTGTGCACATTTTAGGAAAGATGAAGTCATGGCTTTGATAATCAAATCTACACTTATCTATTTCTAAGTCCATTGGATTAATTTTGACTAGTTTTAATAATCAAATTTGAGCTTACCTATAGTATGAATTCATTCAATATTGTCAAAAGGGAGATGTCATTATGCGAATGCAAGCCGATCAAGTAAAAGGTGATTCCATCGAATTATCTTCAAATAATTTTTAGTTCCTCCATTCAGATAATAGATTTCTATTTTGTGCACTCTAAATAAGCTGAAAATTTTATTTTATTTCTTATATTTGTGATAGAGGCCCACGTTGGAAGATTAAGACTCTATTTTAGTAGATTTACATGTAATTGTTCCCACTCTCATAAGTATATGGAATATGAAACTAGATTAAAGGCATCCATTGAATGCATATGAGTCATTTTGGTGTATTTATTGTCTTTTTGCCACAAACATTGTAGATTTGAACACGGTGCATCATTTAGAGAGTTGTCCACTCTTCAAACGCCACTTATGAGTTTACATGCAAATCTCTACAAGTGATTCAAGTCCGAGGTGTAAAAACTGATGTCACTTTGTAGTTTTTTGAAAGGAAGAGGAATGTTGTACTTTGCGCCATAAGAAAATTGTTACACATGTATGTGATCATTCTTCATGCCACATGCACTCATTTGGATACTCCAAACGTGTAGCATCCTTCATACAAAGCAGCTCTCCTATGCCGCATTCTATTTTGGGTGACGTGTCTAAACAACTCATGCAATCTATGCACATGTTGTCAAAATAGATATACATGTTCAACTTAGACATCGATGTTTGAGTAAGTTGCTTGCATAGTAATAAAAAAATTTTCACAAGGACAGTCAATGTGCATACATAGTCGACTTGGCTAAAGTGTTGAAAGTTATAGTGGTGTTTGGTCATAGGATTTATTCTCATCGACTCACAAAAATTATTTATTGAGTAGTCACTTTATAAACATACAAGCCTATTTAGTATCATGTCTTTATCATGTTAGGTGCCAAGTCAACGAGGATCTCCTCTAGGGAATATTATTTTTTAATATTTTCCTTTATTGTCCTCGTGGTATGTTAAAGGAAAAAATTTGTGGTCGATTTGGTTTATGTAGACAAAAGAGAATAGTCATTATTGTCAATTTGTTTGTAAAATGTGCATTTTCGGTTTCATCGACACCTATTTTTTTAATTTGTGAAGCATCATAATGGATAAGTTGAGTCACATTGAAAAATTTGAAGGTAAATATTTTCATACCTGGCAAGTACAAACTCAGTTGTTCCTAATTAACAAAGACTTGTGGGATATTGTTGATGGAAAAGAGAAGAAACCGACAAATGTAGATGAAGCAACAAAATGGGCAAGCAGAGATCGAAAGGCTACAGTGATTATTGGATTGGGTCTATCAAATTCCTATTTGCATCATATAGACTTTAAAATTCCTCTCACACAATTTGGGAGACATTGAACAAATTGTTTGGATCACAAGCTGGAAGCGCAACAATATCTTTAAAGTAGAGATTGTTCGGCCTCAAGATGGAAGAAGGCGATAACATGGTGGAACATATTAGTAAGTTTCATTCTATTTGCAATCAACTAGCAGGAATAAGTGTAGATGTCCCTGATGATGATGCTAAAGTAGTGTTACTCAATAGCATGCCTCCATGCTATTCTAACATGGTCTTTACATTGAGTAAAATAAATCCAAGTTTAGAAGAACTTATTTCTTCTTTGTTAGATGAAGAAAAGAGAATCATGTTTGCGGAACCAGAGGAAAAAAGCAATGTATGGTAAGAAACAAGATAAAAGAAGATCTAAATATTCTTTCAGACCTGGATCATCTTCTAAAGATTCAAAGAAGTGGCTCACCTATTATTATGTAGACAATCTGGTCACTTGTCCTCAAATTGTAAGAAAAGAGCACAAGACTTACTTGATGGAAAACTGCAAGATAATGCCATGGCTGCTGATGATGAAGGAGAAAATGAAGAGGAAGGAAATATTGCTTATACAGAAAATCAAAGTGATGAAGATTTTATCTTTTAGATAATTTCTACTAGAGGATGGAGGCACCGGAGGCTGGAGGACAACCAACGAACTCTTGTCGATCGATCACAATGATGGGGCCGCTTCATTACTTTGGTGGCACATGTGTGAGTGGTGTTCCTTCTTATAACATGCAATGTGTTTGATTTCAACATTTCAGTTTGGTGTGGTTTTTGGTGTGGTTTTTTGTAGTTCAATTTTTTCAGTTTGAATAAGTGAAATGTTCACATTGAGGGGGGAACATGATCAACATTATCCAATGTTCCATTTTCAGTTTTTTAGTTGAGTATGTGGTTGTTCCTATTTCCCCAAATGAAAAAAACATAGTGCAGAACAAATAACAAAGTGAAACGCAGCATCATGAGACTTGATGAGGTAGAACAGTTAGATGTGTTCCTGTTCGTACCTAGGTTTGTGGTTAGCCTCCTGAAAACCATTGAAGGTTTTTCAGATGTGTTCCTGCTTGAGTTCCCACATTGCTAGGTCAGATGTGTTCCCTAGAGTGACTGGTTGATAAGCAGATGATTCCTGAGCGTGTTCCCATCATCGTTGGCTAGTTGTGTTCCCGATAGTGCTTGGTTGATAAGAAGTTGATGTGTTCCTTCTTCTACCTTTAGTTCGAGTGTGTGCCAAGATCATGAGCACGCAGAGGCGGCAGGCTGCAAAGGAAGTGTGAAAGTTCTAATGTTACCATGTAAACATTAAGGGGGAATGTTAGGAAATTAATATTAATGTTTACATTATATTTTCATATTCATTAAATACAAAAGTTAGTAGCTATATTATTGTTATATTAACAATAATATTTTGGTTGATTTGTTTTAACAAATCATATTATTTGAGTTGTGTATTGTTACATGAGTAATAATCACAACTAAATAGGAAATATTATAGGATTGAGTGGTTCCATAATAATAGGATATCCTCTCCTATATATGTGTAATGGTGTTCGATTGAAGATACAGAAGAAATATATCAGTGTGTGTGAAATTAATTATTCTCAGAATTATTTTGTGTGTGCAAGTTTGGTTCAAAGTCTATATTTGGTATCAGAGCGTCAATGGTCATGTCCCTATGAACAATGAGAGTCTTAAGAAGATTGTTGTGTGTAAATTCATTTTATACGTATGGGTGAAGTTTCACGTTTTGCGTAGATCATGACAGTGGGAGATCTGATAGTCCCAACTCTGCCAGCTGCTCGCTTTTCATTTCTCATGTTCTTGGAACCTACGTTCTGTTTGAAGGATTTGTTGTGCATAGTTTAGGAAAGATGAAGTCATGGCTTTGATAATCAAATCTGCGCTTATCTATTTCTACGTCCATTGGATTAATTCGACTAGTTGTAATAATCAAATTTGAGCTTACCTATAGTCTGAATTCATTCGATATTGTCAAAAGGGAGATGCCATTATGTGAATGCAAGCCAGATCAAGTAAAAGGTGATTCCATCGAATTATCTTCAAATAAATTTTTAGTTCCTCCATTCAAATAATAGATTTCTATTTTGTGCACTCTAAGTAGGCTGAAAATTTCATTTTATTTCTTATATCTGTGATAGAGGGCCCACGTTGGAAGATTAAGACTCTATTTTACTAGGTTTACATGCAATTCGTCCCACTCTCATAAGTATATGGAAGATGAAACTAGATTAAAGGCATCCATTGAATGCATACGAGTCAGTTTTGGTGTCTTTATTGTCTTTTTGCCACAAACGTTGCAGATCTGAACACCGTGCATCATTTAGAGAGTTGTCCACTCTTCAAATGCCACATATGAGTTTACATGCAGATCTCTACAAGTGATTCAAGTCTGAGGTGTAAAAATTGATGTCACTTTGTAGTTTTTTGAAAGGAAGAGGAATGTTGTACTTGGCACCATAATAAAATTTATACATGTGTATGTGATCATTCTTCATGCCACATGCACTCATTTGGATACTCCAAACATGCAGCATCCTTCATACAAAGCATCTCTCCTATGCCAAATTCTATTTTGGGTGACGTGTCTAAATAACTCATGCAGTCTAAGCACATGTGCTTAGAATAGATATACACGTTCAACTTAGACATCGATGTTTGAGTAAGTTGCTCACATAGTAATAAAAACGTTTTCTCAAGGACAGTCAATGTGCATGCATAGTCGACTTGGCTAAAGGTTTGAAAGTTATAGTGGTGTTTGGTCATAGGATTTATTCTCATTGACTCACAAAAATTATTTATTGAGTAGTCACTTTATAAACATACAGGCCTATTTAGTATCATGTCTTTATCATGTTAGGTGCCAAGTCAATGAGGATCTCCTCTAGGGAATTTTTTTTTTTAATATTTTCCTTTATTGTCCTCGTGGTATGTTAAAAGACAAAAATTGGTGGTCAATTTGGTTTATGTAGACAAAAGAGAATAGTCATTATTGTCTATTTGTTTGTAAAAAGGTGCATTTTTAGTTTCAACTGACACCTTTTTTTTAATTTTTGAAGCGTCATAATGGATAAGTTGAGTCACATTGAAAAATTTGAAGGTAAAGATTTTCATACCTGGCAAGTACGAACTCAGTTGTTCCTAATTAACAAAGACTTGTGGGATATTGTTGATGGAAAAGAGAAGAAACTAACAAATGCAGATGAAGCAGCAAAATGGGCAAGCAGAGATCGAAAGGCTACAACGATTATTGGATTGGGTCTATCAAATTCCTATTTGCATCATATAGACTTTAAAAAGTCCTCTCACACAATTTGGGAGACATTGAACAAATTGTTTGGATCACAAGCTGGAAGCACAACAATATCTTTAAAGCAGAGATTGTTTGGCCTCAAGATGGAAGAAGGTGATAACATGGTGGAACATATTAGTAAGTTTCATTCTATTTGCAATCAACTAGCAGGAATAAGTGTAGATGTCCCTAACGATGACACTAAACTAAAGTAGTGTTACTCAATAGCATGCCTCCATGCTATTCTAACATGGTATTTACATTGAGTAAAATAAATCCAAGTTTAGAAGAACTTATTTCTTCTTTGTTAGATGAAGAAAAGAGAATCATGTTTGCGGAACCAGAGGAAAAAGCCCTGTATGGTAAGAAACAAGATAAAAGAAGATCTAAATATTCTTTTAGACCTAGATCATCTTCTAAAGATTCAAAGAAGCAGCTCACCTGTTATTACTATAGACAATCTGGTCACTTGTCCTCAAATTGCAAGAAAAGAGCACAAGACTTACTTGATGGAAAACTACAAGATAATGCCATGGCTGACTGATGATGAAGGAGAAAATGAAGAGGAAGGAAATACTACTTATACAGAAAATCAAAGTGATGAATATTTTCTCTATTAGATAATTTCTACTAGAGGATGGAGGCACTAGGAGGCTAGAGGACAACCAATGACCTCTCGTTAGTCACCAACGATGGGGCCGCTTCACTACTTTGGTGGCACGTGTGTGAGTGGTGTTCCTTCTTATAACATGCAATGTGTTTGATTTCAACATTTCAGTTTGGCATGGTTTTCAATGTGGTTTTTTTGTAGTTCGGTTTTCGGTTTGAATAAGTGAAATGTTCACATTGGGGGAACATGATCAACATTATCCAATGTCCCATTTTTAGTTTTTCAATTGAGTATGTGGCTGTTCTTATTTTCCCAAATGAAAAAAAATAGTGCAGAACAAATAACATAGTGAAACGCATCATCATGAGGCTTGACGAGGTAGAACAGTCAAATGTGTTCCTGTTCATACCTAGGTTTGTGGTTAGCCTCTTGAAAACCATTGAAGGTTGTTCAGATGTGTTCCTACTTGAGTTCCCACACTGCTAGGTCAGATGTGTTCCCTAGAGTGACTGGTTGATAAGTAGATGATTCTGAGCTTGTTCCCATCCTCGTTGATCAAATGTGTTCCCGATAGTGCTTGGTCAATAAGAAGTTGATGTGTTCCTTCTTCTACCTTCAGTTCGAGTGTGTGCCAAGATCATGAGCACACAAAGGGGGCGATCTGCAAAGGAAGTGTGAAAGTTCTAATGTTACCATGTAAACATTAAGGGGGGGAATGTTAGGAAATTAATATTAATGTTTACATTATATTTTCATATTCATTAAATACAAAAGTTAGTAGTTATATTATTGTTATATTAACAATAATATTTTGGTTGGAGTTGTTTTAACAACTCATATTATTTGAGTTGTGTATTGTTACATGACTAACAATCAAAACTAAATAGGATATATTATAGGATTGAGTGGTTCCATAATAATAGGGAATCTTCTCCTATATATGTGTAATGGTGTTCGATTGAAGATACATAAGAAATATATCAATGTGTGTGAAATTAATTATTCTCGAAATTATTTTGTGCGCAAGTTTGGTTCAAGGTCTATAAGATATGCATGTAGTGTAGATGAACAGGGTCTTCAGAACCTCTTCTAACACCACATAATAAGATGGAAAAATATGGTATTAGTATTTGACCATATAGGTCCCATCCTCTAGAGGTTGAAACCACCTCTTTTGAATTTGACGATAGTTCTTCTCGGTTATGATAGCAAAACAAATTTTCTATGTAGTCTTTATGAATACCTTTCCTCAATGAACCTATTTCCCGACATGGCTATTCTAACTATATCCCATTCCACTAATAATTTGAGTCTTGTTCTCCCATCCCTTGTAAAATGGGACAAACAACAACACATACTAATTTATTTCTTCTAGGATGATGAGTCAATCGGTGAATTCATGGTTCTATGAGATGAAATTCCTATTAGTGACCACAAAAAGAGATTCTCTATCGACCTTGATGTATACACATATTTTGGGTGGGGGCTGAGTTATGTGGTTAACAAAATAAAAAGAAAAACAAGTAAAAATATCTTCCGAAAAGTCTTAAAAAAGAAGAAATCCAAGTCTCGTAGTGAAAACCGCTTTGAGGCACTATCAAACAAATAAATTGAAAAATCAAAAGATATAAAAAGTGACCAATCTAAGGGTGAAAATCTCACTGAGACACCCTTAGATCAATAGCTCAATCTCCCTTTGATCCTATGCATATGGAGGATGAATCAAATTACTTGTGCAGATACTATTGATGTTAACATTAGAACATAAGAATAACATAAAATGGTTAAACTAAGAGCTTCGCTCTCAACTTAAGAACAAAAGTTTTTGTCATGCTCATTCAGGAATTATCAAATATATTTTCTTGGTCCCATGCAGACATACCTAGCTTGGATCCTTCTTTGGTATTGCATAACCTACTTTTGCATGAATCAAAAAAGTGATTAATAAAAACTTCGCAAGATTCATCCTCATGTGGCTCTTTTTGTCAAGGAGGAGCTAGAAATATTATTGGTAGTAGGATTCATCACACTTGTTGACTAATCATAATGTATTTCCAACATAGTACATGTTCAAAAGAAACCCATTTGTATCGGAATTTACATGGATTTTAGATACATTAACAAAGTGTGTCCTAAGGATGAATTTCCTCTTTCAAGCATAGACATGATTTTTGATTCAACTATTGGCTATGAAATGTTATGTCTTATGGATGGTGTTATCCAATTTTATTCACATGGAAAAATTGGACAATGTGGTCCTATTTTGACCAAATTACGACGTCGGTTCCAAGGGCCCATTTCTGGTCATCACGTGATAACATGATTAAAATAATTAATGAATTACATAGGTGAGCTCACCTAACATTGAATGAGGTCAAATCAAAGCCCAAATCAGGCTCAACTAAGTTACCATCTAAGTTAGGATGCTCATTCATCATGTGTAGCTCGATGGTAGGAAGGGGTTGGCCATTTTTATGAAAACATAACAAGGCGATGTCGATTCTTTCATCAACTCCATCGATTTGGTGTAGTCATCTCGGAAGGTAACTCGGGCTAGGTGGAGTCACTTCAATACATAGCTTAGCTCGGTAGAGAACTTGGTCATTTATCATTAGAGCTCAATTTGATGGGATCGAGCCGCATTAATCAATGAAGCATCAAACATTACAAAAGGATATGTCAAACTGATATCATATAAGACCAATCTATGACCGTGTGCATGCAGGTTGAGCTCAGAAAATTTGAGCTTAGGAGCAAGTTGTTCGGTGGCTCACTCAACCCAATGACGGAAAAGCCAGCCAGAAGTGGCATGGTGAAGACTTGGGAATGACATAGCCCCGAAGTTGCGATTAAGTAGATGATGGAGGCTAAGGCCGATCCATGACCATGTGAAAAATCACTCAATAGAGTGAATCCAAAGGTGGAAATGCGGGATTAATTTCCAATTGAGTGGGAAGAATGGTGAAAAAATTTCCCCACTTCAGTCAATGTGGTATACTAGGCCCGTCGATAAGTCACCACCTGAGTTGGAGCGACGTTTGAGTGGTTAATGACCAAGTAGTGGTGATGATCTGCCATGTAAACAATTAAATCAGGGCACAACTAAGCTATCTTGATGAGGAGGTGAGTTTGGGGTTGAGCTATTTTCGAGAGCTCGGTTGTCCATGGAAACATCAAGGTGCATCTCAACATAGGATCAATTTGGGAGAGCAAAGGGATTTGAGTTACAAGCTCAAATTAAATAGGTGAGTGGCATCGAAAGAAGCAAGCCAGCCTGATTGAATCATAGGATCTGGTCATCGGTGAAGATGATAAATTTTTGTGTTGAATGAGAAAGGCCAAGTCAATCACAAAAATGGGAATTGTTTGAGCCATGTGACGAGTTGAATCGATACGTGTAAGTTCGGTAAATTCATATCAAGTCATATAATCAATCTCAGCTTCACATCTTAGAGGCCGGAGATGTCTATTTCACATGATAAAGAGCTCATTTGAGCTCGAAATCATACAAGAAGGATGAATTACATGGAATTCGATTGGATTGATATGAAGAAGAAAATTCACATGAAGGTAAGCCATCTCGGTGAAAGCCCGAAGGAATGAGAAAATGACTTAGATCAAACTTCATTATAGATCATAAGAGTTGGCATGAAGCCAAGAAGAAGGTTACCTCAATGCATTGGGCTAAGTATACCCGAGCTACTTGTTGAAGATCATGCAGATAAAGGGAGCTCGGTCAATAGATCTATTTTCGAGAGAATAATTATGTTGACAAAGTTTTCGATAACCCGAATTAAAATGGTTTGAGTCGCCGTTTGAGTTTATCAAGTCATCATGACAACCGAGGGAGTAAGGATGAGGCCAATTCAGAGAGAAAAGAAACTCACCCACGAGTGGGACTCGACATAGGATAACTCGGCCTTGTAATAAAAATGCATGTCTTGACCCACATGAGTCCGAAGAGAGAAAACAAAGCGCAGTCGAGCAGAGAGAATAACACAAAAGGCTGAATTAATAAATAGCTCATGGCATCAAGTTCAAGGGAGTGGTTCATGGAAGTGAGTGGGTTGTGCTTATTTTCATAAGAGTAGAACTTTGTGAAATATTGAAACAAAGTCAAGCCAGGATGCGGATCGAATGATTTCATTGTGAAGAGCTCAAAATATGGAGCTAAGGGCCACACCAACCTTGTGGGGAAAATCTAAGTTGGAGCCAAATTTGGGTTGTCAAAGATGTCATGCCATGGAGTGAATTCCCACGTGTCAAAGATAATTATATGACTTGATGCATTTCATCATGGATAAATGGAGATCGGAGACCAAATCACCATGATTGATGTGTTGGTAATATGAATTCTAAAATCCGCAAAGGTGGAAGTGGGAGATATCCAAATCTAACTCACCGTTGGCAAAATTGTGGTCACATTCTCGAGGTCGTAATAGCCAAAGCATGGAGATTGACAGGGCATGACAAGAGTTAATCTTTGAGTTGGACGAGGAATTGTCGGTTCCGTCAAAAGAGTTATGCCAAAAAGAGGTAAGGCATCGTGGGAATGAGATTTTTTCGAGCGGTTAAGTATGAAACACTTTTTTTTAGTGCTGACATGATGGCATCGTAGAGATGAGTTCACCAAGTCATTAAAGAAGATCCTGAGTCTTTTGGATAAGAAATTGGAATCTGTTGAAACATAACGAACTCATTCCCCTCAAAGATTGGAAATGGATCACCTTGTGAGATCAAGTGAGAGTAGCAGAGATAACTCACTTTTGGTGAGTCGATTTCAAAGATAGGACGACACATGATAGGTTGGAAATCACAAAAAAATAGAAGCTTTGGCCATGTCATGCAAATGTATACAATGTTTCAGTCTCAAACTTATGGGAAATGAAGTGTTAGCCAAGGTGATACAAGGGAAGCAAGTCCATTCACAAATATCATTTGATATGGTGATTCGGTTCATGGTAAAAGTCACGATGAGCTCGAATAAAAGTGTTTGGTTCGATCAGGATCGAGGGCGAGGTTAATGGAGGTGCTTGGTTAAGCCGTCAATAGTGGAATAGAAGGAATATCTCATTAATTTCCGAGGATGGAAAGTATTATTTCTAGAGAAAGACATGTTGGAGACGAGGAGCTTCTAATGATGGATTTGACATGGAAGAGCCGAGTCGAGCCAAAGAATGGAATGATGCGTGGAAAGAGCTCAGAAGGCCGAGCTATATAGGTGGATGGAGATTTTTAGGATGAATTAATCAGACGTGATGAATTTGAGCTAGTATAATGCAAGACATGAGTCTAGTGGGGAGCCCGCAAGCCCGCCGATGTATAAATGAATGCGAGGAGTGATCCATGACTTGCTCAGGCATATGCACAAGTTGCACGAGGTGGTCTAGGGTAGTTGTGAGGGGCTCAAGGGAAAAAAATAAAAGGAGTTTAAATCTCCGAGTTGAGCCATGCATTGAGAATGTGATCTCGGTAGCGGTGGTGGACAACAAGCTCAATGGAGGAGCTCGAGCTCAACTCGGTGAGTTGGCCCGACAAGCCAACCACCGAGTTGGGCTATTTTTGGCCTTTTCCTCATGATTCCCCTCTTTGAGTCAAACCCGTCAATGGGGGTCCTACCATTTAAATAGTAATTAAATTAATATTTTTATTTAAATATTTTAATAATAATATTTTATTATTATTATTTAAATATTCTTTTAATTAATTACAAAGAATAAGTCAAATCGGACATTAATGACACATGATGGAACCTTCTAAAGTGGTTCAACCAATTGTAATAAATGAACCATCATGTGCCTTCAGTTTAGGAATGTAATTATGACCTTTCCTCTTCTCTCTCACATATTCTTCTATAAATGTAAGTTGGAGGCTCATTCCAAAGGGTTCCAACAGGTCAGATAGGTTGGAAAGTTATACATCTTAGGCAAGTGCAATTTTTCAAGAGTCCTCTCTCTTCTGCAAGTTGTCCTTGTGTGTTGAGAGAAATTTCAAGCCTCCTCTTCAATACTGTAATGGAAACCATTGCCTCTTCTAAATGTATGATGCATTGTGCACGTTATTGAAGCAATAAAAGTGTGTGTTTTGTGACTAATCTCGGTCCTTTCATCCTTCTATACTTCTTTGTGCCTTTTCTCATGCTTGCAGGTACATTGTGCAAGTTCACGTTTCTATTATAGGTTCTTGGAGTTATGTGCTTATCGAGTGGTGGAGTATTGCATGCAGTTGAGTTGTGGTGTTTATTCACCCTTCTCAAGTTCATCCTTCTTCACTGGTAGATTGATCTACTACTCTGTCTGATAGATTTTAACAAAGGGAACACATGTTTCTTAGTTTGTGGTATTATGTACCCTCTCTAAGTTGCAGTAGGTGAAGTTGACTTGTGGTGCACACACCCTCTTCAAATTAACCCTTCTTGAGTCTGGAAACACCCTTTATTTGGTGCATCACCATCCCTAGTATAGTTTCATTTCTATAAATCTCTTTCCCTAAAACCCCATGAAAATGTTAGCATAGGACTAGATAGCCATTCTATTACACTAGGAGTAGTACACACTTAGTTTAGGAAGAGGAAGATGGCCTTCTCTAGAGGTTCACCTCGAGCCAAGTCCCACAGCTTGAGAGGTGATCCCATGTGTCCCAATCACACCAAACATCATGTTCACATTCTAGCCATTCAAAGGGTGCAGTGATTTGGACAACATTTTTTGGCACACACAGTGGTGGGACAAAGAGGTTGTACTTCTCTTCTCACTTACACAAGTCAAAGTACCTAGAGACTCTATATCTCTGGATTCCAAATATAAGTGTGTTAACTTATGCGAAGAATTTAGATAAGAGATTCTTCAAAGAAAGGAAATTATCAGCATATCAAACTTTCCTTGTTTCCTCCAAAGAGAAGATGAAGAGGCATTTCAACATCACCAATTGCAGCTCTACCTCGTAGGGGTCATTCAACTCCTCTATACGAAGGTTCACTCCACCAAGGAACAATCAACCTCTTGCTAATATGGCATGAAACCAAGTTTTTCCCCTTTCAATGCTATTCATCCTCTTTTGTTAGCTCAACATGACCCTATACCTATTGTGGAACTCAAAATTTTACCCTTTTATACAGGGGAAACTCACATTACTCCAGTGGAACATATTCTTGATGTAGCTAACATTTGTGCCATACATAATGTCACGAGGAAAACGTTGCGGTTAGACTTCTTGCTACCTCTTTTAAGGGTAAAGCACTTCAATGGTTTCGAGGGTTAAGTGTTGGTAGTATAACCACTTGGGATGAATTAGGAGAAAATATCTATAAACAATTTGAAGACAAGAGTGATAATCTTTCACTTTTGGAACAACTCACTACCATGAAGAGAGCTCCCCAAGAATACATGAGTGACTTTAAATTCCGATTCCACAGACCTAGAATAGGATTCCAGCACTTGTAAATCCTTTTACACATAATGCATTCTTGTATTATTTGTGAGCCTTGAATAGTGATGTAGCAGTCATGATCCAGACCATGTGAGGGGCTACATTACCTGACCTACGATGTTGTCCATAAGAGTAGAAAATTCCTTGATTCAGGATGGAAAGATAGCTCCACGACCGCCAATGCCATTATCTCTGGATCTTATGAACAATCAACCTATCATTTCTCCTATTCCAGAAGCCTCTAATCAACCAGCTTAGTCTTCCCATTCCTCTTCAAATGATCTATTTGAAGTCAAGTCACTACTGCAAACATTTGGAAATGAGCTCTTGTTACACTCAAGAGGTAACAATTTTAATACAATCGTCCATATCAGCCTCAAAATCAGCAGTATCAGGCTAAATGTCCTCCTTTTCAAGGGAAAATCAACCACAAAATCAAGCTACAAATCAAGTTGTGAATGTCATACCTTTGAAATTTTAGAAACCTCTTGCTGCTAGTTCATCTAGAGCCATTGTACCTGTCCAGAATAATCTAGTTCAAGACTACGAATGGTGTTACCCTTGTTCTCAACCCCACAAAATCAAAATATTTGTCCCAATGGAATTCTTGGCCAAGACCTTATGGTTCAAAGTGTATCTTCCCCTTCTGAGAAAATAGAGAACACATCTATGCAAGAAATAATAGATCAACCGCATGCACCTGAAGAAACCACTTTGCTAAACTGGAAAGCAGAATATTTTTATGGGTTGAATACAAATCCCTCATTAGTAGTGGTAAACACTCATTCCAAGAAGAGAGCAATAGAACCTCAAACTTCCAAAGACTGATCAAACATCCACTTCATAGCCTCATACACACAAGCGGCGGTTGATAAATATGTGGGAAAGAAACCACTAGAAATACCTGTTAGCCAAGCCGCAAGAAAATAAAGTTCATCAGAATCATGGTACCCAACAAGAATTTTCCAAAGGAGGATCCCAATGCTCAAAGAAGCATCAACAAATTAGGAGAAATTCCCTTTAGCATAGTGGAACAAATGAAGAAAACCAACCTGAGCATTACTATGTGGGACACACTCTCAATTCCTTCTCAAAGAAACTTGTTGTGAGAGGCTCTAACAGTTTTGGTAAACCGATGATCATCAAGTCATGGAGCAACAATTACTACAATTTTTGTTAACCAAAAGGAAAAATTATTCCTAAAACAAACAAACACCACCATTCTATATTTTCCTGATCATTTAAAACCACGTGGTGCACAATTGCATGATCGATTCTAGTGCCAGTAACTTAGTCATGCCCAAACCAATTATAAGATGTATTAGGCATACAATATGTGCCAATTGCAAGAGGATTTGTTCAGCTGGATGGAACAACTATTAAGACTGTTGGAGTTATCAAAGGACTTCAACTTACTATCCATGCATGCCCAAGTTTGTCATTCACCCAAGACATATCAGTCATTGATCTTCCTCCTCTCTTCACCATCTTCCTATCACGATATTTCACTACCAAGATGGGTGGTTATCTATCAGCCGATTGGTCACATATGATTCTCAGGACTCGATATGGAACCAAAGTGACTATAAGAGTAGAACCAATCTACCATAATCATGTATAACCCTACACTGCTAGTCCTATAAATGGGAATTACACCATCGGAGATCCGGAAGAAGAAGATGTTGATCATGAACCAAACACTCTCATTGAAGAAGTCCCCAATAGTGTGTTATATGAAGGAAGTGGAGATCATCAGTATGATCCCTACATTGATGTGTTGGCAGAAAAAGAAGTTGGTTTGATACTTTTGGAAGAAACAAGATTGGGTACATACTACATTCATGAAGAAGATACAATCATACCGCAACTCATCAAAACACCAAATGATTTGGAAGGACTATGGAAATTGTTCTTCGATGGATTGAGAAGTAAGAATGGATCCAGTGTTGGTGTTATGTTAATATATCCAGAGGGAGATAAGTACTTCTCATCTTTCTAGTTGCAATTCAGTTGCACTAACAATGTTTTGAATACGAGGCCCTTGTGTAAGGAATTCAACTAGCCCAAAAGAAGGGGATCAAAGCCCTTACTATTTTTGGAGATAGTGAGTTAGTTTTCCATCAAGTGATGTCATGCAGTGCATCCAAGAATGATCTTTTAAGATCATACAAGAACTGAGTCTGGGACTTGATTGAAGATTTCAAAGCTTTTGGAATCCATACGGTTCCTAGAAATCAGAATCAAGATGTTGATAGGCTTGCTACAATTGGCTCATAATACGACATACATGTTGATGTCATGAAATAAGGGAAGAAATTTTTCAAAATGGTGGTTCGACCTGTAATCCTTGATAATGTGAGTAGCTGGCAAGTGTTCGATAGTGACAAAAAAATTGTCATTTTCCTACAAGAAGAGGCAGATTTTGCTGTAAGAAATCAGGATAAGTTGTAAGAGTCATATGGTGATCAAATTATACAATTAAAAAAAAAAACTACCAAAAGGCTTAGTCACTCTAGAATCCATTTTCAATTCAGATGATCAAGCCAAAAGACAAAGCTCTAACATGGTGGTCAAAGAAGAAGATTTTGAGGAAGTCAAGGTAGCGCATGAGAAGTTTTTAAAGATTGGAAAAGTGTGTACTTCCGAAGAGAAAGAAGCTTTCATCAAAATTTTTCAAGATTATCATGACATCTTTACATGGAGCTATAAAGACCTGCGTGGTTTTGATCTAGGTCTAGCACAACATACCATCGAACTGGATCCTAATGCCAAACTGTTCTCACTAGAAACAGAGGCCGATTAATCCCAAAATCGAGCCACTAATGAGAAAGGAGCTAACCAAACTCATCAAGGCCTATATTATTTTCCCCATCAAGCACTCCTCTTGGGTAGCCAATTTGGTTCCCGTAAGGAAGAAGAACAGAGAGATTTGGTTGTGCGTAGATTTCAAGGATTTGAATCATGCATCATTGAAAGACCATTATCCTCTTCCATCAATGGAGAAGATCCTTCAAATGGTGGCAAGAGCTCAAATATTTTCTTTTCTCGATGGATATTTGGGTTACAATCAAATCCTAGTCCAAGAATCTAACCAATTCAAAATGACTTTCACTACCAAGTGGGGCATGTATGCCTACAACAAAATGCCATTTGGATTGTCCAACGCCGGGGATACTTTTTAAAGAGCCATGGATATGGAGTTTAAAGGACTAATCAATGATATCATCTTGGTTTACTTGGATGACATAACTATATATTCTAAGCATGCAGATGATCACATCACACATCTAAGGAAGGTTTTCCGAAGGTGTAGGGAATTTTGGGTTTCACTTAATCCCAAGAAGTGTATTTTTGTAGTGCATGAGGGAAATTTGTTGGGGCATGTTGTTTCAAGTGGAAGGAATGTCAATTGATCTAGATAGGATTCATTTGATTATGTCCTTATCTCTCCCAAGTCATAAGAAGGGTCTCTAGAGTTTTCTAGGAACCATAAACTTCATGCGAGATTCATCCCTCAATTCACGACATTGGCTAAACCACTGATAGCCATGCTGAAGAAAAACATGCCATTCTCATGGAAAAGGAAGGATGAGAGAGATTTGAAGCCATCAAAATGGCAAATTTCTCAAGCTCCCATGCTAGTGAACCCCAGGTTTGATAAAGACTTTATCCTTTATGCTTTTTAGGTCAAGAGAGCATTTCAGGGATCCTCACCCAACAAAATGATGATCTGATGGAGCAGCCAATTACTTTCTTTCAATTAATCCCTTAAAGACTATGAGCTCAAATACTCATTCATTTAAAATAGGTCTTTGTGGTTATTCAAGATTTGAAGAAATTCAAGCACATGTTGTCCAACAATAAAATTCATCTGATGGTGTCTCATCCAGGTGTCAAGGAGTTTTTTTGAATAAAGAGATGAACGAGAAGCATGTTGGATGGATCACGAAGGTGATGGAGTATGATGTACATATCAAGGTTACCAAATTTTCAGAGGTAAAGGTTTGTGTCAACAACTTGTTGCAAACATGGAATCAAAAGGTGATGAGGATATGATGCTCCTAAACACTGATGAGAGTGATGATCAAGTTGACTAGTTATCCAAAATGAAGAATTTCCTCTTCTCAGGAGTATATCCTATGAACATGGATAAAAACCAAAGATGGACTTTCATCTTCAATCTATTCCATATGTTTTGGTAGATAATGTTCTCTTTTGAAAGGATTTGAATGGTGTCCTCCTTCGGTGCATAAGACCGGAACAAGTGAGTAAGATACTAGAAGAGTTTCATAATGGCCTATCTGGAGGACATTACTCTGCACGAACAACTACTACCAAGATCATGCGAGCCGGTTACTATTGGCTTTAATTTGTTCAAAGATGCCCATCTCTAGGTAAGGAGATGTAAAGAGTGTTCCTTTTTCATAGGAAAGCAAAAGTTGGCAGCTCTTCCACTGCATCCAATTCAAATGGATCAACCCTTTTTCAATGGGGGTTGGACTTCATCGAATGATTAATCCTTCATCCAATGATGGACATAAATGGGTCCTTACTGCAACATACTATTTTACTCGATGGATAGAGGTAGTAGCATTGAAAGAGAGTAATGAAAAGGCAGTTCTAGATTTTTTGGAAGGTATAATGACAAGGTTCGGTGTTCCTTTTACATCATTTTTAGACAACATGATGGATTTTCTTAGTATGAAGTTGAGTGAATGGGCTATTAAAAATTGGGTCTACCTCAAGACTTCATCCAATTACTATCCATAAGGAAACAAATTGGCTAAGTCTAGTAACAAAAACCTCATAAGGATTATTAAGCGCATGATGGAAACTAACAAGAGGACTTGTAAACATATCTTAAGACTACCTTATGGGCAGATTGGATCACACCTAAAAGGGCCATAGGGAATTCTCCTTTCATGATTGTATATGGAAGGGAAGCAAAACTTCCACTCTCCTTGGAGTTACCTTCTTTGGAGTTAGCTCATCAACTTGAATTTATGGAGAATGATCCTCTAGTATTAAGGTTTGTTAAACTCATGGAGTTAGAGGAAGTACAGAACAAAGCTATGAAGAATTTAGAGCAACACCAGGCTCAAGTTAAGAAATATTTTGACTAAAAGGCATCTGACAGGTATTTTCAAGAGTGAGATCTAGTCCTCAAATGGGATGAATACATGGCCAAACAAAGAAATCACGCCAATTTGATGCTCTCTGGAGTGGGCCATACATCATCACGAGTTACAAAGAGGTGAATTCATTTTGTTTATCCAAGCTCAATGGAGAATAATTTCCCATTCATGTGAATGGGATACATCTCAAAGCTTGTTTTTTAGAAGTGTTTCACCCTGTATAGTTTAGTTAGGTGTTTTCCTCCAAGTGCTTATGCACATTTTGTGTGTGTTGTTGTTATTTTGTTTTCCTTATTTTGTGTTTTTTGTGTTGTTGTTGCACATTGTTTCATCATTGGAGGTATTAAAGGAGAAGGAAGGTTTAAAATTTCCATAAGAGTTTCATGATCTATCCTCATTCAAAATTCTACAGTATTCCATAGATGTCAATTATTCATCATATTTAGTATACTTCATGCTTAAAATTCCAAGGAGGTCCAAGATCGACTATGCTCAAGGGGATTTTGGATGTATCACAAAAGGTCAAATCACTTTCAGATTCCAATATTGAATCCATGCCCAATGGATGACTTAAGGCTATTGGAATCATGCTTAGTAGGAAATCATCCCCAAGAGGTCACCAAAAATGTTATCCAATTTTGTGCACATGGAAAAATTGAACAACGAGGTCCTATTTTGACCAAATTACAACATTAGTTCCAAGGGCCCATTTCTAGTCATCACAGGATAACATGATTAAAATAATTAATGAATTACATAGGTGAGCTCACCTAACATTGAATGAGGTAAAATCAAAGCCCAACTCTGGATCAACTAAGTTATCATCTCGGTTAGGGTGCTCGGTGTGTAGCTCGAACTCAACGGTAGGAAGGGATTGGCCATTTTTATGAAAATATAACAAGGCAACATTGATTATTTCATCAACTCGGTTGAGCTGGTGTAGTCATCTCGGAAGGTAACTCGGGCTAGGTGGAGTCACTTCAATACATAGCTCATCTCGGTTGAGAACTTGGTCATTTATCATTAGAGCTCAATTTGATGGGCTCGAGCTAGATTACTTAGTGAAGCATCAAACATTACAAAAGGCTCGGTCAAAATGATATCATATAAGACCAATCCATGACCATGTGCATGCATCTGAGCTTAGGGAAAATTTGAGCTCGGGAGCTGGGTTGTTTGGTGGCTCACTCAACACAATGAGGCAAAGGCCATCTTGTAGAAGTGGCATGGTGAAGACTTGGGAACGACTCAGGCTCAGAGCCATGAGTTGATTGATTAAGTAGATGATGGAGGCTAAGGCCGAGCCATGACCATGTGAAAAATCACTCAATAGAGCAAAGCCAAAGGTGGAAATGTGGATTCATTGCTAATTGAGTGGGTAGAATGGTGCAAAAATTCCCCACTCCAACTCGGGTTAGTCAATGTGGTATGGCAGGCCTGTCGATAAGTCACCACCTGAGTCGGAGTGAACTTAGAGTGGTTAATGACCAAGTAGTGGTGATGATCCTTCATGTAAACAATTAAATCGGGGCACAACTAAGTTATCTTCATGAGGAGGTGAGTTCGGGGTCGAGCTATTTTCGGGAGCTCAGTCATCCATGGAAACATCAGTGGTGCATCTCAGCATAGGATCAATTTGGGAGAGCAAAAGGGATTTGATTTGTGAGCTCGGATTGAATAGGTGAGTGGCAGCGAAAGAAGCGAGCTAGTCTAATCAAATCATAGGAGCTGGTCATCGGTGAAGATGGTGAAGTTTCATGTTAAATGAGAAAGGCCGAGTCAATTAGGAAAAATGGGAATTGTTTGAGCCATGTGACGAGTTGAATCGATACGTGTAAGTTCGGTAAATTCATATCATCAAGTCATATAATATATCTTGCAGTTCACATCTCGGAGGTTGAGATGTCTATTTCACACAATAAAGAGCTCATTTGAGCTCGAAATCATACAAGAAGGATGAATTATGTGGAATTCCAATTGGATTGATATGAAGAAGAAAATGCACAGGAAGGTAAGCCATCTCGGTGAAAGCCCGAAGGAATGAGCAAATGATTTAGATCGAATTTCATTATAGATCATACGAGTTGGCATGAAGCCGAGAAGAAGGTTACCTCGATGCATTGGGCTAGGTATACCCGAGCTACTTGTTGAAGATCATGCAGACAAAGGGAGCTCAGTCAACAGATGTATTTTTAGAGAATAATTATGTTGATAAAGTTTTTCCGATAACCCAGAAGTAAAATGGATGAGTCGATTTGAGTTAATCAAGTCATCGTGACATCTGAGGGAGTAAGGATGAGGCCAATTCAGGAGAGAAAGTGACTCACCCGACAAGTGGGACTCGGCATAGGATAACTCGGCCTTGCAAGAAAAATGCACGGCTTGACCCACATGAGTTCAAGAGAGAAAAAAAAGCATAGTCGAGTAGAGAGAATAACACAAAAGGCCGAGTTAATAAATAGCTCATGGAATCGAGTTTAGGGGAGTGGTTCATGGAAGTGAGTGGGTTGTGTTTATTTTCATAAGAGTAGAACTCCGTGAAATGTTGAAACAAATTCGAGCCATGATGAGGATCGAAGGATTTTGTTGTGAAGAGATCAAAATGCAGAGCTAAGGGCCACACCAACCTTGTGGGGAAAATCTGAGTTGGAGCCAAATTTGGGTTGCCAAAGATGTCATGCCATGGAATGAATTCCCATGCACCAAAAGATAAGTGTATGACTCAATGCATTTCATCATGGAGAAGTGGAGATCGGAGACCAACTCACCATGATTGATGTGTTGGTAATATGAATTCTAAAATCTGCAAAGGTGGAAGTGGGAGATATCCAAATCCAACTTTGCCCGTTGGAAAAATTACGGTCAGGTTCCCAGGTTAGAATAGCCAAAGTGTGGAGATTGAAAAGGCATGACGAGAGTTAATCTCTGAGTCAGATGAGGAAATGTCGGGTCCATCAAAGAGTTATGCCAACAATAGGTGAGGCATCGTGGGAATGATATTTTTCGAGCGGTTAAGTATGAAACACTGGTTTTAGTGCTGACATGATGGCATCACAGAGATGAGTTCACTGAGTCATTAAAGAAGATCCTTGAGTCTTTTGGCTAAGAAATTGGAATCTGTTGAAACATAATGAACTCATTCCCCTCAAAGATTGGAAATGGCTCACCTCGTGAGATCAAGTGAGCATAACAGAGATAACTCACTTTTGGTGAGTCAATTTCAAAGATAGGATGACACATGATAGGTTGGAAATCCCGAAAATAAATAGAAGCTTTGGCCATGTCATGCAGATGTATACAATGGTTTCGGGCTCAAACTTATGGGAAATGAAGTGTTAGCCCAGGTGATACAAGGGAAGCAAGTCCATTTGCAGAGATCATTTGATATGGTGATTTGGTTCATGGTGGAAGTCACGGTGAGCTTGAATAAAAGTGTTTGGTTCAATCCAGGATCGAGGGTGAGGTTAATGGGGGTGCTTGGTTAAGCCGTCAATAGTGGAATAGAAGGAATATCTCGTTAATTTCTGAGGATGGCAAGTATTATTTCTATAGAAAGATGTCTTGGATACGGGAGATTCCAATGATGGATTTTATGTGGAAGAGCCAAGTCGAACTAGAGAATGGAAGGATGCGTGGAAAGAGCTCAGAAGGCCAAGCTATGTAGGTGGATGGAGAGTTATAGGATGAATCACTTAGATGTGATGAATTTGAGCCGGTATAATACAAGACATGAGTCTAGTGGGGAGCCCGTGAGCCCGCCGATGTATAAATGAATGCGAGGAGTGATCCATGACTCGCTTAGGCATATGCACGAGTTACATGAGAAGTGGTCTAGGTAGTTGTGAGGGCTCGAGTTAAAAAATTGAAAGGAGCTTAAATCTCTGAGTTGAGCCATGCATTGAGAATGTGATCTTGGTAGCGGTGGTGGACAACAAGCTCAATGGAGGAGCTCGAGCTCAACTCGGTGAGTTAGCTCGGTGAGCCAACCGCCGATTTGGGCTATTTTTGGCCTTTTCCTCATGATTCCCCTCTTCGAGTCAAACCCGTCAACTAGGGGTCTTACCATTTAAATAGTAATTAAATTAATATTTTTATTTAAATATTTTTTATTATTATTTATATTCTTTTAATTGATTACAAATAATAAGTCAAATCGCATTAATGACACATGATGGAACCTTCTAAAGTGGTTCAACCAACTATAATAAATGAACCATCATGTGCCTTCAGTTTAGGAATGTAATTATGACCTTTCCTCTTCTCTCTCACTTATTCTTCTATAAATGTAAGTTGGAGGCTCATTCCAAAGGGTTCTAACAGGTCAAATAGGTTGGAAAGTTATACATCTTAGGCAAGTGCAATTTTTCAAGAGTCCTCTCTTCTGCAAGTTGTCCTTATGTGTTGAGAGAACTTTCAAGCCTCCTCTTCAAGACTGTAATGGAAACCATTGCCTCTTCTGAATGTATGATGCATTGTGCACATTATTGAAGCAATAAAAGTGTGTGTTTTTGACTAATCTTGGTCCTTTCATCCTTTTATACTTCTTTGTGCCTTTTCTCATGCTTATAGGTACACTGTGCAAGTTCATGTTTCTATTGCAGGTTCTTGGAGTTCTATGCTTATCGAGTGGTGGAGTATTGCATGTAGTTGAGTTGTGGTGTCTGTTCACCCTTCTCAAGTTCATCCTTCTTCACTGGTAGACTGATCTACTGCTCCATATGATAGAGTTTAACAAAGGGAATGCATGTTTCTTAGTTTGTGGTATTTTGTAACCTCTCTAAGTTGTAATAGGTGAAGTTGACCTATGGTGCACACACCCTCTTCAAATTAACCTTCTCGAGTTTGGAAACACCCTTTATTTGGTGCATCACCATCCCTACTATAGTTTCATTTCTGCAAATCTCTTTCCCTAAAACCCCATTAAAGTGTTAACATATGACTAAATAGCCATTCTATTGTGCTAGGAGTAGTACAACACTTAGTTTAGGAAGAGGAATATGACCTTCTCCGGAGGTTCACCTCGAGCCCAAGTCCCACACCTTGAGAGGTGATCCCATGTGTCCCAATCACACCAACGTCCCGTTCACATTCGCCATTCGGAGAGTGCAGTGATTTGGCAACAATATATTGGTTTTCAGGTTATAATCAAATCAAGATTGAAAAAGAGGATCAACATAAGACTACTTTCACTACCCCTTAGGGGACATTTTGTTACCAAGTCATGTCTTTCAGCCTCAAGAATGCGGGTGCAATTTAGCAAAGAACCATGTCTTTCATCTTCCATGACATGTTGAATGATATTAGGAGAGATTATTTTGATGATGTCTTAGGTAAGTCCAGGACTGAAATAGACCATCCAAAAATCCTATGCTGTATCTTTCAACATATAAGATATTATAAGGTCAGACTCAACCTAAATAATTGTGTCTTTGGTATATTTTCAGGAAAATTACGAGGCTTCATTACTTCTAGAAAAGGAATTGAAGTGGACCCAAAAAATTTCACAACTATTATAGACATGACTCCTCCCAAGAAACTCAAATAACTACATAATTTTCAAGGAAAATCCAAGCCATCCAAAGATTCATTTCCCAACTTGTAGATAAATTCCATTCATTCACACATCTTCTCAAGAAAGATGTTGATTTTCACTTGGGTCTTGAATTCCAACAAGCATTCACATTACTTAAGGAGAATTTGGCTAGCCCACTTGTTCTTATGCCACATACCCCAAGTGAACCCCTGGTGTAATATGTTTCAGCTACTCAATTTTCCATAGGTGCGCTTTTAGCTCAATATGATTTATATCAAAAAGATAAATTCATCTATTACCTTAGTTGTATATAGATCTCTTATGATCTCAATTATCCGCAAATTGAAAAACCATGCTTGGCCATTATTTTTACCTTTCAAAAAATTTGTCACTACCTTTTGAATAATAAAACCAAGATAATATCCATAGTTGACCCACTTAAATACTTGTTATCTAAAACCATGCTTACTTGGAGGATGGATAATTGAATCATATTGTTGGGTGAATTTGATATTGATTATTTCATCCAGAAATTAGTCAAAGGAAAAGTGCTCATAGATCAACTAGTTGAAGCTCCCTTTTCGAAAATGGAACCATTGAGTCTAGATCTTCCAGATGCTTCTATGATGTATATTGAGGGATATACCACATGACAAGTATACTTTGACAGTTCATTTACCTTTCATGGCTCAGAGCCGATGTTGTCCTTATCAACCTTACAGTGATCTAATTCCCCATGCTTTTAGACTTGGTTTCCCATGTACCAACAATATATATGAGTATGAAGCCCTCATTGCAGGATTGAAAATTGTTTTACAGTGGGATATCAAACAATTCAATGTTGAAGGTGATTCCTAGTTGATCATCAAGTAAGTGAATGATGAGTATAAGGTCAAGGATGAGAATGTCATCCCTTATAAGAAGATGGTTGATACTTAAAAAAATTATTTATGAAAATCACTTTTCAACAATACCGAGAGAATATAACCATTTAGCATATGCCATCACTACAATTGATCTTTGATATATATTATACTAGGTAATAATGACATACCTTACTTTGTGAAACATTTGATAGTACTTTGCATATGACATGCCAAAATATTTCTTGGTATGTGAATTTGTTGGTACACTTTCCCCTAGTACCTTGATATATTTAATTACTTACAAATGGAACCTTCCATCCCAATATTACCCATTCCAAAAACTGTAGCCTCATCTAACACATAGCCCATTATACCCTACTTGGGGGCATTCTCTATCATCAAGGCTATGATGGGAATCATGTTACATTTTATTAACTCATAAGAGTTCATCCTAGCAATTAAACAAGTGCATGAAGGCATTTACGAGGCTTATACAATTGTAATGGTTCTCGCCAAGAAAATCTTAAGAGTAGGCTATTACTAACCTACTATACAAATAGATTGCTATGTCAATATGTGAAGAAATGTCATGTTATGTCAAAAATATGGCAACCTAATACATGATCCATCACAATATTTACAACCTATCATGACATCGTAGTTGTTTTCAAAATTGGGAATCGATATCATAGGGAAGCTCGTGTTGACGTCCTTTGATGGCCACACTCATATAATTATTACCACCGAGTATTTTAATGAATCGGTAGAGGTTGTTCCTCTAACATTTGTCACTAGTGCACAGATTACCAAATTTATCATGAACCACTTCATCTACCATTACAACATCCCTTCAACCATAGTATCTCGACAATGGTAAATCTTGTAAGAATGAACAAGTTAAGGAACTATGTCAACATTTCCAAATCCACCGAAATGGTTTACCCCATATTACCCTCAAGGTAATGGATAGAATAAGCCTTAAACAAGAGTCTTGTTCAAATCATGGAAAAATCGTTAGAAAAATCAATTGAATCGCATCTTCATATCCATCTAGCCCTCTAGGATTATATAATGTCTATCTACACACCTACAGTGATAATCTATATTACCTTGTATTTAGCACTGAGGCCATCACACCCCTTGAAATTGAGCTTCCTTCTTTGAGGATATCCTTGAGAGATCACCTGGATAAAGATGAAGACTATAAAGTGGCTAGGCTAGATGAGCTATAATTATTGGATGAAAGAAACCTCTATGCATTGGATCACGTCAAAGTGTATCAAAATCGAGTGTGTCAAAGCTAAAAAAATGCATCATACCTCATGAATTTGAGGTAGGATAATTTTTTTATGAAAGAGAAATAGTTCAACACTACAAAATAGCATGAGATGAAAGGCAAGTTTGAACCAAACTAGTTAGGGGCATATGTTGTGGTGGCTAAATTTGGTTTAGGTGCTTATAAACTTTCATATCCTGGTGGTGATAAACTTTAGGAACCTATGAACACCATGCATCTCAAGAATTTCTACACCTAAGCATTGGGACCTATAAAATATCAGAAAATCAAAAAAGTAAAAAATAAGAAAAATTGAGAAAACATAAAGAGAAATAAATTTAAGTGTAAAAACTACACTATTGTGGCACTTTGGACATGTCTTTTGGTGAAAAACAATATTTGGTGCCTTAGGAGGGTTCATTGTTCACAAGTGTCTCACACCTGGGGGCATGATTTCTTCTTCCTAATCCAGTTCTTCACCTATTTTTGAGATCCTTTTGAGCCCATCTATCATGGCATTGATCCGGCTAATCCTACTCTTGTACATATGTGTGGAGTTTTCCCTTGTACATTCCCATCTATCATTGGGGGCATCCATGTATCTTCATTTTCTTATATATAGCTTTAGAAAACTTTTGGAAAACACAAAAACATTCAAATAGATATCACAAAAACAAACCAAAAATAATATAACATTGTCTCACGAAAATACAAAAAGACAACATAAAATGTTTTGAAAACGTCCCACAAAAACAAAGTAGTGTTTCATTTCTTTTTTGTTTCTTTGTACATACTTTGGTTTACTTATACGTATAGTGTGTTGTCTTATATGCTTTTTAGATTAGTATGTTCTTTACTTGATTATATTAATTCTTGCTTTCATATGTTGTTTCATTCATTAGGTTAGTTTTTGTTGTTGCGATATAGACCAATTGCAGCTAAGTTATTAGCATATTAGTTCATTTATAACTTTGGTGTGAGTTAATTCATGCTTATTCATATTGAGTTTTTTTTTTGCTTGTTTATTTGTTTGTAAATAGTTGTGGTTATTTAACATGTGTATACATTAGATTTGATTAAATTTTGCTTGTGCTTGTGTTGTTTGATTTTACATTGCATGTTATCACTTCATCATATATATCATATCATCACATCTATCCATAATAACATCACATCATAATCATAAATAAATTCTAAGAGACATCATCATAAAAATGTAAATTAACATGTATGCTAAGATAACATAACATCAAATCTATCATCAATGGGGAAATAGGGATTATTTTTATCCCCCCTCATCATAAACCATAATAAAAAGATGGACTAACACAAATATCTCATAAATAAACAAGGGATATACATCAATGTCTATCATCATATACATGTCATAAAATCAATAATGTTCCATAGATAAAAATGTGTCTCGATACAACCAGATACAAAAATGAGCCATTATGGGCATCTATCAAACCCATGTGCCTTTATATCGAGGCATATACAAAAAACATCCATATAAATCCACTCAAAAATGTGCCTTCATCTTGAGGTATATACCAAAAAAACATAAATCCATCAAGTACAAATCGAGTCAACCTTGACTCTCTCGATCACTAGGACTACCCGACCTATGACTTGGTGGGGACATCTAACTAATATGGAATATCGGGATGGATTGTGAGATCTATCTTTACTTACTTGTAAGTTGGATGTATGGTGGAGCCCTCTGTACCTTTGGCATAATAGCTGATACAAACCTCTAATATTTGGCCTCACTAGAAGTGGCCAATAATTCATATACTATGTCCCTAGGTCCAACCCATGTTTCCCACTTTGAAATGCATCCCGCTCTCCCGTGACACATGCCACATCTACTTTCTTGAATCCTCTTGGCTACTAGTTAAGTCCTCTTTGTGATGAGCTAATCTTTCTCTGTAGTAACCTATTATATATGTTGCTCTGTAGCTAAGTCCTCAAGGAAACCTGCTCTATATCTCTATGCTCTATCTGTCTATGTAGAGTATGAAAAATAATAAAGGCCACATCTCTTTGAAGCATGGTCATATCCCTCTATACCTATACATTGACCACCGATGGCCCACATGCTACTGGGATCACTCTAAATCTAGGCAATAGTATCTTTGGATGTGACCCTTGTATAACTCCATCCCCATACCCATCACCCTCGTAACTTTTGCCACCATCTTGACTACCTACTCTAGGGGTGATGATGGAACCTATAAAGGTACATGTTTTTGTAAACCCTATAAGAGCACCTACTCAATCAATGGACCTTACACTACCTGTACATGAAATTGATTTATCATTGGCATGTGTAGTTATGGAGGCACGTGTGGTTATGCATGTACTTGTGGTTGGCCCTGGCCTTGTGCTTGCCCATGTCCATGTGTTACCTCATCCTTCGCATGGCCTAGTATGTCCTTATCTCGTAGATGTCATCCCCTAACTTATGTTGCTTCAGTTGCAATCCCCACTACTATGGCTGCCTCAGTATAGTAAGCCATCTCAAAAACACTTTCGTGTACTAAGATGGATAATTTTTCATGGTCCCAAAGTCTACAATCTGTGCACATACGTCCCATACCTATGGAACTATGCTCCAAAATATAGTTAGTGCTATCCATGGTCCGATGTGGGGCCCAAAATCAAATTTATCCCACACAACACACGTGTACCATCTCTCTTTTCTTGAGATCCCCTAAATGATGACAAGCTGATGTTGTACTCTATCCACTCTGCACTACTCTAAAAAGTGGTTGTGGCTTCCTATCAAGTAGTGATCAACCTCTACTATACTCATCTCTGATGCCTATGTACACCACTGATATAATCAATATGGATTCCATGTCACCATTCGTAACTATAAATAATCCAAGGCTCACCTGTAGTAGGTGATGTCTCCCAAGTGGCTCCGAATATCAACCCCTACTGTCTCCCAGCCTCTGCATGAAGGTGCATCTTCCTATCTATCTCATATAATACCTAAGGGATGAACAACCACTATGTGGTCTCATGCCCATATCTAATGCAGCATCGCAGGACTCGGACTCCTCATACATCTATAGGAAATCAAATGTAAATCTCGGTATATGTCGGTGAGTATGCACAGACCCCAGAAAATACCTCTCCATCTATCAAACGATGTACTATGCCTATCAAAATTTTCTAGAAATGTGTCTTGGTCTTATCGGGTAGTGTGTAGTTGTTGATATGTGCTATCGAATAAACATGAAGAATTATTATCCCCTATTCTCAAAACATATGTATAAATATACTATCATCCCCTCTCAAGGTATGCCATATCGATGGAATAAGTCCTATATATGTTCCTTAATCATGTCGGTTTCATCATCATACACCACTACACTACCCTAGATCAAAACCCACAGGATCTCGATAGACATCATCCAAGGTCACTGTCATCTCTCCATCGGTAGTCGTAATTCTAGCTCTCACTGTGCCAACACTTTGCCAATGTTGTAAGTAGGCCATGGTACTATCTAATTTGTGGTATATTGGCAATGTAAGCCAATCCCGTAGCCTTAATAACAGTGTTGACATGGTGAAATATTGCCTAATAATTGATGCACATATGACAATGATGTGAAAGAAGGGGGTACAAAAGGTTAACAAATTTGTGCCATGAGGATTCATGCCTAGGAAAGATAGAGTTTGGACTTAGCCATTTTACATGTGTGGCCTAAAAATAGGTTGGAGTAACGCATTGGATAAAGACATGAAAACTTCAAGAAAATACGAAGGCCATTTTGGGAACAAGAGGAAGATCAAGAGTCATGCAGAGTTAGAGCTAATAATAGGATTAGATTTGGAGTTAATTATAGATAATCTATTATCGTGCAAATCTTGAATGCTTCTTTATTTATGTTTGTAGTGATGCATGGATATTTTGGGCATGTGGCCTATTTTGAGAGTGCATGGGTGGTGAAGGGAAAGTCCCCAACCCTATATATATGTATTTATTTACACTTTTTTAGGAGACAAAGTGTAACATCCCCATTTTAAGATACCGTAACAAGGGAATTTTTTTTTATAAAACGTTCTCTGTTATGAATTATATAATTCAAACACACGTTCAAGTTTTAATAATTGTTCTCTACCCAAACAATGTAGTTTGGAACACACAATTTCCTTTTAAAACTAATGTTCCCTGTTCACATATTTGCAATATGGAACACACATTCAGTGCCATTCAATCATATAACAGATTCCATATGCTGCTGTAAATGACTCGAAGAACTACCGATCTCCCATTTTCATGGCTCAGAGTTTCAACGATCTCTCATTTCATGACTCGGCAACTACCGATCCTTCATGTTCATTCATGCATAGTATAATATATATACAAGGTTCTCTTACCGGTTTCCGGTTATCGAAGTGATCCATTTAAGAAGCCTATCTGAATATCTGTTACTGATATTCATCTGACATCCTGCATCTTAAATTAGGTGATCAGGACAACGCAACCAGCACTTGCGATACTTTGGCCAAAGATTTTCACATGCTTTGCATGATCATATTCCTGGATGTGATACACACCAATGGAATACGTCCTTCACCTCACTTCACCTGTTATCTAGAATGGTCTTTCCTGGTTCCTACCAGTCCTTCCAATTTAGGGTCAAACTCTAACTCCAACTAGCAATATGAATGAGTATAGGAAGTCACTCATGGTAACTAAAGATACGCAGACATACGGTGTCATCCCTAGACGGCTCCATGTGTATAGTTATATTTAGTCCTCTCGAGTCACTCGTATACGTGATCATACTCCTATCCCCACCAAGAACTTAATATTCAGCCTATGTATTCTTAACGATTTAATTCGGGAGGGCATTGTAATATGTCAACTATAACATTGTGTTGTCACGAAGATCCCACCTTCATGAAGACACCGTGTTGTAGAAAGGCGTATGTCAATGTCCTACGGAATCCTCTCATCGAGAGTACACATCCAACTCCAGTGATTTGGTTATGATCTTAATATTTAAGATCAACTTTCAGCAGCCATGCTGATCCTTTATCCTCATTCTCAATTACGATTTGTATGTAGCTAAGAAAGACTAAATCCATCTTCTAGCTTATTGTGCATCTTCTCCTTCGTACCGAAGGGTTACATTTTCTCTACTTGGTTCTTTTCTTAATCATTGGATTAAGCAGCCCATTACCGACAGACTTAATAAGTTTAACCTATTAAACTTAACCAAGTTTTCCACAACTGTAACCAAATTCAGAATTCCAGCTTATTAGACGTTATTTAAACGAGGTCTAATTCTCAATAAATATATTCATTTATTCTCCTTAACCTTACATAGTTAAGGTCTATTAGCCCTGGATATATTTTTCCCATATCCTAACTTTCTGAATTTAACATTCGAGGCTATTAACAGAGTCCGAATACGAAGTTCGGTTGCTCCTAAGTTATTTGATATTCCTTAGCTTCCAAGCTAATCCCGAATACCTATCAGTTATGAGATCATGTTCTTCCTAATCCTTTTTAATGTCAATTAAAAATTCATCTTAACCCAAGTATGAACTAATTGCACATTTCAACGTAAAAGTTGCATTTAGGTAAGAATAGATATCAGTTCCTTTTAAATCCATCCAAGGACAATTGAATAATTCCAAATCAAGAGATAACATTATAATTCTAATTTAATCAACAATATCAAACTGATATAGTCATTAAAATATCACACTTGTATTTGTATTCATCAATCCATTTCATAATCCATACAATTGCAGTCTGAATTACTGGACTTTGTTTATATTTAAACAACATTACAACTCGTAAGATAGAAGAATGTAGTTTCTTCTTTTCACAATTCCTCGTAGAGGAATAATAACTAACAAATACAATTCATCTTCAGACAATCAAAAGAAGTATCAGAAAACATCCATGTCTTCGTTTTACTCAAGTTCCATCTGCAAAATTACTTGCACGGTCGGGCCATTAAAAAGTCGAGCATATTAAGCACTTGTCATTAAAATGAGGTGCTTCTAATTAACTGTCTCAATAAAAGAACCCTGCTTTTATGAAACGTTAATATAAACATCAATCAAGAATTAAGTATCAAAAAGAATGAACAGCATGACAACTGAACCATCTAAATACCATCCCAATCAATCAAAGAACTACTGTCCTTTTTCCCAAATGATCATTACAAAAAGTAATTTCCTTCAACAGTTCCAGATTACAACATCTGTAAAAACTAGGAATACAAGTATGTATACTGCTGTTATAATATTAAATGCAGTCAATTTCCTTTCCTTACATTAGTAATAAATTCAAAGGATAAAATCTAACTGAAATGTAAACCAATTACTTTCCTTTCAGTTCATGCATCTCATTTGATTTCAAGCAATCAAGTACAGACGAGAAGTAAACAGCAATAAATATAGATGCTTAAACCCAAGCAATACAAAATTCATTCCTAAACGATTACAGATTCCCAACTGTATGAGAGAAGAAATGATCATTATTCCAAGTTATCCATCCACATTCCTATTCCTTTCCTCATGACTGTACTGAAAATTGAATCCAAACGAGACACAAATCAAGATAACAGTTCAGAGTGAAACTTACAAAATCCATTCAGAATTCACTTTCCAGCAGCAAGGAATAATTCCATTCATATTCAGCTTTAAATAAAGACAAGGAAGAATTTATTATCCATATCAATACTTCCTTTCAAGCAGGCACATACGAATACCAAAAACAGATTAGTAAGACATCGTATTCATCATAGAATAAGCAGTATAAAGATGCATACTATGTACTTACTGTACTAGAAGGATTCATACTTCCTTCACTGTATTTTAACCAAATAAACAGTTATACAGTCACTTAATCAATTATTCACATGACTTTCTATATCCATGAACGCACACAGTTCATAAATAACCATTTACACATTGTTGTTACCTACAGCAAGCCCAATCCGGGTGTACAGTGATGCTCTATTATTGCTATTGCCAGAACTCAAACAGCAAGAAGAGAAATATTCATTCCTTTAACTATTTCAATAATAAACATCCATTTTTTTTTTTTCAAACACAACAAGAATCACTCAAGTCGAGTCCAATTTTTTTGAATGACAGTGCAATCAGAGATCACACGAAACATTTCAACCTTCCGTTTGTACAGAAAGAAAACAGCACTCAGAAAATAATCTAAATACCGTTGTCACTTCCATCAAGCTGAACCTATAATGCTCAATAAAACCCAATTACCGTTTCTTTCAAAATCTAAAACAGCAGAAAAAGGAAGAACTCGTTTCCTTCTACTTTCAGTAAAGAAACAATCATCTTCTTCAAAATGTAATAAAAACACCCAAATCGTGTTTATTTTATCATGACAGCTCAACCCATATTGACAATAGAACAATTGTTCAACAATGAAAAACAAACTCACATAGCCTGTACAGTTTCCATTCAATATACCATATGAAATGAATACCCAATTCGAGTTCCTTGCCAACAAACATTTCTACCCGAAATCCATTTTTCTATTTCATAATGATATGCAGAACTCAGAATACAATAATCATTTATCAATACCTATATCAAGGCAAACCCGCATAGGGTATTAAATGCGCAAGCATGGTACAGACGAAACAGTCTCAAACAACAAGCCAGTTCCCATATATTTCATTCATTGCACAGAAATACAAAGCAGAGTTTGTATTCACGACTACAGTTGAACTGGAAGATCAAACCTCATCAATAAAACACAACAAATCAACTTTCCACCACAGCAAGAGAAAACATAGCTCATCAATAATTTCAGAAGAAAACAGTTACTTTCTCCAACTCCCACGAATACCCAAATCGTATTCATCCATTTCTTTTACAAAAGAAAAAAAAGCACAACACACAGAATATGACTATCACTTCCATCAAACCGAGCTCATAATGCTCAATAAAACCCAATGACTATTTCCTTCAAAATCCAGAACAACAGAAAGAAGAGGAACTCATTTCCTCAAAATTTCAGTAAAGAAACAATGTCAATCAACTCGCACAGCAGGCACCATATCATAACATAAAGAACGAATTCCCCAATGCTTTCGAACAAATCAACACAACATGACTGTATTTTCAATTCAATACTGAAGCAAAGACAGTTCAAATCACAACAGCAAGAAAACGACTCTACCCAAATCATCTCAAACATGACAGCAATCAAATAAACCCAAAACCCCCTTCATCAGAAGAGCAGGGTTGTTTTAATGAGACGTTTAAGCAAAGCAAGTAGTTTTAAAGAGAAGGGCTTAACATGCCTGCAATTTTTCCTCGAAGCTCGAAGAAAACCACGTCTACAGGAGGTATTTCCTTCCACGGTGACAGCAACAAGCTTTCCAAACAATCACCTTCCTCTACAGGCTCGAAAATAGCCTTCAATTTCCAAAGAAACAGAGATAGCAACCAAACACAACTGGTTCGACTGAACCAAGAAAAACCAAATGCAGAGCAACTTCCCAAAAATCCGAACAACACAATAAACAACCAAAAATTCCTCCATACTCTTTCCAAGGCGGGCTGGTCACGAAGACCAAGAAATTAAATGCATTAAAGGCTCTACCTTTTCCTATTTCCTCACGCCACCGCCGACTTGGGTTGGCGAATTACCAATTTCAAATTTTGCATGCAAACAGAGTTTAGTCTCATGACTAACTAGATACCTCTAGCTTTTCCCTGTTCCCGCCAAACTTGGCGCTGTCCACGCAAGGACCTACATTCAATGCCATTAAATTTCCTTCCATCCTTATCCTTTCCATCCCCCATGGGTCTGTGCATCCCCTTCCTTAGGTTAGGATTAGTTTAGGATTTATAATAGTGTCCAAACCTAGGTCATAGGTTAATAGAACTTAGGTCTATGTTCACCCTTAGAATTTAACAATCCACTTAGGATAGTAATTAGGATATAAGGTAGAACTTAGGAGTAGGTTAGGGTCTAATTTCCCCCTAACACTAATTAATCAACTTCCAATCAAGTCTTCCGACTGACATCCAATTTCAACACTGTGCAGGACATTTCGTCCCACGTTATACATACCTGAGCCACCCGCATCCAGGCCTTTATCGCCTTACGAGGTCTGGCGTTACACAGTGTATGGTTTGAGAATCGAACCTTTTTCCGTTGGCATCTACGTGCCAGCTATTCATACCTGAAATCAGGTGTTGCACATTTATATCAACCTTCAGTCTGGTTTAAGAGTAAATCGGCAAAGCGATTACAAGAAGGCCACAACATATCTTGGATCAATGGAATTGATTCAAGGTGTGCTGTCAATCGGTGAATAGAGTTCAGCAAGCATACGACAAATTTGTCATCACATCAGCAAACATACAAGCAATAATAACTGCTGTCCCATGTAAATAAATTACAGTATGCAAGAATCCAGATTAGCAACACATTCCTTTAAGATCAAAAATATATCTTAACATGTTTGCCTTCATTTCAGCAGTTACAACATTATGAAAAATAATCACCATGATAACTTACAAAAATCGGGCATTACACAAAGTGTGTATGACTATGTGTAACGAGTTATGTTGCTAGTATTATTTTAGGTGCATGAATTTGTGATGGTATTTATGATGTATTCAACTACTATTTTGTGATGATTGAATATAATGGATCATTATTGATGGATATTGATTATTGATGTCTCTCGTCATGGTTAATGTATGGTGAATATGGTATTAATCTTTATATGATCTTTATGTTCTTTATTATGTTTGTTTCCAAATTGAGATATGGTTATTATTATGAGATGCATACTTTTATTGTGGATAATGTGGAACATGCATGCTAATACCTTGATAAGGTGGTAATAAATAAGGACCTAGTACCTTTGCATGCTTTGGGTGAGTGCGCATATCTATCTGAGTGATGTGTCAGTGCATCTAGGGTTTTGAGGGGGAAAATAAGACTATATTTTGGTTCCGTTTTCGGGACCTCCTTTTAAAATGCTTACCACAATGTTGCATGATGATGGTGTACTAGTTAAATCTTGCAGCCATTGAATATTGGATTATTAACGGAAAAGATAAGTTTTCACAAAGATATGGTTATGGACTTGATTTCAATGCACGTGCATGGGTTGAAGAACATATTTATCATGATTTTTATGAGAACGGTTCTTTTACTATTTTCCAATAGATTTGCACGAGTTTTTATGCATACACATCTAATAAAATATGGATTTATAGACTAAGGATTTAGACACGAAAGAGTATCGGGATTTGTTTGATGTAGATGAACCTTATATGCGTGGTGTAGATCATTGGTGGGATGATGTTGTGTGTAGTTATACTTTGGAGTACATTGTGTCTATGCATTCTTGTTTGAAATTTGCTGAGTTTGAATTTTTGTGCAATCCCAGAGGATCTTACATTTGTGTTATTCCTTTGTCAATTAATATCTTGATGGTGGTGCTAAGTTTAGAGAACCTACCTATGGTTAGTTAAATGTACCACCACGTGCAGGAGCAAGAGTAGTCATAGTGAAAGATGGCATACCTTGTGGAAGATAGGAAGAGAGAAGAAATGTGGCTTAAGTATAATGAGGCATGGGAGAGGGAAGTGTCAAATAAATGTGAGATTAAGGAATGCTCAGGAGTTGCGTAGGATGATGTCTCATGAAGGATTTAAAGCTTGTGTATAAGACATGGAGCCGAAGTATTAGGCTCTCCCCCACTTAGGCAAGAGTAGTAGAGGATAACCTCCACCGTATGATGAGAGTACATCTAATGAGGAAAGACTAAGGACCATGGGTGTGCATCTGATCTCACCTAGGAACCTAACCCTTGCGCTTTGTGTTCAAGTTCCAAAAGTAACTATTGATAAACTCACAAGTGTAGGTAATCCAAAGGCTTTAGTGAGATATCATTTTCCTTTGAATACCGAAGTACATTAGGAAACACATACATCTATATCATCACAAGTGACAACATCTCTTTTGTTTAGAGAACTTATTGGAGGACTATTTTCTGGCACATCATCAGGACAAAGTGTGGATGCGTAAAACATTGGGAACATGTCTGAAAGTACTACAACTTTTTAGACTATGGGAGTTTAGTTTAGTAATAATTTTTGGACATAATGAAGTACATCCATTGAGTCCGGATCCCTCTACAAGATGTGGTTCAAGAGGATCGTGAGGCTAGTGATCAAGGGGATTAGGTGGTTTTGGAGGTAGAGGACATACTAGTGTGGGTTTTGGTTCGGATCTAGTGGACAAGGTTTGTATCCTCATCAACCACAACAAGTGTTTTATGAGACATCTCTTCACTTTACAGAATATAGAGGTATTGAAGATACTGCAGAGAATATATAGAAGTGTTAGTTGTCATGGGTGCGCTAAAGGAATCTTTGCTCCATATAAAAAGGAAAGTTAGTTTGTTACTACTCTTCAAGGGCACGAACATAACTAGTATAGAAAGTATGACCCACACCAGACTGTGGTGGATTTTGATGCTTTGTGCTCTATGTTTTTAGCTGAGTTCCATATCCTTGATTTTGAACAGAAAAGTATCAACATGCTTAAGGACATTAAGAAGAGATTATATAAAATCATTTAGGAGTATGATGCACATTTTAAGACTTTGATGTCAAATTTGTCTTATGAAATACATCATAGTTAGCATGCATAATGGTTTATTGGTGAGTTGTTGACTTCGTTCAGAAGGGCACTATCTTATAAGGACTTTATGGATTTGCACGACGCTTTAGACGTAGCTCTGTGTACTAAGGTAGTTAGGAGTATGGACATTGGAGTAATCTCGTTTCTTAAAGTGCAAATTACAGCAATGATGAAACAATTGGAGAATCTCTCTACTAATTTAGTTCATGAGACATGCAATGGGATATGGTGTACAAATTGCGAGGTTGAAAGACACACTAAGGATAACTGTCCTCACAAGTTGATGTGTGCCATGCTATTGAATTATAAGATTTGTCATTTGGGCCATGGTATGAGTATATGTCCTCTTTTAAAGTGCATGATCCGAAAGAATGTTTCTATGTACTGTAAGATTTGAAATACTCATACTCATGACACTATTAATTACAGAGTGATAGATCATATCCATAAAGCCATTGAAAATGGTGTGTGCCAGACTAGTCTCATAGGTGGATCTAAGGAACAAGGATAACAAAATAATGAAGGGCACAATAATGGGGATAATAGGAATAGAGTCTTCCATGGTGGATATAGCAGTCAAGGTTGTGGTGGTAGAAGAGGAGGATTTCCTAGAGGAAATTGTTTAACTTTTGGATCTCCTAATCATTATCAGTGCAAGCTCCCTCAGAATGTGATTTTCTCATGATGTGAAAAACAACATAAATTTGAAGAATTTCCAAACTTGTATGAGCATATGAGAAAACAACACAAGTAGGACAAGGGAGCAACTATGATTAAGATACAATGTACGGATGGAGATAAATGAATGTTAAAGGTTGGAATGAATTTTGAATTACAACCAATGTTAATTACCACATGCCCTGAGGTTCCACACACTAGTTAACCTCTAGAAGTATAAGTTGACTATAACAAAGCAAGAATTAATTAATGCAAAGTACCCTAATGTTGAACATTAGAAATAATTTTACCTAGAGACCATGGATGTTATCAAGAATCTACAAGGAGATATTTAAAGCTTGAAGGAAAAGACGAGCGTGATGGAACGAAAAAAGAAGGATAACCTTACATAAAAGGAAATACATGACATGAAGGTAGTATTTTGAATGTTGTGTCAAGAAAACATAATCCTCATGTTAGGAGAATGGTTAAGAGAAAAGGTATTGCATGCAAGACATGAGCGCGAGAGGTATATCCTTCATATAAATCTGCCTCCCCATAATCATGAGTATGATAAGGATATTACATTGAATTTAATCATATATGAATGGATTTTGAGTAACATTCTGATAGATACATGTGTGGAAGTTAATGAACTCACATTGGATGCTTGGAATCATATGGGCAGACCACCATTGTAGCCTTCCTCGAATGTGTTGTATATGGAAAATAGAACTAGGGCTAATCCTATTGGGGTGTTAAATGATGTTATTATTATGATTCAGGGAGGCAATTTTATAGGGGAACTTTGAAGTATTGGAGCTTTTAGAGGAAGATAGTTTCCCAATGTTACTTGGCACCCCTAGTGTTATGCGAATAATAAAGATTTACGCTTCAAAAAATGGTACATTAGCTTTGAGAACAAAGAAGAGTGCATTATTATACCATTAATAGATGTAAAGGTTGCTCAGTATATTGATATTTTGAGTGAAGAACAATTGAACATGATATACGTACATATAATCGATAGACCCTGAGGTAATTGAGCCATCTAAGGAATGAGTAATACAATGGGATGATGCTCATTTAGTTAGTGATAATACAAGTATTGTTTGTGATAATTGGGCACATGAAACATATGAAGTGGTTGGGAGAGAGGTTAAAAACATAGTTACTTGCATGATTAGGTCGTGCATGGTTAGGTGCTTAGGTTACACCCAGATACCTCGGTACACTAGTGAAGGAAACCCTGATGTATTTCTACATGCCATGGAGGCCCAGTGGAAGGATGCTAGTGATAGAAGAAATATGTTAGTTTATGCCCTATGCAGGATAACAACACATTGGTGGGCTACACACAGAGATGATCTCTTATAATGGTGTGAAGTGAGAATCACCCTTTCTACTAGGTTTCTAAGGAGAAATGTACCTTCATAGATATATGAATTCCATGGAAAGGATTCTGCTTCGCACCATGTTCAGAAGTGTGAGAGACTTTGGACGGAGGGGAAAGATGCCTTACCACCATCACTCTCAATACATAAGTTCTACGCAACCCTCAATGGTTATGCACGTGCATGGTATGTATATACGAGAATTAACATTGGAAATAATTAATTAGTAAGAGATTATCTTAGGTATAATTCATACTTTTGATTAATTTTTTACTAAACCTCCAGTCAATGAAGCACTATAGATTATGAAGTGCCTTACTTTAGGAGATATTGTGAAGGCTAAGGAAATTATGTTATATATGTTTAGTAAGTTGGATTTAGAGGTACACCTTGACCTTGAAGAGACTGAAGAAGAAGAAATGGTCCGTGCTTGGGAAACAAAGGAAAAGGGTAAAATGGTATGCATAGTAAATGATGAGGATGACGAGGATAATAACCTGGATGTTAACCACACTGAAGGTACATGTGTGAGGTAATGGACACAACAGATGAAAAGTCATGTGCATATCATGAGCCTATGAAAACAAAGAAGGTTAATATTGGAATAAATGCAGAGCCTAAAGAAGCCATTATTAGTGATTATTGGTCTGAGTAGGAGGTGGCAAAGATTATTGAGCTACTGCATGACTTCCATGACTTATTTCCATGTAGGTATTATGAGTTAAAAGGAGTGCATTACTCTTTGGGAAAAATGAGAATCAAATTAAAATGTGTGTGCCTCGATTAGGAAGAGGCCATACAAGATGAATCCTAATTTGCGCATTAAGGTGAAGGAAGAAATTGATAAGATGTTGAAATATGGAATCATTGAGCCCATTGAGGAGTCAGGGTGGGTTAACCTGATGGTAATAGGCATAAATAAATATTTTAGGATAAGGATTTGTGTGAACTACAAAGAGTTAAATGGTGTGTGTGTTAATGATCCTTTTCCCACTTCATTTAAAGAAGATATCCTTGAAGGATTTCCAAGGTGCAAAATCTACTCTTTTACGAGATGGATTTTTTGGTTATCATCAAGAATGTATAGCAAAGGAAGAGTAGAAAAACAACTTTCACCACTTAATGGGGAAGTTTTTCATACACAATTATGCCCTTTAGACTAAAGAATGTGCCTATAGTATTCTCATGCATTATTGTGCAGGCATTTTATAATTTCATTCATAAGATTTTAAAGGTATATATAGATGACTGGATAGTGTATGGTTTGGCTAAGGATCATTATGACAATTTGAGACTATTATTAAGAGGTGCAAGTAGATATACATCTCTCTCGAATATTAATAAATGTATATCATGCAACACCTTTTGACACTTTGTTTGGGCATATTATTTGTAACGAAAGGACTATTGGTAGATCCAACCAAAGTCACCGTGATTTTGGAATTGGAGGAATCTAACAACCAAGTGAAGTGTGTAGATTTATTGGTCATGAAGGGTATTACAGGGAATTCATTAAAGGTTATGTAAGGATTGCTACTCCCCTAGAGGAATTATTAAAGGCTAAATGAAAATTCTATTAGGGTGAGGCACAATAGCAGGTGTTTGAAAAAGCTGAAGGAAAGGTGACCACTACACCTATTTTGCATTTTCCTTCATGGAAAAACCATTACATGTCCATGTTGATGTTTCTAGGATGGTTATTGGCCTTTGTGTTAGCAAAAAAACAAGTGAAGGAATTTTAGACCACCCTATTTGTTTTGCAAGAAGGAAGTTGACACTAGTTGACCAAAATAATAAAAATACTAAGCGTGAAGCATTTTCCATGATTTAAGCGCTGCATAAGTTTAGACAATACTTATTGACAACACCATTTATTTTCTTTACATATCATATGTGTAGTGCCCACACTTTACACACACAATTACAATAGTAAAATACCAAGATAATTTTTATTTTATTTTTTTGACTTACATTGCTCATTGCAAAACGCCACAAGGACTCCAAGTAGGAAAACTCAACAACATATACGACACTTACATCAGTCATCAAATCACATAGACACATGACAACGCCATATACCTATTTATACCACACTTTTCCAAATGAATGAGTACTAGAAAAACCCAACCACAAGACAAAAGACTCAAGGATTGGCAAACCCACAACACATCATTTGTTTAATTGCATCTTAGTTACGATTAGCATTCTAAGAACATTATTGTGCAAATATAGCTTTCTCCTCCTTCCACCTACAAATTCTTAAGTTCATTCACATTTAATTACTGTTTGCATTTAAGGTTTTCCTTTATGCATCACGGAAATTTCCATAACTTACTTGCTTATTTGGCACAATTCAAATCACATATACAAGTACTTAATTATCTTGTTCTTATGTTAAGAATATGCTTCTCAAGCATTTATTTAATGTTTAAAATTTACTCTTGCTACACAAGAGAATCTAACGTGATGTCAAGATGAAATCTTGGGATTAAGGAAGACATAGATTTGAAATAGCTTTTTCCCCAGAACATCCATCGATCACGGAATAGTTATTTCGCTACCATAGTTAATAAAGTTCAATAACTTATGGACTTCCATTTATATTTATATATCTTTTGTTTTCTTGAAGTTTGGTCACACCAAGGCAATTTATATTCTTTGCAACGCATGAAAATGTTTAATTAAGTTATAAGGACTCCAAGATTGACCTTAATCCTAATCTCCAATCTCATGTTTTCATCTTATATGATATGCTCTTACATCGCACTATGGTCTCGTTCTTAGCATCGTCTTAAAACAAAAGAGTTACGAAAGCACTTGTCTGACATCTTAAGGAAGTACATGGCTAGGAGCATTATAAACTACACATGAACACAAGTGATCTATGTTCACGAAGATCCCATATCTTTGCATTGCATGATTCCGCATAAGAAATATTCTTTATTCCTTAATGCCATAAAATGACATAACAAGGGATTAAGGGACAAGATTACAATTTCTAAGGTTCTCTAGAATCAACATCTTTCAACTCAATTTCATATGCAAGGAGTTAAATTATAGTTTTCTTCCCACAAGTTAACATCCTAATCCACTAGGGTTTAGTTTAATTCCAATTTTTTTTCACTCAGGGCTTTAATCCCTATTATAGATTTGATTTAGGTTGAAATGTATTTACCCTATAAACCCTCCGTAAAAGATCAATGCACTATAATGTCACTAGCCAAAGATAGTACATATAGCTAAGAGGATCTATTCCTTAACAAAATTTAAAGTGATAGAACCACTATTCCACTAGCTCCATGATGTCATCTGGATCTCACAAGAAATTCATTCGATGCAGAAGATTTATTTGACTGTGTTGCTCTATATGTCTGGTTTATGTCGATGTCACTAAACGTACCTACTAAGACGATAAACCCCTTTTCTTGGGATCTTATTTTCCTAAACCAAGATGCTCCATCGAGTGTAAAGGTTCATTTGAAGGTCACAGTTTTCTACGCTAAGGGATTAACATAGGCAGGTTAGTTATATACAAATTTTGAACTACGGTTGACTGTTGTGGTAGGTTCCTTTATTACATTTTCAAGGAAGAAGCACAACACCAATTATTAAACCAATAATTACACAATGAAAGTTCACTACAAAGTATTAATTTCAATTCCTTTTGACATTTGTATTTCACTTTTACCATAACAAATTTTGGGATCAAAATAACATCCATGAAAGAAATACCAATTTCTCAAGCACTTAATAATCTAACGACTTTTACATACTACCAATTTCAACAATAAGTCTTTCAAATAATACCAAAAATAAACAATGAATTACTCAACACCTTTACATCATCATTCTTTCATCCTGCAAAAACCACGTGAGCAAGATATCAGCGATAAATCGCTGGCATGGCATCCACCCTAATCTAACATAATTATCATTTTTCGTTTCCCATTTACATATAATAATAATTAAAATTTTCAAGCGAGAGAAAGAGTTTAGAGACATGTATTCAATGCATTTCATTTCACTTCACTTTGTAACCTAGGAGAGAGAAAGAGAAAGGAAGAGAGAGAAAACATCATTTTGTCAAAAGTTCTAATACACACAACAAGTTTCATTATAGTGTTTTAAATAGTTATTTACATGTGTTAAAAGTTTCCAGGGTGATTTGGCAACCCTACGAGGGTCCGCAGCTTTCTATTTTTACATTTTCTCACTAGTTACAAAACGTTCAAAATGGGCTCGGAGGCTAAGAAACCACTTCCAAAAGTTATCTTCCGATGAGAACGCACACCATGATCAAATTTCTACGTGTCCCCAGATATACCAAGTTCATAAAGAATCTGACGGAATTGAAAAAGAGCGAACGGTTTGCGTTTGGCGGCTAGTTTTCCAGGGCCACTGATCATAGTTCACCCAGTTGTAAAATGACAAAAAGTTAGCTCGAGGGCTCAGAAAACCACATCCAAAACTGACATTCGATGGATGCGCACGCAACGAGACACTTCCTACTAGTTCCCCTATATAAGGAGAATTCATCAGAGTCGACGGAACTGAGAACTAGAAAACCATTTTCAAACGGCGACAAGTTTTCTGGAGCGACAAGAAAAATTGGTCCAGTTTGACCTCATCAAACTACGACCGGAGGCCTACAAAATGGCTTCACCAAACTATCCCGAAAAGTTCTCTTTCCTATACTTGAATGTTCCATGCAATTGTCTAGTATAAACACTAGAGGTTTGCGAAGACGGAAGTAATTTCTCCATCCAGGTTTCAAATGGCGGTTCAAAACGAAAGCCAACTTTCTAGATTTAACAACTTTCTACTGCTGTAAACCAGTGTAATAGGGCTCCTATAAGAGCATCAAAAGGATGTCATATGTTTGTTTCAGGTCAAACCAAAGGTCAAGGTGACTCCTCGTATACCAAGGTACACGAATGAAACTTCACATCTCGTTTCTAGAGTTACGAAGGGTACTTAGTGAGTCTCTCGAAAAATGCAAAATTTAACTATTTAAAATAGGGAGAAGGTCAACTTTATCAATGGGAGTCAAATTTGTCTGGTCGATAAAACAATATTGGAGTGATCAAGATGGGTAAGAGTTTTCTAAATCATCTCGAAGTGAGGGTGATAGTTCATGGTTTAAAGTAGACGAGTTATAATGACTTCATGAGTTACGACACGACAATTTATTGTTTTGCAATGAGTTGAAGGGACATTTAACTGTATTAAAAATCCTAATAATTTAAAATTCTATTTAGTTGCAAAAGAGAACTAAAACATGAGAATTATGAGAGGTAAGGGAAGAAGAACCATGCACGAGAACGAAAGTCGATCGAAGCCGCAGAGGCTTTGGTTCAACATCTTGCTTGGGCACTTCAAACTAGTTCACGAGCATCCTCAGCTCCCACCATTTTGCATACACAACTTCCCGATCAAAAACATCTTTTTTCCAACATATAAGTAGTTACTTGTGTGTTCTAAAACCTTTTTTTCACATGTTCGATCCATTATGTGCATCCAATCACGTGAATTTCTTTGTTACATAATCATCATTGTAATGCCAAGGCCTTTTTGAGACAAAATTTATTTGAGGCATCCTGCGTCAAATAAGTCATTGACTTGCCTTGTGTAACATTCCTTTTGCATACATTGTCTCACTAGCGCATTCTTTGCATTGCTAAAAAAAATCCTCTAACATTATGCCTTAATTCGGTTGTTTGAGGCCTACTCTATTATGCTCCCATTTTGACCACTAAGTAAAGAAGCTTTGGCAGTAAACATGCCAAATGTTGCTTTTGAAAAATGATTGTGGAGTTTGGATTTACACGTACCAATTACATTTTCTTGAAAGTTTCCAAGACCTTTTCAACAAACTCATTTTTTTACACGTCCCGCAATCATTGCAGCATCCTAAATCACATTCCTTTCGTGGCATTGTCGAATAGCTCATATTTTGCCTTCACATTTTGCATATGTATCCGTCATGTAGCACTTATAACTTTTCACACAAATTCCCATTCTTTAAATGCTTTTGTGCTTTATGGACATCCATACTTTGTTTCAAGAGCTCTATTTTATCACGTTTTTCACGCAGTGGGAGAATGCTTTGGAAAAGGTTGTGGGGTGTGGCTTCAAACCTACCAACCGTTTTTTACTTGAAATGTTCCAATGTAGTTTCAACAAAAACCATTTTGTGCACATCCATAGGCTGCCATTATCATGCATTTAATGAGACCACATTTCTTTCTGGCATTTCAGCAAAACAGTTTTGACAAATGCTTCCTTTACCACAAAACCATTTTCACACATGCATATGTAGCTACGCTAAATCAATGCTAAAATTATTAGCAGACGAACCCTTTTTTTTGCAAGGTGAAAACCAGTGACTATCTCTTGAGGAAAAAAAATTTTTATTTCCATCATGAATGCTTTTATGATAATCATGTTTCATTTAGCATTGTCTTGACCCATTTGGTTAAACACTGCTTTAGAGACCCCACCTTTTTTATGTGAAATTACAACATATCTGACAAAAACCCTATCCTTCAACCACGCATAAGGAAGACTCATTTTTTTTGAAAAGATTTTTAGTTCTTAATAATAATAAAATTAGCGCTAAAAACACATGGCACTCCATGGAATGACATTAGGTGAGGCATTTTTCCATGATATTCCAAAAGAATATGCATGGAATACCAAAATATTAATGGCTAAAATAATGCCGTTATACCCTTGTCCAAAAAAGATTAATGTGAAACCACGAAAAACTCGATTAAAATGTTCATTTTTCCTTTAGGATAACCCCTTCACAAATAATAACTCTAGCCCATCCTCCCATGCACATGCAAAAAAACTCTCCACAAAACAAAAAGGTGTTAACAAATCAACAGCTTTTTCAACGTGCTTCTCCACTTTTCCCTAATCCCCCCCAGCTTTCAGAAATCATTTTTTTTAATTTATTTCTTTATTTTAATTTTTAATTTATTTATTATTATTATTATTATTATTATTTTTATAATAAGAGGAGGCATTACATTCTCCTCCCCTTAAGAAAGCATCATCCTCGATGTGACATACAATGAAGAAAAGAGAAAAAGGTATGCAACAAGGGATGAATGTGGCGAAGGTACGCTCTAAGGTTAAGATTTCAGACATAAAAAATCACGGTCACGGGGTGGCCCTAGGAACATTTGGTAGAAATTTTAACTTTCAAGGTTCTGTGAAGATTGGCAGTTCTCTCTTATTCATTATTTCATTAATCTCTTTCCATTAACATTATTCTTAATTCAAGTCCTTTAAAATTTCATTTTTATCGAATTTTAGTTTATTCATTCTTGTGGGTTCCCATCATGAACTACAGTCACAACACCCTACCAGGGTCATACACAACACTCAAAATTTCACAAGCATACTTTTACATACTTTCACGACCGTATCACATCACAGGGTTTCACCAAACCATGGAATGACAACAAGTAGACCACATAGCAAATAATTTCCAACAATTACATCCTAGACATAGATCTAGTACACACATATGACTAACAAATGAATCAACACGTTGATACATATACAACGGGTATCACATGACCCAAAAAAACCATGACTATACCAACATAGTGCCAAGACAATATCCAATAGTCCATACCAACCAAGGGAGAGAGTCAAACCTCAAACATAACAAGGTGTCAAAAAGACTCACAAGGGTACACATAACTCACTATACCAACTCCACACATCACAAGGCATCACGAAACAACTCCAGATATCTCCAAAAGTAAAGGTAAAAACTCCATATACCTCCCAAGCATCATAAAAACTCATATACTCCCAAACCATCAAATAATCTCCATATACCTCCCAAGAGAGAAAGAAACATAGTGCCAAAACCAAGTCGGGTCACTCAACCATAGAGCCCCATCAAGAATATCAGGTCACTCAACCATAGAGTGCCATAAAAATAATAACAGTCACTCAACCATAGAGGCCCATCTCCTTTCTCCTTTTAATGAGGCCGGGTCACCCTATGGCCCTAGGCACATAGAGCCCCGTCACCCCAACCCAAGTGACATAATAACTCGTGGTTCAACAACCCGCTAGTTATCTGTAACTCCTTGGGGCGTACCCCCATACAACGAAGCGGTCCATAGGTTCCACCACTCCATGGTGAATCCCATGACCCTAATCCAACACATTACGACATTAGAACCAGCATAACAATCCATTCAAATGCCAAGTGGCAAAATCAAAAGCCTTGGGCTAGGCTACAAAACTTTTAAATATGAAAAGAAAGTTTTAAAACCAAGAAAAACAAATGGCTAATTAGCCATGGTTAGTGTAAAATCAAATGTTAATGCAACAATCAAATAAATGCCCAAAATATAAGAACATGTCAATCAAGAAAATGGCTGGTTCTAGCTAAAAAAGATAAAGATTAATTTACGAATAAAATACGTAATGAGAAAATAGCACATTACAATCACTATGTGGCCTCATACCGCCACCAAAGGGGTACTCATCGAGTTGCTGGCACTCGGACATCGAGCCTCAGCTCGTGAAAATATACATGTAACCAGAAATGAGTATATCAAATAATGTAACTGTCATCATCTCTACCTGAATCATCCTCCATACTCCCACAAGGATCAACATAGTCAAAATCACATAGGATTATTCAATGAACAATCCAATAGGAAAGAGCAGGGGACTCTAGTTGCATAAGTTGAGCCTAAGGTGGTGCACACCCATAATATACTGAGCAAGCTCGAAGTATACTAAATAGATAGAAGTGGGTTTTCAGTCTATATAAGACTCCACTTCCTCACTCGTACTCGCTCAAGATTATGAAAACCTAGTCCACGCCTCCTCTCTCCACACATACACTCTTGACAGTTTATCCCCTTAGGGTCATCTAGTGTAAGGTTTCACAACATACACATAACTACATCACTAACACAATGGTGATTCACACACATTAACCATAACGTCTTACGCATGGTATATATATACAAGGTATAACACAATCATTACTTTCACGGGTTACGATACATCACATTACCACATCCTGCACCCAAAGTGCAATCACTGTACACTAGGGATCATACTCACCATATGCCCCTAAATCATGACATGAACCATCACATATTACATGAATTATACATATGAGAAACACAATGTCTAACATTACAACATATAATCAATTGCAAACAACACGAAACGATGATACACACACTCATAATCAAATACGGTGATGACATCATGATAAATTCAATTCACTCTACACCAATTTTTTCATGCAATACATCAATACATCTTCACATCACATAAGGTCAAAATGTTCCAACACTCTGCAATTCACAATATCATTCCATTCACACAAAACAAGGTGGTACATCACACACGGATTCCTCATTGGATCCACGAAAAGGAGAGTCAATACTCTCATCACAAGCAGTAATTCACACGTGAATTCTTCATAGAATCCACACAAAGGAGAGAATACTCCCATCCCAACACATCAACATGATAACAAATGCGCACTAAGTGACATACACATCATGTGCATTCACATATCACAATTACGACATAGATCACATCACTCTTAAAACACATTACTCTTCCAATATTTATCACCATCATGAAACACCATCACCATCATGCAACCCATCATGTAACACCATCACCATCATGCAAAATCATCACAACTCCAATCCATCCCAGAGGTTTGAGAGCATGAACCTCCGCTCTGATACCATATGTAGTGCCCACATTTTACACACACAATTACAACAGTAAAATACCAAGATATTTTTTTTTTTTTTACATTGCTCATTACAAAATGCCACAAGGACTCCAAAGTAGGAAAACTCAACAACATATACGACACTTACATCATAAGTCATCAAATCACATAGACACATGAAACACATATACATGTTTATACCACACTTTTCCAAATGAATGAATACTACTAGAAAACCCAACCACAAGAAAAATGACTCAGGATGGCGAAACCCACAACACATCATTTCTTTAATTACATCTTAGTTACGATTAACATTCTAAGAACATTATTGTGCAAGGATATCTTTCTCTTTTTTCCATCTACAAAATCTTAAGTTCATTCCACATTTAATTTACATTTGACCATTTAAGTTGGCTTCCTTTATGCATCACGGAAATTTCCATAACTTACTTGCTTATTTGGCACAATTCAAATCACATATACAATACTTAATTATCTTGTTCTTATGTTAAGAATATGCTTCTCAAACATTTATTTAATGTTTAAAATTTACCCTTGCTACACAAGTGAATCTAACGTGATGTCAAGATGAAATCTTGGGATTAAGGAAGACATAGATTCGAGATAGCTTTTTCCCCAAGAACATCCATTCGATCACGGAATAGTTATTTCGCTACCATAGTTAATAAAGTTCAATAACTTATGGACTTCCATTTATATTTATATATCTTTTGTTTTCTCAAAGTTTGGTCACACCAAGGCAATTTATATTCTTTGCAACGCATGAAAATGTTTAATTAAGTTATAAGGACTCCAAGAGTGACCTTAATCCTAATCTCCAATCTCATTTTCATCTTATATGACATGCTCTTACATCGCACTATGGTCTCGTTCTTAGCATCATCTTAAAACAAAAGAGTTACGAAAGCACTTGTCTGACATCTTAAGGAAGTACATGGCTAGGAGCATTATAAACTACACATGAACACAAGTGATCTATGTTCACGAAGATCCCATATCTTTGCATTGCACGATTCCGCATAAGAAATATTCTTATTCCTTAATGCCATAAAATGACATAACAAGGGATTAAGGGACAAGATTACAATTTCTAAGGTTCTCTAAAATCAACATCTTTCAACTCAATTTCATATGCAAGGAGTTAAATTATAGTTTTCTACCCACAAGTTAACATCCTAATCCACTAGGGTTTAGTTTAATTCCAATTTTTTTCACTTAGGGGCTTTAATCCTCTATTATAGATTAGATTTAGGTTGAAAACATATTCACCCTATAAACCCTCCGTAAGAGTATCAAAGCACTATATTGTCACTAGCCAAAGATAGTACATATAGCTAAGAGGATCTATTCATTAACAAAATTTTAAGTGATAGAACCACTATTCCACTAGCTCCATGATGTCATCTGGATCTCACAAGAAATTCATTCGATGCAGAAGATTTATTTGACTGTGTTGCTCCTATATGTCTTAGTTTATGTCAATGTCACTAAACGTACCTACTAAGACGATAAACCCCTTTTCTTGGGATCTTATTTGCCTAAACTAGGATGTTCCATCGAGTGTAAAGGTTCGTTTGAAGGTCACAATTTTCTACGCTAAGGGATTAACATAGGCAGGTTAGTTATATACAAATTTTGAACTACGGTTGACTGTTGTGGTTAGGTTCCTTTATTACATTTTCAAGGAAGAAGCACAACACCAATTATTAAACCAATAATTACACAATGAAAGTTCACTACAAAGTATTAATTTCAATTCCTTTTGACATTTGTATTTCACTTTTACCATAACAAATTTTGGGATCAAAATAACATCCATGAAAGAAATACCAATTTCTCAAGCACTTAATAATCTAACGACTTTTACATACTACCAATTTCAACAATAAGTCTTTCAAAATAATACCAAAAATAAACAATGAATTACTCAACGCCTTTACGTCATCATTCTTTCATCCTCAAAAAAACCACGTGAGCAAGATATCAACGATAAATCGCTGGCATGGCATCCACCCTAATCTAACATAATTATCATTTTTCAGTTTCCCATTTACATATAATAATAATTAAAATTTTCAAATAAAAAGAGTTTAGAGACATGTATTCATTACATTTCATTTCACTTCACTTTGTAACCTAGGAGAGAGAAAGAGAAGGAAGAGAGAGAAAACATCATTTTGTCAAAAGTTCTAATACACACAACAAGTTTCATTATAGTGTTTTAAACAGTTATTTACATGTGTTAAAAGTTTCCAGGGTGATTTGGCAACCCTACGAGGGTCCTGCAACTTTCTATTTTTACATTTTCTTACTAGCTACAAAAACATTCAAAATGGGCTCGGAGGCTAAGAAACCACTTCCAAAAGTTATCTTCCGATGAGAATGCACACCACGATTAACTTTCTACGTGTCCCCAGATATACCAAGAGTTCATAGCAACTGACGGAATTGAAAAAGAGTGAACGGTTTGCGTTTGGCGGCTAGTTTTCCGGGGCCACTGATCGTAGTTGACCCAGTTGTAATAGGACAAAAGTTAGCTCGAGGGCTCAGAAAACCACGTCCAAAACTAACGTTCGATGGATGCGCATGCACACAACGAGACACTTCCTACTAGTTCCCCTATATAAGGAGAATTCATCAGAGTCGATGGGACTGAGAACTAGAAAACCATTTTCAAACGGCGACAAGTTTTCTGGAGCGACAAGATGAAATTGGTCCAGTTTGACCTCATCAAACTGCGATCGAGGCCTACAAAATGGCTTTGCCAAACTATCCCAAAAGTGCTTTTTCCTATACTTGAATGTTCCATGCAATTGTCTAGTATAAACACTAGAGGTTTGCGAAGACGGGAAGTAATTTCTCCATCCAGGTTTCAAATGGCGGTTCAAAACGAAAGCCAACTTTCTAGATTTAACAACTTTCTACTGTTGTAAACCAGTGTAACAGGGCTCCTATAAGAGCGTCAAAAGGATGTCATATGTTCATTTTGGGTCAAACCAAAGGTCAAGGTGACTCCTCGTATACCAAGGTACACGAATGAAACTTCACATCTCGTTTCCAGAGTTACGAAGGGTACTTAGTGAGTCTCCAAAAATGCAAAATTTAACTATTTAAAATAGGAGAAGGTCAACTTTATCAATGGGGAGTCAAATTTGTCTGGTCGATAAAACAATATTGGAGTGATCAAGATGGGTAAGAGTTTTCTAAATCATCTCGAAGTGAGGGTGATAGTTCATGGTTTAAAGTAGACGAGTTATAATGACTTCGTGAGTTACGACATGACAATTTATTGTTTTGCAACGAGTTGAAGGAACATTTAACTGTATTAAAAATCCTAATAATTTAAAATTCTATTTAGTTGCAAAAGAGAACTAAAACACGAGAATTATGAGAGGTAAGGGAAGAAGAACCATGCCTGGAGAATGAAGTCGGTCAAAGCCGCAGGCTTCGGTTCAACATCTTGCTTGGGCACTTCATCAACCAGTTCACGAGCATCCTCTCCCCACCATTCACACCAACTTCCCGATCACTTGAAGTTTTCCAACAAAATAAGTAGTTGCTTTGTTTTCTAAAACCTTTTCCATGATCCATTATGCATATCTTGCAATCATGTAAATCATATTCCATGGGAAAAAATGATTTTTTGAGGTGTTTTTGTCAAATTCAGTTGACTTGCCTTGCATAAAGCTTCCAAGTCCATCACATTTTATACTTTTCTAACTCACTTTTTACAAACATCCAACTAAATTGAATCCTTTAACATTATGCACCATTTTTGAACATATTTTCTCTGATAACTCCCATTTTGAGAGAGATGTCATGAGATTCTAACATATCTCCATGCAGACTTTATCCAAGATTCAATTTTTAACACATTTGCAAAAACATTTTGCATCAAAAAGCTTTATTAAAGGTTCAAATTTTAACAAACATTTCATTTTTTTGAAACGATCCTGCAATCATTTTTTGCAATACCACATTTCCTTTTAAATCTTCCTTTCGCATATCGCATTGTCAAATGCTCATCATTTTCACATTTTCATTGTCATGACATCATGGTATGTTCTGCACATTTTTGATTTAGCACATTTTTTAATACACTAAAACACAAAAAGAAATTTTCAAATCCAAATGCTTTGATGGACGCCATACTATATCTTGCTTCAAGAGCTCTATTTTAATGTGCACACAAAATCTTGAAATACTGAGAATGTTGAAAATTTGGGGTGTGGCTTCAAACCTTTTGCCAACCGTATTGCATTTTTGAAATGTTCCAATGTAGTTTCAACAAAACCATTTTGTGCATATCTCCATTATGGCATGTTCCATGAGACCACAATTCTTTGAGGCATTCTATCAAACAGCTTCACCTTCTTCTATGCCTTTACATCACAAAACCATTTTCATACATGCTTTGTTGGAAAATAATCAAAGTAAAATGCTTGACCTCTTTTGAGACCATTTTTGCTGTAAAGGTGAAACAATAGTGACCTTTCTTGATGAGGAACCCATGCCATTTTTTTTTGTTTTTCTATGTTTGCATGCTTTGATCACGTTTCATTTTGAAAAGTTTTTTTTTCATTTGGTTAAACATGAAAACAATGATGCAAAACACCCTAAGCATATTTCGACTTTTCAAACATTTTTTTCCATTTCAAATGTGACTGACAACCCCCTAGGTCCTTAAATCTCAAAAAAAAGACTCCTTTTTTTAGAGGTTTGGGAGAATGTCACAAACCACCAAAAACACATGGCACTCATGATTTGACATTAGGTGAGGATTTCAAAAGGCATTCCAAAAAATAAATAGGTTGGTTTTTATGGCTCCACTTCCTTATCATTCATAATCAATAACTAAAAACCTCGAGTGACAAATCATTTCCATGTCTCCTTTAATCCACCAAAAATATATATAATAAACAACCCAAACCCTACCAAAAAAAAAAATTGGGAACGCTTTTTATAAATCCCAAAGCTCCTCCCTAATCCAAAGCCCAAGAAAGAAATCACGGTTTTTTTTATTTATTTTTTTAATTCCTTTTAATTTATTTACTTATATTTTATTATTATTATTTATTTTTATAATAAGAGGAGGCATTACATTCTCCTCCCCTTAAGAAAGCATCGTCCTCGATGCGACATACAATGAAGAAAGAGAAAAAGGGTACGCAACAAGGGACAAATGTGGCGAAGGTATGCTCTAAGGTTAAGATTTCAGATACAAAATCACGGTCACGGGGTGGCCCTAGGAACATTTGGTAGAAATTTTAACTTTCAAGGTTCTGTGAAGATTGGTAGTTCTCTCTTATTCGTTATTTCATTAATCTCTTTCCATTAACATTATTCTTAATTCAAGTCCTTTAAAATTTCATTTTTATAGAATTTTAGTTTATTCATTCCTGTGGGTTCCCATCATGAACTACAATCACAACACCCTACCAGGGTCATACACAACACTAAATTTCACAAGCATACTTTTACATACTTTCACGACCGTATCACATCACAAGGGTTTCACCAAACCATGGAATGACAACAAGTAGACCACATAACAAATAATTTCCAACAATTACGTCCTAGACATAGATCTAGTACACACATATGACTACAAAAACAAAATCAACACGCTGATACATATACAACGGGTATCACATGACCCAAAAAATCCATGACTATAACAACATAGTTCCAATCCAATATCCAATAGTCCATACCAACCAAGGGAGAGTCAAGCCTCAATCATAACAAAGTGTCAAAAAGGACTCACAAGAGGTACACATAACTCACTATACCAACTCCACACATCACAAGGCATCACGAAACAACTCCAGATATCTCCAAAAGCAACAAAATACAACTCCATATATCTCCCAAAGCATCACCAATAATCTCCATATACCTCCCAAGAGAAGAAACATAGTGCCATATAATCATAGTGCCATAGAGCCCCATAACCAAGTCGGGTCACTCAACCATAGAGCCCCATCAAGAATATCAGGTCACTCAACCATAGAGTGCCATAAAGAATAACAGGTCACTCAACCATAGAGGCCCATCTCCTTTCTCCTTTTAATGAGGCCGGGTCACCCTATGGCCCTAGGCACATAGAGCCCCATCACCCCCAAACCCAAGTGACATAATAACTCGTGGTTCAACAACCCACTAGTTATCTATAACTCCTTGGGGCGTACCCCCATACAATGAAGTGGGTCCATAGGTTCAACCACTCCATGGTGAATCCCATGACCCTATTCCAACACATTACGACATTAGAACCAGCATAACAATCCATTCAAATGCCAAGTGGCAAAATCAAAAGCCTTGGGCTAGGCTACAAAACTTTTAAATATGAAAAGAAAGTTTTAAAACCAAGAAAAACAAATGGCTAATTAGCCATGGTTAGTGTAAAATCCAAATGTTAATGCAACAATCAAATAAATGCCCAAAATATAAGAACATGTCAATCAAGAAAAATGGTTGGTTCTAGCTAAAAGAGAATAAAGATCAATTTACGAATAAAATACGTAATGAGAAAATAGCACATTACAATCACTATGTGGCCTCATACCGCCACCAAAGGGGTACTCATCGAGTTGCTGGCACTCGGACATCGAGCCTCAGCTCGTAAAAATATACATGTAACTAGAAATGAGTATATCAAATAATGTAACTGTCATCATCTCTAGCCTAAATCATCCTCCATACTCCCACAAGGATCAACATAGTCAAAATCACATAGGATTATTCAATGAACAATCCAATAGGAAAGAGCAGGGAACTCTAGTTGCATAAGTTGAGCCTAAGGTGGTGCACACCCATAATATACTGAGCAAGCTCAAAGTATACTAAACAGATAGAAGTGGGTTTTCAGTCTATATAAGACTCCACTTCCTCACTCGTACTCAACTCAAGATTATGAAAACCTTGGTCCACCTCCTCTCTCCACACATACACTCTTGACAATTTATCCCCTTAGGGTCATCTAGTGTAAGGTCCACAACATACACATAACTACATCACTAACACAATGGTAATTCACACACAACAACCATAACGTCTTACGCATGGTATATATATATATACAAGGTATAACACAATCACTACTTTCACGGGTTACGATACATCACATTACCACATCCTACACCCAAAGTGCAATCACTGTACACTAGGGATCATACTCACCATATGCCCCTAAATCATGACATGAACCATCACATATTACATGAATTATACATATGAGGAACACAATGTCTAACATTACAACATATAGTCAATTGCAAACAACACGACGATGCACACAACTAATCACAATACGGTGATGACATCATGATAAATTGAATTCACTTTACATCAATTTTGTCATGCAATACATCAATACATCTTCACATCACATAAGGTCAAAATGTTTCAACACTCTGCAATTCACAATATCATTCCTTTCACACAAAACAAGGTGGTACATCACACATGGATTCCTCATTGATCCACGAAAAGGAGAGTCAATACTCTCATCACAAGCAGTAATTCACACGTGAATTCTTCATAGAATCCACACAAAGGAGAGAGAATACTCCCATCCCCAGCACATCAACATGATAACAAATGTGCACTAAGTGACATACACATCATGTGTGCATTCACACTATCACAATTACGACATAGATCACATCACTCTTAAAACACATTACTCTTCCAATATTTATCACCATCATGAAACACCATCACCATCATGTAACCCATCATGTAACACCATCACCATCATGCAAAATCATCACAACTCCAATCCATCCCAGAGGTTCGAGAGCATGAACCTCTACTCTGATACCATATGTAGTGCCCACATTTTACACACACAATTACAATAGTAAAATACCAGGATAATTTTTTTTTTTTTTTTTACTTACATTGCTCATTACAAAATGCCACAAGGACTCCAAGTAGGAAAACTCGACAACATATACGACACTTACATCAGTCATCAAATCACATAGACACATGACAACACCATATACATGTTTATACCACACTTTTCCAAATGAATGAGTACTAGCAATGACCCAACCACAAGACAAAATGACTTCAGGATTGGCAAACCCACAACACATCATTTCTTTAATTACATCTTAGTTACGATTAACATTCTAAGAACATTATTGTGCAAGGATATCTTTCTCCTTTTTCCATCTACAAAATCTTAAGTTCATTCCACGTTTAATTTATAGTTCGACCATTTTAAGTTGGCTTCCTTTATGCATCACGAAATTTCCATAACTTACTTGCTTATTTGGCACAATTCAAATCACATATAAAGTACTTAATTATCTTGTTCTTATGTTAAGAATATGCTTCTCAAACGTTTATTTAATGTTTAAAATTTACCCTTGCTACACAAGTGAATCTAACGTGATGTCAAGATGAAATCTTGGGATTAAGGAAGACATAGATTTGAGATAGCTTTTTCCCCAGAACATCCATCGATCATGGAATAGTTATTTCACTACCATAGTTAATAAAGTTCAATAACTTATGGACTTCCATTTATATTTATATATCTTTTGTTTTCTCAAGTTTGGTCACACCAAGGCAATTTATATTCTTTGAAACACATGAAAATGTTTAATTAAGTTATAAGGACTCCAAGAGTGACCTTAATCCTAATCTCCAATCTCGTTTTCATCTTATATGACATGCTCTTACATCGCACTATGGTCTCGTTCTTAGCATCGTCTCAAAACAAAAGAGTTACGAAAGCACTTGTCTGACATCTTAAGGAAGTACATGGCTAGGAGCATTATAAACTACACATGAACACAAGTGATCTATGTTCACGAAGATCCCATATCTTTGCATTGCATGATTCCGCATAAGAAATATTCTTTATTCCTTAATGCCATAAAATGACATAACAAGGGATTAAGGGACAAGATTACAATTTCTAAGGTTCTCTAGAATCAACATCTTTCAACTCAATTTCATATGCAAGGAGTTAAATTATAGTTTTCTACCCACAAGTTAACATCCTAATCCACTAGGGTTTAGTTTAATTCCAATTTTTTTTTTTTTCACTTAGGGCTTTATGCTCTATTATAGATTAGATTAAGGTTCAAAACATATTCACCCTATAAACCCTCCGTAAAAGATCAAAGCACTATAATGTCACTAGCCAAAGATAGTACATATAGCTAAGAGGATCTATTCATTAACAAAATTTAAAGTGATAGAACCACTATTCCACTAGCTCCATGATGTCATCTGGATCTCACAAGAAATTCATTCGATGTAGAAGATTTATTTGACTATGTTGCTCCTATATGTCTGGTTTATGTCGATGTCACTAAACGTACCTACTAAGACGATAAACCCTTTTCTTGGGATCTTATTTGCCTAAACCAAGATGCTCCATCGAGTGTAAAGGTTCGTTTGAAGGTCACAGTTTTCTACGCTAAGGGATTAACATAGGTAGGTTAGTTATATACAAATTTTGAACTACGGTTGACTGTTGTGAGTTAGGTTCCTTTATTACATTTTCAAGGAAGAAGCACAACACCAATTATTAAACCAATAATTGCACAATGAAAGTTCACTACAAAGTATTAATTTCAATTCCTTTTGACATTTGTATTTCACTTTTACCATAACAAATTTTGGGATCAAAATAACATCCATGAAAGAAATACCAATTTCTCAAGCACTTAATAATCTAACGAATTTTACATACTACTAATTTCAACAATAAGTCTTTCAAAATAATACCAAAAATAAACAATGAATTACTCAACGCCTTTACATCATCATTCTTTCATCTTGCAAAAACCACGTGAGCAAGATATCAAATAAATCACTGGCATGGCATCCACCCTAATCTAACATAATTATCATCTTTCAGTTTCCCATTTACATATAATAATAATTAAAATTTGCAAGCGAGAAAAAGTTTAGAGACATGTATTCAATGCATTTCATTTCACTTCACTTTGTAACCCAGGAGAGAGAAAGAGAAAGGAAGAGAGAGAAAAATCATTTTTGTCAAAAGTTCTAATACACACAAGTTTCATTATAGTGTTTTAAACAGTTATTTACATGTGTTAAAAGTTTCCAGGGTGATTTGGCAACCCTACGAGGGTCCGCAGCTTTCTATTTTTACATTTTCTTACTAGCTACAAAACGTACAAAATGGGCTCGGAGGCTAAGAAACCACTTCCAAAAGTTATCTTCCGATGAGAACGCACACCACGATCAACTTTCTACGTGTCCCCAGATATACCAAGAGTTCATAAAGGTCTACAAAATGTATTCATCTTTCATTTCCATTTACATAAAGAGAGAGAGAATGAACATTTCACTTCACTTTGTAACCAGTTTTGTCAAAAGAGAGAGAAAAAAATCTTTGCACATAAAACACACAAGTTTCATTATAGTGTTTTAAATAGTTATTTATGTGTGTTAAAAGTTTCCGGGTGATTTGGCAACCCTACGAGGGTCCATGACTTTCTATATTTTTACATTTTCTCTCTAGCTACAAAACGCACAAAACGGGCGAGAGGCTAAGAAACTACTTCCAAAAGTTATCTTCCGATGAGAACACACACCATGATCAACTTTCTACATGTCCCCAGATATACCAAGAGTTCATAAAGAATCTACATGACAATTTAAAAAGAGCGAACGGTTTGTGTTTGGCGGCTAATTTTCTAGGGCTACTGATCGTAGTTGACCCAGTTGAAAAAGGACAAAAGTTAGCTCGAGGGCTCAGAAAACCACATCCAAAACAATCATTTGATGGATGCGCACACAACGAGACACTTCCTACTAGTTCCCCTATATAAGGAGAATTCATCAGAGTCGACGGGACTGAGAACTAGAAAACCATTTTCAAACGGCGACAAGTTTTCTGGAGCGACAAGACAAAATTGGTCCAGTTTGACCTCATCAAACTGCGACCAGAGGCCTACAAAATGGCTTCGCCAAACTATCCTAAAAGTTCTTTTCCTATACTGAATGTTCCATGCAATTTTCTAGTATAAACACTAGAGGTTTGCGAAGATGGGAAGTAATTTCTCCATCCAGGTTTCAAATGGCGGTTCAAAACGAAAGCCAACTTTCTAGATTTAACAACTTTCTATCTTGTAAACCAGTGTAATAGGGCTCCTATAAGAGCATCAAAAGGATGTCATATGTTCATTTTGGGTCAAACCAAAGGTCAAGGTGACTCCTCGTATACCAAGGTACATGAATGAAACTTCACATCTCGTTTCCAGAGTTACGAAGGGTACTTAGTGAGTCTCTAAAAATGCAAAATTTAACTATTTAAAATAGGGAGAAGGTCAACTTTATCAATGGGGAGTCAAATTCGTCTGGTCGATAAAACAATATTGGAGCGATCAAGATGGGTAAGATTTTCTAAATCATCTCGAAGTGAGGGTGATAGTTCATGGTTTAAAGTAGACGAGTTATAATGACTTCGTGAGTTACGACACGACAATTTATTGTTTTGCAACGAGTTGAAGGGACATTTAACTATATTAAAAATCCTAATAATTTAAAATTCTATTTAGTTGCAAAAGAGAACTAAAACACGAGAATTATGAGAGGTAAGGGAAGAAGAACCATGCCTAGAGAATGAAGTCGGTCGAAGCCGCAGGCTTCGGTTCAGCATCTTGCTTGGGCACTTTGTCAACCAGTTCACGAGCATCCTCAGCTCCACCACGTCACACCAACTTCCCGATCACTTGAAGTTTTCCAATAGAGTAAGTAGTTGCTTGTGTGTTTCTAAAACCTTTTGAACAGATCCATTAAGTGCATATCTTGCAATCCTGGCATTCCATGAGACAACATTTCTTTGAGGTGTTTTGTCAAATAGTTGACTTGCCTTGTGTAAGCTTCCGCCATTTGCATACTTGTCTACTAGCGCATTTGCAACTAAAAATCCTCTAACATTATGCCTTGATGGTTGTTCGAGGCCTGCTCTAGAGCTCCCATTTTGACAGAGGCTGAGGATGCTAGGACAAGGTTGTGGAGTCTGGCTTTACACGTACCAATTACATTTGCTTGAAAGTTTCCAAGGCCTTTTTAACAAACTCATTTTTTTACACGTCCCCGCAATCATTACAACCCCTAAATCACATTCCTTTCAGGCATTGTCTAACAGCTCGCATGCCTCCACATTTTGCATATGTATCTGGTCAAGGCACTTGCAACTAAAACACACAAAAAGAAATCCCTTCTCCACAATGCTTTGATGGACGTCCATACTCTGTTTCAAGAGCTCTATTTTGGCACAGGCAGTGAGAATGTTGGCAAAGGTTGTGGGGTGTGGCTTCAAACCTGCCAACCATATTTTGCTTGAAATGTTCCAATGCAGTTTCAACAAAACCATTTTGTGCATAGGCTGCCATTATGGCATTCCATGAGACCACATTTCTTTGAGGCATTCTGTCAAACAGTTCCCACTCCTTTACCATAAAACTATTTTCACACATGTTGGAGGTACGCTGTCAAAGTAAATTGATTTGGCTTGGAGACTTGTTTGTTGCAAGGTGAAACAGTGTGACTGTGTCTTGAGGAAACCCATGCCATCTGGATGCTACAAAAATCACGTTCCATGAGCGTTGTCTCATTTTTTCATTTGGTTAAACACTGAAGCGGCGCCCACCCAAGCATATGTGACTACAACATCTGACAAAACCCCCTATCCTTCACCCACGCATGAACTAAGACTCATTTTTTTACGCAGGCGGGAGAATGTCTTTGCACAGTTGCCAAAACACATGGCACTCCATGGGATGACATTAGGCGAGGCATTTCTGGGGACAGTCCAAAAGAAAACGCCCTGGTTTTGGCTCAGCCGCCACCCACAATCCGACCTGGTGTTTTTGCATTTCCGCCCCAACTCGCCCATTCCAAAAAATCAAAACCAAACCCTAACGCAACATTTTTGGAGCTTTTTCCGCCCTTCTCCACTTTGCCCTAATCTGCCCCCACAAAGAAATCACGGTTTATTTATTTATTTATTTTTAATTCCTTTTAATTTATTTATCTATTATTATTATTATTTTTATTATTATAATAAGAGGAGGCGTTACTGATATGACACTTAATTATTTGGTCAACAATCATATTTTACAAGAGTGCATTTACAAGTGAATATTGCTATTTCAAGAGTTTCGAGTTTACGGTTGTTGTACAACTTGGAAATAACAACTTAGGGCCTGATCATTTGTAAAGGATCAATTTAGGTGAGGACATGCAGAGCATTGAGGACACATTTCTAGATGCATAAATCTTTAGATTGAATCATGCACCTACCAAGTTGGAAGATATTGTAGTCTGTTTGTGCACTAGACATGCACCTGAGGGAATGAAGACATTGGAGAAGAAGTAACTTGAAATAGGAATGACACCTTACCAATTAATAGCTAGATATTTATAAAATTTAGGCCGTGATGAAGTTTTTTACCGATATGTTCTAGAGCATGAGCATGAGGGTATTATGGAAGAATCTCATGGAGGAATTGTAGGAGTTCATTATGCAAGAGATGTAACCGCGCACAAGATTTTGATGGTTGGATTATGATGGGAAACTTTATATAACTATGTCGCATACACAACATAGGAGGGGAATTTCATTTTATTCCATCTAAAACATTTACATACTTGGAGCAATCTAGATCTATCCCACTATTGTAGTACAACCACACAAGAATAACCTAGGGCATTATTATGCATACACATAGAAAAATATGGAGTCCGAGATGCAAAGTGTAGTGTTTGGTTGTAAGATCACTCTTTGGGTGACCATTTCGGTCAGTCTAACTACCTATTATGCATCTTATTTATTAGGTTTAATATGGTTTATGGGCATATGAAGCTATCTATCTATTTTGTATCTTACAATTGGGCCGGAGACATTGGAGAAAAATGAGAGAGACAAAAGAAGACCAACAACAAAGCTCTTATAACCAAGAAAAGGACAGAACATGAGCACCAAATCAAAAAATAGCATCTAGATCAATCACAAGCGGTCGAGCACTCCATGTTAACCCATGGGCACTTTTGTCATATACATCTCTGAGTTCTAGAATCTCAGTGAGTCTTAACGACACTCTTCCTAGTCTTATCCAACAGTTCCTCATCTCAAAAAAATTCCATAACACTCATAAATTAGCTAAGTAATCTCTCTCACACTTGCTTAGGGTTTCATACTATTGCTTGCTTGTTGCTTTTCCATTTACTATATTATATCATATGTATATCATTTGTTACAATAGTTACTTTGACTAAAGGTATAATTCAAGTTAAATTAAATCGAGAAGGGAACCAATAAGAAGAGTAATGCACATGAGTGGTAGTGTAGCTTCAAAGTGTAAACCTTAAAATTGCCTACTAAGGACAAGGGTTTGGAAATCTTAAAAGAAATTTGGTCCTATTAAGAACATACTTCCATAGTTCACTAGAAGTGTTTATTGAAGGTGACAAGAATGCCTAAGAATTTGAATTAATCCCATAGAGATCCATCTCTATGAAAATATTTAACCAATCTGGTATAAACCATGAGCTTTAAATAAAGAAAGAGTCTTATACCATTGGATATTATCTCTCGAAGCTTTACAGAAAATATCAATACAATCCATGGATTATAGCACAAACCGCTCATTTTTCACAATTGTAAGAAAGAAGTCATCAACACAATTCCCATTAATGAGTTGGAATTGGTTATCATGGAAATAAATCCCTCTCATATTCCTTGAATAACTCAAAAAGGAGTAAGGATATAATCCAAACTATCGTCAAAGAATAAGCATAAAAAGAGTAGGTACTAGGGGGAAACCTTTCTAAATAGATCTGAAAAAAACAAAAAAATTGGAATGGTTCCCATGAATGGTCAAATAGGTAGAGGTATTAGAGAACAAGATCTATACATCTTAGAGGGAAAATGATCCAAAGCCTAGGGCTTTAAGCATTCCGTGATGAAAGGCCACTCGATCTAATCTTAGGATTTTTCAAAATCTGGATTGAGGAAGAGATCACATTGTTGACTAATGTGGGCCCATTCCATTCCTTCCTTAATAATGAGAAGATTAACCAAAATGTATCTTCCTCTAATGAAAATGGTTAACTCAAGTTTAATAATCAATGGTAGGGTGTTACAAATGCGTATTGCCAAGGATTTGGCTAGAATTTTGTAAGATACATTTAAAAGAGTAATTGGTCACCAATTGAGATGGATCAGAGTCACCAACCTTTAGTATATGTTTAATTTTTCCTTTTCTGATAATAGAAATGAGTGAGTTAGTTTTAAGGTATTCATTATAGACAACTAATAGATCCAACAAACTACTAGGTCACTTTGTAAAATTCATAAGGAAAGTAATCCAATCTTAGAGATTTATCATTATCCATGCAAACCAAGGTTTCATGAATCTCCCCGAGGGAGAGAGGAGTGTCGCACTAGGTATGGGAAGTAGGTGAAAGCTAGGAAGGAACCACATCTAGGAATTAATGTAGGGCACATTGTCACTCCAATGAGTCTTGTTGGGATTAAAATAACAACTTGTAGTGTTCAACAAAGGTCAAGATGATATTTGTGGGCTTGGTGAGCCTAGAGTTATCTACCCAAACTACTTTGATTTTATATTGATCTTCCTTGGAATGTAGGGATTGAAAATTTCCGTAGACACTCTATCTCAAATTTTGAGCCAATGGAGCTGAGCATAGATTTGGGCACCTTTTGCAATATGAACCTCAAAAGATGAGGCCGGGTGCCCGAGATGGTCAACCTAAGCCTAAAGATGAAAAAAAGAATGGATTCCAATAGTGTAGAGTCCTGTTTAAAATCAAATTTCAAATATGAATCTTCCCACCTATGAATGTGCGCCACATGTTTTTTGAAATGGAAGTGAAAGGTTGTAGTGTGATGAATTACATAGTATAAAAAATTAATACTATTATTACCATCATTTAAATTACCCTCCTACCTATCATTATGTTAGACTACGCCCAATCTATATAAGACCTAATTGATAATGGAGACATTAAAATATATAGAAAATCTAATTACAAGATGCCAATTGAGAAATTAAAGGCCTCCTAGGACCCATTCCCTAAGCATGGTATAAATGATAATGTAAAAGACAAGGGTCAAACATCAAATAATGTTGACTTTGATTATATTGTTTCATTGTTAGATCATATGCTAGACATGGTAGCCACTATCAAAATTAACACCCCTACTTGTGCCACAATAATGAGACAACAACAAGATTGGTGCCCAATGTTAAACAACATTTTATATCCACACCACCACAATAAATTTCTAATCCAAAGTCCACTACAAATGCAAAATCCTCAAATACAAAGTCTTCATCTGATTCTTATGATGTAATAAAATAATTAGTAAAGAATAATGTGAAAATTTACCTCATGGAATTACTCAATACATCTACCGCACTCAAAAGCATCCTTACTCATGCACTTCATGATGCACATGTTCCTAAGGATATTAACTCTCAACTATTTCAGGATTTGATTGCCAACTTATCATCTAATAATATAATTTTATCATTTGTTCCTCATGACCTCTTAAACCCCAATATTGCAAATAAAAATTCCTTATATATAGAAGCATTCATCACACATCATAAAATCAAGTGCATTCTTATAAACAATGGAGATCCATTGAATATTTACTCCATGAAATTATTGAGATGTTTAGGATATACCGATGATATTATATGCACTAACATCATTACCATCCATGATTATGACAATAGCCAAAGGCAATACATAGGTACTATCGCTTTAGAAATATAAGTTTGACCCCAAACTATGGATAATTTTTTTCATGTTGTGGATGTAGAACCATCCTATAACATCCTTCTCAGCTGCCCATGGATTCACACCATGTAAGTCCTTCCTTCTACATACCATTAGTGCATCAAATTCCCTTACGAGTGAAAATATTTCATGTTACATGCAAATTTTAAACCTTTTAAGTATTGAAATTTATTAAAGGAAGACCTACACATGCAAAATATTTTCCTTCTGGAGATAAATCTTTGTCTCCTCACCTTATCTCATTCACATATGAAACATGAATAGACATCAAGGTTTTGATAAACCTTCAACCATCCAATTCCTCCACCCCACCTACATTAAAAATCATAGACAAAGATCTTGCATAGTAAAAACTCCAAAATTCCATCCATGTCGACAACCTACCATTATCCCCATGTTGTTATGGTCAATCCAACGCTCCTCATATCAAATTTTCTCCTAATTATAATCTTGGTAAGTCTGTATGGAAAAGGTTTGAATATTTAGATGAAGAACACATTCATATTTCTTCAAGTTCTTGGATATATGATAATGGATTTAATTTTTACTATGAATCATTTAAATATACTAAAGCACACAAAATCACCAAAAATATGCAATGGAAATGAAATGACTTGGGAAAAATGAATAATGGCGTATTTACCTAATGCCTCGTGCATATAAAATATTTATCGTTATGGTTTTGGTTTATGTACATTCCAAAATTCACCAATACTAATTGATGTCTTGACTAGTGGTGAGGACATTGACTCTAATGACGAGACATGTTCCAAACATAGCCTCTTTGATAACCTTGCCAAAAAACCTTTTTTATTAAAAACACTCCATCAATACCATTGATTTCCAAATTTTTTATCCCACATTGATTATTCAGGTTGAACTAAATCATGTTTCCATGGATCTATTGAAAAATGATAAGGCCATTGAAGATTTTCTCAGGACTTGGGATCTCGTCCCCTTTTCTAATCATAAAAAGGGATTTGATATTAAACTTGATACAACCGTCTGTCTACTTTGATGAGGTACTGAGTACCCTAGTCTACAAAAAGTTGAAAATCCAAGTAAAAAAAGACAAATAATATCTCCCATAGTGAAAACCTCACTAAGGTGCTATTAGAGAAATACAAAATCAAAAATGAAAAATAATAAAAAGAAAAGGGATGCATCTCCTAGTGAAAACCTTTCTAAGGAACGAGAGAGAGGGACTCTCATTCATCATCGACTAAAGATTTACATCAACCAATGGAATCCTTTTTAGAAATAGATATACCTAACATGTAGGTAGAAGAAATAATAGACATTAATATTAGTACACCGGAGCAACCAAAGATTTTACAAGATGGAAAATTTTTGTAAGATAAAGAAAAAGTAGAGTTCACGACACTTCTTTTGGAATTTCAAGATATTTTCACATGGAACAAAAAATATATGTTGGGATTAGATCCATATCTTTTGTACACCACCTTGTGGTACATCCAGATGAAAAACATGTCAAACAAAAATTGTGAAAAATGCATTCCAAGTTTCATTTCTTGTGAAAGATGAACTGCAAAAACTTTTGGAATTAGGATTCATTTTACCTATAGAATATTTTACATGGCTTTCAAACATATTACCTTTTGTAAAGAAAAATCCAGGCATTAGAATATGTACATGTTTTCGTGACATCAATTAGGCATTTCCAAAAGAATATTTCCCTTTACCAAACATCGATATAATCATGGACTCAATAACAAGTCATGAAATGCTTTCCCTCATGGATGAATTTTCTAGCTACAATCAGATTCAGATTGTGAAGAAGATAAACCTAAAAAACATTCACTACACTGCGGGGTGAATATTTTTACAAGGTCAAGCCTTTTGGCATTAAAATTTAGGTGTTAAAATCACATAGCAATGTTAGTAATATTTGATGATATGATATATGATATCAATGAAGACTATGTAGATGACGTTGTAGAAAATTCTAAAACACGAGTGAATCATCTCGAATGTATTGTTGCATATATTTGAAAGATTACGAGAATACAAATTCAGACTCGCCATAACATAAGGGAAATTATTAGGATTTATTATTTCATGGAGATGCATATAAGTAGACCTCAAAAAGATCATGGATATCATGGAAATGCCTCCTCCCTAAAATCTCAGGGAACTAAGAATTCTTTAAGGAAATATCCAATCAATGAGAAGGTTCATTTCACAACTATCATATAAGTGTCAATACTTCAATTAATTAATGAAAAAGATTTATAATTTTGATGGAACTACAAAGGTAAAGATTAATTTTCTAAGTTTAAATAATATTCATCAATTCCACCAATTCTTATGCCACCAATATTAGATAAATCAATGCTTCTCTACACATATGCTACATAATATGCAATAGGATCATTACTAACACAACGAACAATGAAGTAAAAACAAACCCAATATACACAGTAAATGTATACACCAAGGATATAAATGAGCCAGGATGATAAACAAAATACTTGTACTTGGTCTACATTGACTATCAATTTAAAACAACTAATGTCAAACTAGGTCATTCTACTTAGTGAGTTTGATGTCAAGTTTTTTAGGAAAAATGAAATCAATGGAAAATCTCTTGCATATTAGCTTGTTATGGCACCTCTACTAGGATAAGAACCTCTTCATTTCAAATTTATGGATGAATAACTTTTTTATGTGGATGCAATGCCTTCTTGGACCTTATATTTTGATGGATCTAGTAATATTTATGGATTAGGATTTGGCATTTTACTCATCACATCAAATTGAAATGTTATTCCAAATTTTTCTACTTGGCCTTTACCTACACAAAAAATATTGTAGAATACGAATCCCTCATAGTTGGTCTAAGATTAGCTATATCATGGAACCTAAGAAAGTTGGAAGTGTTTTGTGATTCACTTAAAATAATCAAACAAGTCACAAATAAATACTACGTAAAATACGAAAATCTCATTCCTTATAAACTCATGGTGGATATCCTTAAAGGTTATTTTCAGTTGATAAAATTTTAAGTTCATTCCCTTAAAAATAAATTATCAGATGTAACAGAGACTATTGGATCTCTTTTGAGTTTAACTCCCATTAAGAACATGTTGAGTTTCTTATTGAACATATTTTGGTTATGCCCTATGATTTCCCGAGTCAACCATGGCCTATGAAATAGTTGGTCTTGACAATCCTTGGTATCTTGATATTTATAATTTCATCTATGACCACACCTATCCCAAAAACATGAACTCACAAAATAAATGAGCCTTAGCACAATGTACTTCACATTATACCATACTTTCTTATACCCTTTATTAAAGAGGCTATGATGGGACTCTATTAAGATGTCTCAACAAAGATGAAGTACGCCACAAAAAACCCGGTTATAAAAATAAGATCTTACACATCAATTACTATTTACCACTATGAATTTTGATGCACACAAAATTTTCAATAAGTGTGTGTTTTTCCAAACACATGGGAATCTCATTCATGTACCTTCTCAAGCCATATAACTAATTACTACACCTTTCCTTTCTCCCATGTGGCTCGCCCTTATAGGAAAAATAAATCCCACCTTATCGATGGACAAAATTCATCATCACTACCATGTAGTATTTTACCGATGGGTAAAGGGCATGCCTCTCTCATATGTCACTAGTAATAATATCTCCAAATTCATATTCAAACACCTTATTTTTCACTTTGGCATTCCATCCTCTCTTGTTATTGATAATTGTAAGTCATTGAAAAAAAAATCATTAAAGCATTAGCCAAATGCTTTAACATCTACCTTTTCCATTCTACCCCTTACTATCCCCAACGTAATGGCCAAGATTCAAACCTTGAAATCCACCATGGAGAATATTTTTGATAAGCATGGTCGCAATAGACATACACAAGTATATATTTCCCTTTATACCTATCGTACATCCTTCTGTACTCTGACCGAGCCAATCCATTTTCACTTGTATACGGATCTGAAGTTATATTACCTATATAGGTTAAGATCCCATCAATCCATGTATCCCTCCAACATCTGATCAAAAACATGAATATCAATAGGCTCATCTTATTGATCTTGATCTCTTATATGAAAAGTCACTCACCATTTTAGATCATCTAAAAGTGTATCAGAATCGACTTTATTGAAGCTGCAACAATAAAATTAAGCTGAGAAAATTTGAGATCAACAACCTTGTTTTAAAGGAAAATCAAAAGAATATAAATAAATATCAGATAAGAAAGGAAAATTTGAGAAAAATTGGTTAGGTCCTTACCTTATTACTAATTTTTTGGATCATGTACATACAAGTTGTCTACTCAAGATGGCGAAGAACTTAAATAACCCATTAATGTAGTTCATTTGAAGATATTTTATTCCTAAGTCATATATACATACCTCTTATGTTGGGGGCATTTTAGCACATCCACCTATATAGTTCCTTCATCCTATCCATCTTACTCTTTAATCCCAAACCAATTTATGTCACTTGTTCCTTGTATTTAGAACATGCACCATATTTCATCATATCCATGTTTACTCACATCCATCACTTGACCTTCATAGGACTTTACATGTTTGTGTATGGTCGGGTGGGTAATGAATCACCGAATTAAATATCACTAGTTATTATAGTTAGATCCCAAAATTAAAAAACATTCAAATACTCAAAAATGTAAAAAGATCACATAATCAAAATCCAAAACCTTCAAAAATCACAAACCGCAACAAAAATTCAAATAATCACAAAATCCTAAAAATTTACAAAATTCAAAATTCCAACAAAAAACTCAACTCAATTCAATAAAATCTGACTTTTAACTCCTATCTTATTGATTGTTCCAACCATCCTACGATTATTAAAAATAAATCATCTTACCCCTTGTATGTATAATTTTTTGGGGGCAAGTCAAATCAATCTTATCCCTTGCATGTATCCTCACTTGGGGAAATCTCGATCTCATTTTCTCCCTTGCATCCATCCTTTATTGGGGGCAATGAACCATTTCAATAGTAGATTTCTCTTGATGTGGATCCAATAAAGATTCACACTTGATCCCACTCTTTCATTATGATCTAATCTCCTTGCACGTATCCTTATTTGGGTGTATCTAAATCTAGTTAATCATCGCACATAACACATTAGGGACATTGTTAATTATCTTTATTTATAATTGTGTTGCATTGTTACTATTCTTTCTTAACCAATTACATGTATTTTATCATCTTGGTTCATTTATAACCATGGTGCATGTTTTTACTATGTATGTTGGATTTGTTTTACTTTTTTATATTTTGTTTTCCTATGACCAATTATAAGTGTTTTGTAATCATCTTGGTTCATTTATAGCCATGGTACATACATTTAATGTGTATATTCAATTTTTTAATGTTTTTATCTTTTATTTGTTTTGTGTGTGTGTGTGTGTGTGTGTGTGTGTGTGTGTTGTGTTGTGTGTGTTTGTTTATGGACATAATTTTGGTTACACATCATGACTCTTTAATAACAATGATGATAAATATATTATGAAATAACAAAATAAGGTTGCTCTAAAATATAAATATCTCGAACAAAGCTCATATTACAAGAAAAATCAATCATCTCATCATCATTATCATATCTACCATATCATCTTCTTCAAATCAAACAAAAATGCAAATCAATAAATATTCAATCCATGAATAATTACAAATGTGTAAAATAAGTCATCATCTATATACATAAATAAAAATGTCCATGTACAATGTCTATAAAGAATTTCATATCCATCGACATGCCATCAAAAGTAACTATACAAATATTATGCCTTCATACTATGCACTTCATTACACACACACACACACACACACACACACACACACACACACACACACACATCAAGTAATCCCTAACTCTCTTCTACTCCTAGGTTTCTTGGCCTATCATCTCGCCTCGATGGTGACAACTAGACTAATTTCACTAACCAAGATAGCCCATGTGATCTCACTAATATCCTTGATCTACAAACTATCCTATGACTATATCCTAGATCTCATTGGCCATTAGTAATGGCCACCTCATATAAATCTCTATACTAGCCCACATCATGTGTGCCTACCAATAACTCCTATAATATGTCTCCCATTGTGGTGGCCTTGATACATACCATACCGTATATGTCTCTATCATCACCTACTACATAAATAATGTAAGTTGATCTCTCTCAGCTATCCTATGTTGTATCTACATGTGCCATATATGATCCATAATAAGTGCAATATTTCTTTGTTGAATGAATCTTTCTCTCTAGATATATATCTCCTATAACTTTAATACTGAATATCCCAAAGGTGGTAATAATGGAATTTAAATCCACACATCTACCTCCCCTATATCACCTCATCCATCACCCCCATCACCATCTCCATCATCATCAACATATATGTCTTCGTCTTCTCCTCCTCCTCCTCCTGGACTCGGTAGAATTTATGGAGAACCTTATCCTAGTACATGTCCATGCACCTCGTATACCATGTATATCATGTCCCTACACCTATAACTATGGTGCATGTTCTTGGCCATGTTGACCTCCTCCTCTTGCTACTATTGATATACCAAATGTTATGCACACCTCTTTCTACCCTCATAGCACACCTCTTGCTACTATTGATATACCAAATGTTATGCATGTCCGGGAATGGTGACACACATGGGCCTAATACCTACATACCATTCCACATACTCTATTATAATTCTTGGATCCATGAAATAAGATCATGCATCCAAAGACCATGTTAATACACCCCAAAACTACTCCTTACTACAATAGACCAAATGTGTGGCCCAAAATCAATAGTTTCTCATGCCACTCACACATACCACTACCCTTCACCCGAATATCCTAAATCACTCTATTGAAGACAATTTCACCTTTACAGTTAGATTGGTAACACAATGAGGTAAAACTAGATCAACCTAGGATATGAAGAGGTTTCCAAGGTACCTACAGATGATGTTGATGGATTTTGATTATTGTGCTCCATGAAGAATGGATCAAGCTCCTTTCCTATGACTAAATCTGTAATCACAGACACTACACAAGATGGAATTAGTAATATGGATAGGTAGATACATGGAAAAATCCAGCCCCATAAGCTAAAGGACTTCCTTACGTGGATGTCAACCTAATTTTAAAAACATTTAATTTTATTTATTAAAATGAGATATAGTATAATATATATGAAAGTATCTGATCAAATGTCCATCACTTATTTAGTCTATTATAGATATTTATCTGATAATGATGATATGAAAAGAAATTAGTTTATGGATCGAAGTCATAATCCAATTTAGTATCCAGATTCTCAGAGAATTTGGATCCCACTAAACAGGCTAGGTCATCCTCTCTAGAAAAATATAGGCCAGGTTCCTTAATGTAATCATCTATGAAGAAGTATGAAAAACTCCTCAGTGTCGTATGGACATGCAAGATCTAAGTTAGAATATTCAAATCTGATTTCACTCCCCAATTCTGATTCATGTTTGGTTTGTGTGTCTTCAAGGATGTCAAATCCCTCTTCATGTTGGTACTTGAACTAGGCTAGATCAGCTTGGATACACTGCACTTCGTATTAGGCTTCCTAATAAACCTCAATGGCCTCACGGATCTTCTGGGTGGACCCAAAAATGGTCTCTAGTCTGTCGATTAGAGTTGCATGAATGACACACAACTTTAGGTCATGCAATAGATCATATTGTTCCCAGTGCAAAGGATGTTGAACGATTGATAGAGAATTAATGTTGGTGATTGGGTGATTAGGCTCTCTATGGCCATCTAAAATCCATGCTTAACAAATGATTAGTAATACAAAGGAAAAAGTATTTGATAAAAACTTCTAAATGAAATATGTTTGTTAAGTAAATTGAAAACACAATTGATTCCAGTAAACGCAGGTGATTCTGAGAAATTTTAATGCAGACTATTAAAGTGAGAGACTGGATTAGCTAAAGTAAAACTATGATGTTCTAAGAATAAAGGTGAGATTAGAAATGGTTAGACATATATGTTTAAGATGAAATAAAATAGAAATACAAGTCAAAAAGCAAACCTTGGATAATGATGGATGATGAGAGGTTACAAGGGTGGTAGGTGATTGAAAAATGAGCTTGAGAACAACTCTAAAATACTTGATACACGTGAATGCACTTTGGCTAAATGCATGAAGACGCTGAAAATTTTGAATGAAGCCTCGATAATGCTTGAAGATGCTTGATAATGCTCCTGAACTTGTTTGGATGGTCGTGAATGGTCCCGAAGAGAGACATGAAAACTAGTATTTATAGATCACCAAAGTGACCGGGAAATCATTAGCATTTTCAGTTAGTTCAAATTTGGGAGAGATATGGAGGGATAAACCTTCTAATTTGAACTTTGGTGTTATGGGATTTTAGTGGATTATGGTATGATAACTTAGGGATATCGAGATATGTAGTTTAATAAGTCAAGATAGGGATTAAGTTGGTTACAATATTTTTGGTAGGTTCCCTAGTTAAACTAGTGGTAACTAGTGTGAACTAGGTACTTGTCATAGGGATGAGGATAGAGGTGGTTAGGATAGGTATTTAGAATGTTTCCAAGTTTAAACTAGTCGTAACTAGTGGGTCATGATGAGTTCACATGGCGAGGTGTAGGGGTGAAGTGGAATATTTAATTAATTAATTAGCTACGGAAAGGGGAAGGTGACCTAGGAAATGTGAGGTGAGTGATTAAATAATTAATTAAAGGCTTATCCATGTAATTTCATAGGTTTAGGGATGTCTTTTAAATGGTGTGACAAAAATTTAATCAGAGAAATTAAATGGTCGACCTAGGTCATGAAATGGTGTAAAGATGCGAACATATGGATATCTATTAGATTATTTATGTGAGAACAAGGTGTGTGTAGATTTTTGGTGTCTACATTTTCCCCTTTTTGTCGATGTCTTAACAAGGCATTGGACAAAAATGATAGAGAGTGTTTTGTTTGTATGGGTGATTCGGCTATAGCATAATACAAGAAACACAATTTGTTTTCATGTGTTTCATTTTTCAAGGGTTGCCCCAGTCCAAGGGGGTACCAAAACAAAGTGTGCTACTAAGGGATCAACTTGATATGGAAACTAAGGGGTTTACGCCTATAGATGTGTGATCCGTAGAAGAAGGTTAGTTTGACAAGAAATCCAAGTGATGGGGGCCAAAGGGCTCGTATCCCATAGATGTCTGATAAGTCCTGAGAGTTGGTGTTTTTTTACTTAAATGATCCAAGGAGCTTGGTCCTTTGGAAACAACACACTTGTGAAAAAGTGGTGTTTTGTCATGCTAAAAGGTGTAAGTGATAATGGTTATTAAGAACAGGTGAATTGCTATCGTTTAGGGAATCACGCATGATTGGTACTAATCACCGATGATTGAATCGTGGTGAAAATTTGGGGTATATAAATACCCAAGCCCTTTATTTTTTCATTTTAACTATGGGGTAAAAAAGTGACTTGTCGAATTGACTGCGAGCATTTTCAAGGTTTTTTTGAGTATTTTGAGTGATTTGACTTGATGGTGACATCTAGTAGACAAAGGAAACCACCAACAACTAAGGTAAGTCAATTTTCATTTTGTTTCTATGTGATTTTTGATATTTTTAGGATCTTTTTCCATTTTTGACGTGTATGGGTGCCCTAGCCAAAATCGCTAGTGATTGATGTGATCAATGGTGATTCGAAGTAGAATCATTAGCGATTGAGATGAATCGTTGGCGATTCATCTGTGTTTTTGACAATTTTGATAAATGGAAAAAGAATGTTTTAGATGTTGTTGGTGGATCTTGTAGAGATTTTTATATGTTTTTGATATATTTATTGATGATGTTAATTGTTGATTTGTTCATTTTTGTAGGTGGATGCAAAATTGAACATTCCTGACCACATTCCATTTATTTTAAAGGAGGTGAGGACCAATATGTTGAATGATGATTGGGCTCATGTAGAGGCTATTGGTTTCGGTGCTATGAGGCATTACAGATGGATCCATAGATGTTTGGGCTTGATACTGGCATTGCTAGAGAGGTGGAACTTTTCCACCAACACTTTCTAGTTTCATGTAGAGGAGATCACCATTACCCTAGAGGATGTTCACCATACCTTGAGACTACCAATCCGTGGGGAAGTAGTGTATACTATCACTGAGGTAGAGAGGGATGGCATGATGATGAGGTTGTATCTATTGCAGTGATGATGATCGAGAATATCATGGTGGAGGGAGAGTGAGATGCAACTCAGAGAGAATGTGATGATCTGATTGGCGTTTGGGATACCCTCATTATAGAGAGATGGAATGATTTTTAAGAGGGATGGACTGAGGGTGGAGAGAGATACAATGATGGGGGAGTGATATAGTCTCTAGGAACATCTTGTATAGGTCTCTGTTGATAGAGACAAGTATAAGGGGCATAGGGATTCATTGAGGAAGGCCTTGGGGATCACATGGCATTATATATTTGGTGCGGATTTTTCAGCAATGGATCATTCTGGAAGGTAGAGGGAATGTACCTCCTCTCCTAGGATGATTTCATTGGCTCACTATGATGTTGTGCATGCAGAGCAAGAATACTATGTTGATCTGATCATCAAGAACTACCCAAATTCCACTTTGTATGTCGATTATGTGGATGTTAAAGGGGCAGCTATAAAATAGCAAGGCCTAGTTCTAGTGCAAAAGCATCATATAGCCACCTTAGAGGCTAGAGAGATTGGAGGGTGGAGATGGAGGATCTAAAGATGAGGTTGTTGTTACGAGTATTCCTAGAGGGGTAGAGACATAGGTGTTATTGGAGGCACACCTACTCCTGGAGGAGAGGGCGGTGCTATGACAATACTTAGAGATGTGGATTTTACCAGTTGATTAAATGATGATATATGCTCATAGAAGCCAATTTTTTGTATGATGATGAGACATATTGATTTTTGGAATTTGATTATGATGTATATCAAAATTTGATATATATATATATATATATATATATATATATATATATGATGAGTTTATGGTTTATATTTCTTGTGTTATTTTTGTATGCTTTTAATTTAAATGTGCTAGTGTTTTAAATGGATTTTGATGGATATCAAAAGTGTGATTTATATATGATTAAGCACGGTTGAACCTTTAATTGATCTAAATTACTTTGAAATGCAATCTTAAAAATGTGCCAAATGAAAAATGTAACTAAATAAAATGAGGTAAAAATGAAATGATTTCCCCATTATATATTATATTTATACATGAGAGGTTTTGAAAAACTCTCATGATTGTATCCTTATCAAATGTAAAATAAGATTATCAATGGGTAGTTACACAAATCATGATAGAAATGTGGGTTTGAGTGAATGTTGTTTGTTAAGATAACAAAAGGATTTCGTATATGTAGGCCAATGTGGGAGAAAAGGGATCTCCTTTTCAACAAGTTCATAGGAACAATGCCCCAACTTTACATATTATTTCAAAGCAAACTAATTGCGATGAGAAGCTTGCTATAATGGGAAATCTGATCGATGTGGGAAGCTTTCCTAGATGCTTTTGATATTGATGTACTTTTGAAATCTGATCAAAGTGGGAATCCTTTTCACATTAGTAGCCATCCTTCGAGGGTATGTTCTACTTTTGATATTTGACAAGATGGTCGACCTTTGAGGGATCGGTCCATAAATTGACTGGTAGTTGTCCTTCAAGGGAGAAGTCTACTTTTTGATGTTTTTTATAATGATTTAGACTTTGTAAATAGTTTTTATTTGAGGGATCAGTCTATTATATTTTGATATTTTGATAAAAGGATCATCCAAATGATTTTTACATGCATTTTTGAGTTGAGGCCAAGACCCTCATAAACTATTTCAAGAGGTTAGAACATGTACATGACCTACACACATGCCTCATGTCATGTTTTTAGTTGGTACGGAATGGATGGATAAGTGATTCCTATAAAGGAGGATATTTTTTATAATGAAATATGTGATGAACAGAGATGTGATGCTCATATTTAAGGCGTACTTAGGATGCTTTGACGATAGCCACATACTTTAAAATCATTATAATGATATAGTGAAGTGATATGATTTGGATATAGCTATTGTCATGATGATCAATTATTTAACAATAGAAAGACCACAAGTGCGAAGCATTCATAGGTTCCCTTTTAGGTTCCCCATTAAGAGAAGCGAGATGATACACTCTTGACCCATACTTATGAGTAATAATGTATGGATCAATCCAATTGGGGGAAAACTTTCCATTTTTACTCCATTCTAATGTAGTGACATTTTGATTTTCTTTAAGTACAAGATCACCAATTATAAAGTAATGTTATTTGAAATTTTTATTCTATGCTCTACTAATACATTCTTGATAGACTTGATGGTGTTTGAGGTCTGTTAAATGCTTTTCATATAACAATTCAAGTTGTGCTAAGCGGTCTTGGTGACTCTCTTTATCAGGGATGACATCTTTGAGAGATACATGTAGTGATAGAATTTTGAATTCAAGAGGTAGGAAGGCTTCTGAACCATAGACAAGTGAATAGGGCGTAACACCAGTAGGTGTGTGGATGTTAGTTCAATAATCCCATAGAGTAAATGAGATTTGGAGATGTCAATTCTTGCCTATGTTGTCTATTGTTTTCATAAGAATTTTATTAAGTGTTTTTAATAGAGTCCTCGCTCCATGCTAGTGATGAGAAACTAAGTTTGATGTTGAACGTATCACATAGCTTTTTAGCTTCTTTATTTTTGAAGTTTATGTGGGATACCAAACAACATATGATATTTTGAAGTTTGATGAGTTTATGTGGGATACCGAAACAACATATGATATTTTGATATATGAAGTTGATGATGGGTCCTGATTTTTTTGAGGTTAAAGGGATGGCTTCAACCCACTTAGTAAAGTATTTAGTTATTGTGATAATGGAATGATGTTGTTGGGATGAATTAGGATTGATTGCACCAATGAGGTCTAACCGCCATTGAGAAAAAGGCCATAAGTCATGAGTGGGTTGTAATTCTTGACTAGGGACATGAATGAGATCTAAATGGAGTTGGCATTTAACACATTTCTTTACGTATGCACAATAATATTTGGTGATGATAGGCCAGTAATACCTTAGCCATATGACACATTTACCAATGTCATTTCCATTGAAGTGAACCCATAGATTCCATCATGGACCTCTTCTATTTATTTATTTTATTCATGTGATTTAATACATTGTAATAGTATACCGTCAAAGATACGTTTATAAAGGATGTTGCTATGATGAAAAAGTGAGTGACGAGTTAAAGAAATGATCAATTAGCACCATGTGATAAATCTAATGGTAGTTTATAAAATCAACAAGATGATCATTTATTTGTGTGTACCAAAGATCATGTGGATCGTTGCTAATGATGTTAGTGGAAGGAAGCTCATTTTGATGTGAAGGATGGTCCCAATGGTCCAACCGTTGAACAATAATGGAAATTTTAGTTTTATCTTTTGATTTTATTTTTTCAAAAGGGATGAGGGATCCGAGGGATGTCATATTGTCTGTAAACCTATTAGAATATCATGGATTGGCTTGAATGGTATAATGATCAAATGTGCCAAGGATAAATTAAACAACTTTATATTTTTAAAGGATTTCATTTTTACATTGGTATTCTCCTTTGACTTGACTAATAACAAGTTGTGAATCTCCATAGATTTATAGGATGTGAACACCTAAGATAATGGTAGTATTTAGACCCATGATTAAGGCTTTGTATTCTACCATGTTATTAGTACATTCAAAGTTAATTTTGAATGAGAGCAGAAGTGGGATGTTCCAGGGAGGTATGATAACAACTTTGGCTCCTCCCCCCTATTGACATTTAGCACCATCGAAGAAGAGTGTCATTTTGATGGGGATAAAATAATATTCATCAATGTTGTTGTGGATTCTTCGTGGAAATATTCGTGAGGAATTTGATTATCTGGAAGGGCCACTTCAATGAGTTGATCTGTAATGGCTTGACCTTTAATATATTTTGTGACATAATTTTGAGGTAAAATCTAGTCATGAGCATGAGCCATCGAGTGATGTGATCATTACGATAAGGTTTATAATACATGGTTTTAAGTGGATTAAAATTGGTGATACATATGTCTTATGATTGAGGAGATAATGTCAAAGTTTGGAGGTGGTGAAATATAATGCACAACATAATTTTTCAGCTTTAGTGTAGTGTGTTTCATACTCATGGAGTGTGTGGCTAATGTAGTACACAACCTATTCATGACCTTGATTATCACGGTGGGTGAGCATAGCTCCTAAAGCATGTTCTAAAGTGGATATGTATAGATAATAAGGCTCCCATTCACATAGTGGAGTAAGAATAGGAGGTGATAATAGAAATTGCTTTATTTCATCAAAGGCTTTCTCACAATCAGAATCCCATTGAAATTCTACATGCCTACAGAGCTAATGATGAAATGCTTAACAATGGTCATAAATTTGTGATATAAAACGTTGAATTGACTACACTTTACCTTGAGGCTACGTAATTGTTTAAGATTAGATGGTGGAATCATTTCAATGATTTCTCTAACCTTTGTCAAGTCAAATTCAATGCCTCGGATAAATATGATGAATCCTAAAAATTTTCTCGGTGAGAACACCAAAAACACACTTTACAAGATTAAGCCAAAGACAAAATTGGATGAGACAAGTGAATATTAATTTAAGGACGTCAAGATGGTATTTTCATGATTTGGATTTTCCTAGAAGGTCATCGACGTAATCTTTGACAATTTTATGGATGAGGTCATGAAAATATATGTCATGGCACGTCGATAAGTAGCCCCTACATTTTAAGACCAAATGGCATGACATGGTAGCAGAAGGTTCCCTAAGGGGTAAGGAAAGAAGTTTTTGTTGATCGTCGGGGGCGATAAGGATTTGGTTATAACCATAAAATCCATCTATGAAGGAAAGCATTTCATGGACGAATGTTAGGTCGAAAATCTGATATATGTTTGGAAGAGGGAAACTATATTTAGGATAGGTGAGATTGAGATCCCTGAAGTATGTGCATATGTGTATCTTACCCAAGCTTTAGTTACAGGGACGATGTTAGAGACCCATTATGGATAGTCAATGGATATGATAAAGTTAGCAAATAAGAGGCATTGCAACTCTTCCTTAACAAGGAGAGCTATACATGGATACATTTTATGGAGTTTCTGTTTAATTGGCTTAACATCGGGATATGTGGCTATGTTTTGTATGAAAATGTTACGATCAATTCCAGGCATATCACTGTATGACCAAAAAAATATTTGTGATACTTTGTTAAAAATGAAGTGAAATCGTCTAGTTCTTGTAGACTTAAGAATTGGACAACCTTAACTATGCAAGGATTTTGTGGGTTCCCTAAGTTAACATTATGGGTGGATTCGTTAAGAAGATTTGGTGTGTTAGATGGTAGGTATTTCTGAAGGAAGAAATCTTTAACTCCCATATGGGAAAATATATCTTGGTCATCCCGACACTTTGAAGGACATCCACAGTAGGTGAATCCTCATCAACCATTTCTGGCCAAACAAGGGGTAATGATTTAATGGATTGATTGGATTGATAAGTAAGTGGTCCTAAAGATATAACATTGATTAAAAAAAAGGTAGGTAGGATGGATATAGTGTCATCTATGTCTATAGGATCTTTAAGGTTTTTTTGTGATGATGGTACTAGTTCGGAAATGGATGTAACAAGTTTAGATGAAGTCGCTTTGTATATTTGAGAACTGGACTTTTTATAACCTAAGCCACTTTTCTCATAGGCTTTAAGGGAACATGGGATAGCCAAGTCATGGATTCCTTGTTAATAATGACCAAGGACAAAACCTCTCCATGCACAATGATGGAGATACATACGCGTGAAGTTTAAATTGTCGAGATATTTGGAGTTTAATGTGAATGGCATGGCATGTCATGGATTGACAACATGAGATGGAGGATTGTCGAGTCCCCATAGAAAAGGTTAATTTTTAGATAAGTAGGACCATAGGAGATGGCGTTTCCTTCGTTTGAGTCATAAAAGGGTTTTTTTTTGGGACGACCATATGTTTTTGGTGAAGGGATGTAATTAAGCATGAAGAGACGGTATTCCTTGAGGGTAAGATGTTTTATAGCCTCACTGAGAAAGGAATCATTTGGTAGTTTGGAAGAGGGGATAGATGTGCTAGTAGATACCTCATTAGATGGCTTAGATGTGAATTTAGGTACAAGGACATCATTTGGGTGGTACATCATGTAATAATCAACAAATGGGTTTGGATCAGTGGGGATAGTGAAGGTGTTACCCTCATGTTAATATTTGAGACAACGATGGAGAGTGGAAAATGCAGTGCATGGTGCATATCTAAGGGCATCCTACCAACATGTTGTATTGAAACTCTCCTTCTATAATGTAGAAGAGATTCGATAGGGTTTTGACACCAAATTTAAGCAGTAGAATAATAGTGCCTAACGTGGGTGTGATAGTGTCATTAAAGGATCATAATAAGACTTGTGTTTGAGCGATAATAGTGTTGGGTAGTTTAAGTTGGTCAAAAGTAAGGGATGATATTATGTTAATGGTGGAAACTCTATCAATCATGACCCTCTTGATGGAAATATCGTTGATCTGAGCGGTGATGAAGAGTGGTAGGTCGTGGTCCTCTAGTTTGAGAGAGGGAATTTCATATGGTTCAATGATATAGTAGAGGATTATTTAAGAGCACCCATAAAGTTTGTGATAGGAACTAGATCATTGGCTGGTATGACTATGGATTGAAGGGCTTCTATCATAGCTGATTTATGAAAAGGTGACGTTTGACCTAGTTCATAAAGTGACATCCTAAGGGGGATTGGTGTAGTTGCTTGATAATAACCTTCTAGACCATAGTGAAAGGGGGGGGTCGCTGCTTGTATTGTGATTTTGGCTCTAGAAGATGATGTTTGATTAGAGACTTTGGGAGCTAAGGGAATAAATACCTTAGTTTTTTCATATGAAGTTGATAATTCGTGAGGTGGAGGTATAACAATGAAAGTCTTACCTTTCTTAAGCTCAAATGGTTTGTTATCATAATTTTGTAAGCATGTAGTAATAATGTGTACGACATCGACTCGATGATACGACATTTCAGGGATGGATTTTTCAAGATTTGATGATGACGATGTTGATATTGGTGTTGTGTTTGGTTGAGAAGGAAGGAAAAGCAGACTACTAATTTCTTGAAATTTTAAGTGAAAATCCCTATAATCCTCTATGGAATGGCCTTGTGTTTTTTCATAATCACAGAAAACATCGAAGTCATACCAGGTAGGTTTTCATCCTCGATGATCAGACAACTTAGGAGGTGGTAATGTAATAAGTGACCACTGCAGGAGGTCATCTAAGATGGTGGTGTAATGCCCTTAGGTGTAGACATGAATGGGGACAAGGTTGCATCTATATTCTTCTCGAGGGAAAGTGAGATAGATGGTTTAATTTGAGGTTGCTTATTTGTTGGTCATGGAGACTTTCTAGGTGCCGTAATGGATGGAGGATGAGGACCTTATAAGGGTGGTTGTTGGTTTGGATAGTTAGACTGTGCAATGGGTAAAGGGTTAGGACCCAATATAGATGCCTATTATTGGGGAATGATGAGTGCAAGATAGTTAGATTGTGCAATAGACACATGATATGGACTTACTGTAGGGGTGTGATAGGTAGGTTTTGACCCTAAAATTATAATGGACCGAATTCCATGCAAATGGATTTGATCTGGAAAAAAATATTGAGGGATTTTGAAGACCTAAACAATACCTTGCTTATGAGTTCCTTGCGTGGTTTTGGATGAACTAGGTTTGGTTGATGAAGATGCAACATAGTTGGATTTCTTTGAGATTAAGGGTTTTTAGGTTGTTTATCGGATTTGGTTTTTGGTGTAGTTTTGGAAGGCATAAGGGATGCAGGTATAGATTCGGTAATGGCATGTGGCATATATGTGGGAATAGTTTTAGTAACATTCTCAACCAAAAAAGATGCAATAGTTGTAGTTTTAGGCTCGTTGGATACTGGTGTTGGTTCTGCCCATTTTGATTTGATTAGTAATGAGGTAAATTCAAGGATAGGTTCTATCTTTGTTATTGTATTGATGGTGTAGACAACATTTTTTTATGGTTAATCAAGATGAGGGGTGGTTCAGAAAAGGTTACTTAAATATGTCTATATTTTGATTTGAGGGTGCATTTGGATTGTCCAAGTGGAGTTCACCTTTGTTGAATAAGTATTGAAGTATGTCACAGAACGTGCAACACGTTTCATGCTTATGTCCATTAACCTTATGGTATTTACAATAGTCTTTATTTCGGTACCAAATAGGTTTAGATACTGACGTGCCAATGGGTTGAATAGGTGGGAGAAATATCATATTCGACGGTAAGTATCTTGTCAAAAAATACACTATAGGTCTCTCCTATAGGTGTATAGCTACATTGTTGACGAAAGCACTCGGTAGTGGGTTTTTCATTGGGAGAAGATTTCACTACAACAATGTTGGTAGATGTTTTAGACTTATTGAGGTTGGATGTTGTCTTAGACGGAAACTCAACTTATGGTTTCTTAGGATGAAGCTTAACCCAACCATCTTCTAGAGTTTGCGATTCCAACTTATGGGCCATGGTAAAAGCATCATCAAAAGTTTGAAATGATTGGATTTGTAATGTAGATGAGATATGTTTGGTGTATGCACGTAGAATACTTCGATTAATTATGTTTTTGGTAATGAAAAGGATAGTTGATTGATTATGCCCCTCCAATGGGTGATGAAATCAACAATAGATTCGTCTTCAAATTATTTGATGACATATAGGTCATTGATAGTGACTTTATGGGCTATATTTATGAAACACAATTCCAAGAAAAGTTAGCCAATTTGTGCAAAGGAGAATAGAGAATTTTTCGGAATGTTATTATACCAATACAAGGTAGGACATGCAAGGACATGGGGAAGGTCCTCAACATGAGGTCTTGATCATGAGCTATTAGATAGTCGATGTGATGGAAAACACGAATGTGTTTTGGGGATCTTCCTTGTCAGTAAATTTGATGAACTTTGGAAGTTCCCGTGAGGAAAATTTAGTGATCATTGAAAATTTGGTCATATGAGAGCACACTCTTCGATGAAGATGAAGCAACTTCGAGACCGGATATGCAGTTCAAAAGTGCTTCGAGAGGATCAGTTGAATTGGTTGTTGCGCAAGGACAAGCCAAAGTTGGAATGAGGAATGGCTAGGTTGTGAGTATATCCGATAGTCTTGAGGAATTCATTATTGATAGGGAATGTTTTGTTAGGGAACAGTCATTTGGTAAGGGACATTATGTTGGTAGGGGATATTCTATTATGAGATGTTATATTATGGAGTGTTTTATTGAGGCATGTATTGTTGAGGTATATGGTATTGCAGGATGTTTTTGTTGTGGTTCGGATGACATTTTGGGAATTCGTGATTTCCCTATATCTCCCTAAACCATGATAGAGTGGTAGATCATTCCGAGAACTTTCTTGGTACTTAGAACACAAAACAGACTCATATGCTCAAGTTATGGCTACCAAATTTTGGTCAAACTATAGGACTTGTAGGGTCAATTAACCAATGTGGCAAAGACATGTGGTGGAAGCAGAACGAGAGTGTGGAAGAGAAAAAATACAGTTTTTTGATGTTGGTCTTCGAAGGTCGAGGAAAAATTGGCGGACCCCACTTTTTATTGGTCGGGGCCCTCGGCCAGTTTAACACACCCTTTTCATGGAAGGGTGCCTTTGCCACCACATCGATATTTCACCGCGTGGTGGGGACTCAGGCCACCACATGGCCTACCACCATGATGATCGGGTAGTTATACCGAGACAACTCAGTTTCTTGTCATTAAGTTATATATCGCAGGGTGAACTTGTTATTGCATTTGAGTGAACTCTTGGTGAGAAATCCACATAGCTCAGAGAGACATCTATTCAACTCATCGAGTTGATATATTTGCATTATACGGTGAGTTCATTGTGTACATGTCTCATCAAGCTCCTTACTTAACTCGGTCAACTGAGTTCAACATACATCAGTGGGTCTATATTACTTACCACTATATGGCGTCCTCACATTTCCACATGCCATTATATCTCTGGTGGCTTATGTTCAACTCAGCATCAATGGTTCACCATGCCACAAAGGCACCCAACTAGGCATAGAATTTCAAATTATATGCACTATTAAATCAAAATTTGTTGATGGCTTAGCTCTTTCTAATCGCTGGTAATTTCCTATATCTATAATCTATTCATAGATTTATAAATGGGCATTTGTTTTTATATAAACCACTTAAAAAAATTATGATTTTCAAAAATTTAGCCTATCACTATCTATGGTTTAAAAAAAAAATCACTTGTAAAATACGATTAAAATCACAAAAATTAGCCTTGCTCAGCCTCATATGCGCCTATCAATTTCCCCCTACACCCACTCCCAAATCGGTAGTAAAAAGGCCCACCTCGATTAAAGCCACGTGGATATATGGGCCTATAAAATGGTATCATGTGGCCCAAGCCACGTTTACTTAATGTCTTTTCAAGCCTTTATTAAAATGATTCTTCACATTTGTAAACCCACGAATGTGGGGTATTAAAAAGGCCCACCGCCCACATCCGATTAAACCCCACGTGAGTATTAAAAAGGCCCCACCGCCCACCGCCCATTAATAACGATGAGAAGCCGAGCCATTTAAAGGGGAAAATCAAATATTCAAACCCACGAAGTGGGATTATAAATTATCCACTAATGCTATTTTTTAACCATTTAAAATTATAAACAAGCCTTAAGGCCATAAGCTATAAGTGTTTCACAAGTTGCTCTAGACAAGCATATACATGGAGATTTTAAATTCATCAATCGAATGCATGGAATATAAGGTAACTCCTGGTTAAAGTGGATGGGTCAGAAAAATGGTGGAGCCACGTAGATATGTTTGGTGACACATTCAAATTGCAAGGTGGTTAGACACCCATGCAACCATTCTAAGGTAAAATCCATATAAATAGCATTTATAAATTCATATGTAATCAATAGGTATGTGATCATAAAGGGTGGTATCCCTATACCACTATCATTTTGGGTACTCAGATCAGACATGTTCACTGGTATCCGCATATTGATTCATTACTTCATTGTACTAGTTTGCATTTAGAAGCATAATGAATCGGTTCATATGAACCCGGAGACGTAGGCAATGCCAAACTTTGTTATCAAATTCTATGCAGTGTTTATGTGTGTCATTTCACATTGCATTTTCCATTTGACGTTGATAGCATATGTGGAGTATAAAATATTGCAGTGCCTATAAGGGTTCGTGGGTAAGTTCAAAATTTTTACCCTGTTTACGGATCAATACCCGATACTACTAAGGAATGCCTTGTTGATAGGAAATGTTTTGTTGGGGAACGTTCTATTGGTAAGGGACATTCATTAGTAGGGGATATTCTGTTGCTAGATGTTATATTGTGGAATGTTTTGTTGAGGCATGTATTGTTGAGGTATATGGTATTGCAGGATGTTTTACTATGGTATATTCTTTTGATAAGGGATGTTTTTTCGTGGGATATTTTGATGAGATGGAATTTTTTTTGGGAAGCTAAAGACTCGCGAGGGTCAGTATGTATTGATACTATAATGGAACTGATGTATAAGTGAGCAGTTGATAATATCTAAGAGATTGCGAAAGGATATAATAGAAGCAAAAATGATGGGGCTTGTTGCAAAATATTGTGTTGTGGGATGTTTTGAAGAGGTGTAGATTGTGACATGGAGATCATTCGTTGGGATGGTTTTGGTATTTACTATGAAATAGGGTGATTGGTAGCAATAACATTGGTATTGATTAGTGGTGTAGTTGTAGGGATATACATAGTTATGTTTTGAATGGGACTCGTGGATCGACTTGATTACGAAGACACCACAAAGAGAGAAGGCCACATAACTTGATGAAGGTGTTTGTACCTGTGAAGAGCCTGGAGGGGTAGATAAGGAAGCAGTGGTACTACTTAGGGGAGGTGTGGAACCTATAGAAGGGATTAGTGAAGATGTAGATTGTTGGGTAGATGTTTTTTGTGGTGAAATCATGTGAAAGTCATAAATAGGGATTGAAGAGACATCAAATGTCTTAGGTGGAGTGGTAGAAGACTGGCCATTTGATGCTTTAGATTGGTTGATAGGAATAGGGAAGTCGACATTTGAGATTTCAGGTTGACTGAAATTTGACGTTTCAGATTGATTTGAAGTGTATGGGTATAACTATTAAATAACTGGTTCTTGATTTTGATTGATGAGACGTGTAATGGCAGATGAGGGATTGTAGGTGTATGGAATTGGTTGGGGTGTAAATGGTTGTAGTTGAACATTTCTAGCTACTAAATAAGTGTTGAGAGAAATGGGATTTGAATCTAACATTTCTTCAAAAATAGGGTCTCCACTATTATAAAAAGGAGGTTCAGATGCCTTTGGTTGAGGACATGGAGAAAAGAGGTGTTTCGTTTCTTGTGGTCCAAATGTATGAAATATTTTACCATGATATTGATGAGGGGAGTTGAAGATTGGTTGTCTCCTTTCTTCATTATAGTTGACCCCTAATTCATTCCAAGTCTGTTGGGTGTTAGAAAGGGGAGTGGATGTAATTGTTTGATAAAATGGAGTTTGTTGTTACATTGGTGTAGAAAATGTTGTAAGAAATGGTGTAGTATAAAGCGGAACATGTTTTTTAAAATTTTGATTACAAGTTTGTTGTTTAGTACCATGGTAAACAAACACATAAACACAAAAAAATAGCTAATTGAGTTGATTTATAAACAACATGCAAAAGCAAACAAAAGTGTTGTTTTATATTTGTCTTGATTAATTATGAAAAAGTGAAATGTGTAAGATGGTTAACGAATGTCCGTAGGAAATGGCAGTCTATGGTTGGTTTCAAGAAATTTTAAGGAAAATTCCTCGATATACCCGAAGGTACATGAGGCCCAACTTTGTACTGTTGCCGCATAGGCGTGTATATTGAGGCCTCTCACCTCACTTCATGGTCCCATTGTGATAAGGGAGTCGGGTGCTGAGCCAAAATATACCGACAGAAAGGAGATTATACTCGCTAGAACATCGATTCAGTTTCCCTATCATGGGTGATGACATCTTAATTAGTTATCACCTGGTGGGAGTTGTTTGAATGCATTTTTGATTTTGAGGTGATTTGGTTGTGTGGGGGAAATATAAAGTGAATGCAACCATTTAACTTCCCTAATGAAAACTAGATGATCAAGAAGTATGAAATGGTATGTTTTAAGACCCAAAATGAAGTGTTATTTTTGATGAGAGAAGTGAATCAAAATGTAGTATAGAAAGAAAAAGAGGGATTAGTACTTAAAGTGATAAATGCTTCTTTTTAATTTATTTTTAGATTTTTAGCAAATTTTCAAAGAAATCAATCAACAAATCCAATAGAATAGGTTTTCGAAATAGTACCCTACGTATAAGTCAGGAAAAATAGAGAACAAAAAGTAAGAAGTGAAAATTAAAATGTGAAGCTATATATAAGAAAAACACACAGAAAAACGTAGGTGATCGGCCCGATCATAGGTAATTAGGCTAATCGCAGTGATTATTACACAATGAATTAGAAAAATAAATACTATTTAGTTGATGAAATGAAGCAAAGAATTAAGGGATCTGTCCCAACGGGTGTGCCAGAATGTTGATGACAATTTCACCTTTATAGTTGGATTGATAACACAATGAGGTAAAACTAGATCAACCTCGAGTATGACGGGGTTTCCAAGGTACCCATAGATGATGTTGATGGATGTTGATTTTTGTGCTTCGTGAAGAATGGACCAAGCTCCTTTCCCACGACTAAGTTTGCAATCATAGAAACTACACAAGATGGAATTAGTAATATGGATAGGTAGGTTTCTAGAAAATCCAAATCCCAGAAGCCAAAGGAATTCCTTAAGTGGATGTGAACTTGCTTTTAAAAACATTTAAGTTTATTTATGAAAATGATATACAATATAAGATATATGAAAGTATGTGATCAAATTTCCATCAATTATTTAGTCTATTACATATATTTAGCTAATAATGATGATATAAAAAGAAATAAATTTATGGCTCGAAGTCGGAATCCAAGTCAGTATCTAGATTCTCAAAGAAATTAGAGCCCATTGAATAGGATAGGTCACCCTCTTTAGAAAAATATAGGTCATATTCCTCAATATAACCATCTATGAAAAAGTCTAAAACTCCTCCTTAGTGTCATACATACATGCAAGATCTAAGTCAAAATATTCAAATCTAATTTCACTCTCTAGTTCTTATTCAGGTTTGGTTTGTGTGTCTTTAGGATGTTAAATCCTGCTTCATGTTGGTACTCAAACTAGGCTAGATCGGCTTGGATATGCCGCACTTCATAGTACGCTCCCAAAACTCTTTAGTGGCATCATTGATCTTCTAAGTGGACTCAAAAATGGTATCTAGTATGTCAATTAGAGCTACATGAATGACACACAAATCTAGGTTATGAATTAGATCATATTTTTCCCAATACATAGGATGTTGAACGATTGACAGAGAATTGATGTTGGTGATTAGGTGGTTAGGCCCTCCTATGGCCATCTAAAATCCATGCTTGAAAAAAGATTAGTAACATAAAAGGACAAAAGTATTTGATAAAAACTTCTAAATGAAATATGATTGTTAAGTAAACAGAAAAACATAGAAAACACAGGTGATTATAGGAATCGTAGGTGATTCTAGTAAATGCAGGTGATTATGAGAAATCTTAATAGAATGCTAAAGTAAGAAACTGGATTAGCTAAAATAAAACTATGATGTTCTAATAGAAAAGGTGAGATTATAAATGGTTAGATAGATATGCTTAAGATGAAAGAAAACATAAATACAAGTCAAAAACAAATCCGATAACGATGGATGATTAAAGGCTGCAGGGTGGCAACTGATTGACAAATGAACTTTGGAACAACTCCAAAACACTTGATGCACATGAACGTACTCTGGCTAAGTATAGGACGACACTGAAAAATTTGAATGAAGTATGATAACACTTAAATATGCTTGATAATGCTCCTAAACTTGTTTGGATGTTTGTGAATGGTCCCAAAGAGAGACATGAAAACTAGTATTTATAGATCACCAAGGACCGGGAAATCATTAGCATTTTTAGTTAGTTCGAATTTGGGAGAGATATGGAGGGATAAACCTTCTAATTTGAACTTTGGTGCTATGGGATTTTAGGGTATTATGGTATGATATCTTAGGGATGTCGAGATATGTAGTTTGATAGGTCAAGATAGGGATTAAGTTGGTTAGGATATTTTTCGTAGGTTCCCTAGTAAAACTAGTCGTAACTAGTGTAAACTAAGGACTTGTCATAGGGATGAGGATAGAGGTGGTTAGGATAGATATTTAGAAGGTTTCCAAGTTTAAAATAGTCATAACTAGAAGGTCATGACAAGTTCACGTGGCGAGGTGTAGGGGTGAAATGGAATATCTAATTAACTAATTAATTAATTAATTAGCTACAGAAATGGGAAGGTGACCTACTAAATGTGAGGTGAGAGATTATTAATTAATTAAATGGTTATAGGTGTTATGTCCTAGCTTTAGGAATGTCTTTTAAATGGTGAGATGAAAAATTAATCGAGCATTTAAATGGTCGATCTAGGTCATGAAATGGTGTAAAGATGCAGACGGATGTATATATATTACATTATTTGTGTGAGAACAAGATCTCAGTAGATTTTGGTGTCTACACACTTCTAGTTGTCATCTAACCTTGTATGATCTGTATCTCTCCAAAATGTATGACCTAATCCCAATGATGTAATGGAAAATCTCCAATTTCCCCATCTCTGCATCATTTGTAGCCCATTTGTATCACATGTATGGCCTCTATGTAAGCATTTGTAATTGTAAGTCATCCATGAATAATTTGTAAAAATATATGCCTCCTCGGTGACCCTTGTGTTTGCCACCCACTATCTCCCATCCACGCACTATTGGCTCATCAGGAATTTTGTCTCTAAACACACCCATTGGATGACCTACTATGATGTATTCACATGCCTAAATATGCACTAATTTGATTGTACCCAAATTACTCTTAATCCTATATACAATTAGGTGCATATCTTTATATAGGTGTGCTAGTATACAGGCCCACCATAGAAACACTATAGTTGTATCCATATACTCTACTATAAAACTCATCAACCCAAGCTAAAATTGATTCCCATTATTATTAGGAAAAACATAGTCACCGATAAGATCCATCAAATAAATTGACAATCACACTATCTAACTATCTCTCATACACTCTCTAAGGTGCACCACCATACCCTCTCTATGAATTTCTTCTAATCCAAAGAGTCATTGTATGTGAAATTGTATATGGGTTGTACTCCTCTCCCATTGAATTATTTGTCCCTACATTGAAATCCGTGATATGTTGTATACATCCTCCAAAGTAACCAATATCTCCCTAGTAAATGATCTAAAAATCTATGAATTTTTATGTCATCACTCTACCTATGTGGTCAACAAAAAATGATCCAATCTAATATTTGGCATCCATGTAATGTGTGTTAATATGTTTACCTACAAGATCTCCACTAGTCCCATGTTCTCCGATCCGGCCATCCGTCTCTCAAATGATCTAGTCCTTTATGTCGCTCCCACACATCTAGGGCATATAGTCTCTATTACACACATCAAACTACTTTATTAGTTCTTGAAAAATCACTTTTCTTCTAATTTCATCTTTTAAATCTCATACATTTATTCTATTTCATGATAACACACTTATAGTGACGCTAGTGCACATAAGTCAAAGCTATTACATCCACTAATAGGCTAATGCAATTTATACTAAGAGTGCATTAACACACTAACACATCTATTACAATGCTAAAAATGTACACTATACTAGTGCATCCATAGTTACACTAGCACATGCAAGTTAATGCTAGTGCACATTGTGATCTATGCTAACACAACTAATTACATGTGTTAACATTACTTTTATCTTTTCATCATATCTAATAAGCAGTAAATACACTCAATAACTTAATTTATGTCCACTTACTAGAGTGTCATCATCAAAATTTTGACCAAACTCTCAAATGTGATCTATGCGATGAGCTCATGGTGGATATTGTGCCATCTTTCCCAAAATGTAGAGCTAAAAATATATCATATGGATCAAAGGATCTAATAGAAGAAATGTCCAATGAGTTTTATAACCTCCCACCTTTCTATTTAAACCCTTATTTCAAACCCTAAATTATCAATTTGGCATTTTTGCCCTCTAGCTAAAATTCTAAGACCTTTCTTCCTATGATTATTTAAGGCTCTCTCTCTCATATTAAAAAATTCTCCAACACTTTGTTTCATAACCCATCCACTTTAGGGCACACTCCCTTATCATAATCAACATTCATTGAGGCATCTTAATACTTCACCAAAGCAAATCGGGTAGGTTCACCACACTTCCATGTCATATGCTCATTTACATGTGTGTAATATCTTTAAAACACTACTAATTTGGAATAACACTCTAAAGAGGGGAAAATGTAAACACCCTAAAAATACATACATATTTCTAATCATTCATATTCTTTGCATAATGTGTCAAATCAAGTTCTAGAATACATTATAGACCCCTATGAAACCACATCTCACTAGTATTAATTTAATTAATTGTATCATGCATAAAACACACACTTATACTACTGATCTAATTTAGTTAGATAAATAAAATAAAAACTATTTGTCCACTCACCTCCCACTCAACTCCACTTCACTAACTCACTCCACTCAAGTTCTATAAATCTACAAAGGAGGAAGCAAAATTACACGTCAAATTGAATAATTCAAGATCTAACTTATCAAATTCATTTCTCTTTTAATTCTTAACATCCAACCGCAAAGACGAAATCAACTTGATAAATTAAAAAAATGCATTCATTTACATGCAACTTATTGGAAGCTTGATCCATAATTAATGGCCTCTAATTCATCTATAAATAAGAGGCTCTTTCCTTCACAATTAATTTCTTGGAAGCTTAAGGAATTTGTATATCCACTCTTTCAATTTTCCATTTTAATTTAACACCATGAAGTTTCCCATTTGATCAACAAATCCATCTATTTCTCGTAGCACATCTTTCTTCCATTTGGAATTAATATTGGAGCATCCAAAAACAACTCATCAAAGGAGATTCAACAAGTGTGGTACTTCATTCCACACTTCAGCCATCTCATCCGAGGTTACAAGATAAAAATAAGAATAATTAGGTTTGTTTGTATTACTTGTCTCTTTCATTATTTAATTTTTTTATATACAAACCTAGATGACATCAATGATATAACATATAAAATAAAAACACATAACAATTATTACACACATAAGATACAAAGATAGAATATCAAAACAAATAAAGAAAACCCTAGGATGATCAATTCCATGAGGCTAAATGAGTATTTAGAATATTACAAATAATTCTGGTTTATCCATAAATGAAGCCTCATTCTAGTTAAAATTTGAATTGATTTTACTAAAGGAAAATACCACTTGTTGAATATTTACACTTAGAGGTGTTCCTACAATGATAGGGAACATTGTAATGGAGTGTGTTATTCAATTTTATTCTCGAAATTGAATTTGAATTTCATTTTATCTTCATGTGAAAATTCATTCATAAATTTGACTTTTATTGGAGTGTCACTTAAATAATTTTGTTTCCTTTTTCTATGAGAAGTAATAACTTGGCCATTTAGTAATGTTCGAGTATTTTTCTTCAATAAATATTTTTAAGACCGATACAATCATGCATAGCTAAATGATTTTTTTCTCATAAATCAATGGAAAATTGATATGGAATTTAATGAAGTTGTTGATTAAAGAGGCATGTAAAAATCAAACCTAAAACTTTGAAATTGATATCTATTGGTGTGTTTAATATAAAGGTACATTTATTATAATATTTTGATTATATTATATTTATTTTTAATTTTACTTTTTGTATACTTATATTAACCTTACGTAGTTAGTGATTTAATAAAAATTGAATTAAATATTATTGCAGAGTAACTGTTGTAATAAATGATATATAAATGCTAATGTACATTAAGACTTAAGTAAATAATCATGTAGAGTGTGAAATCCTAAGAAAAAGAGGCAGATAAGATTATTTAGATGATATCCATCAAATTTAGAAGTATCTAGGGAAGGGTGAAGTGATGAATAGGATAGAAAATGTGTCGTAACCAAACTCTGTAAATTCTAGAATTCACGAAAACTACTGACATGGGCACTGGCGCTGATGATCGGATCTAAGTTCATGTGGTCTGTGTAAAAGCTCATGATCTATTTTTTTATATCACAAGGGTTTGAAATTTGTTTTCCTATCGATCACCCGATAGTCATTCTTGATCACCGAAGTTGCCTATAACCTATAAGAAATAATCTCACCTGCAAATACCCCTAAACCACATCAAACCTAAAAGGAAAATACATAATGGGGAGTCGAATAATCCCAACACCACCCCAAGAGTGAACTTACAACCAAGAATCACACTACATATCATACTCCATGTAGTTCTCATGTGTGTGTGTGTGTGTGTAGAAATGATTCCCTAAGAATCCCATGTGTAAGATGCACTAGAGAGTGGGCTAGGTTTTCTCAATGATGCAAATGTGTAGATAAAATAGAAAAAACTTCCCCTTCCTATGTTTTGTATGTAGAGTATGTAGTCCTTGTCCCTTGAATGGATTCCTTGGAATGTTTTTGTGCCTTTTGAATGCAATATTAGGTGACAATAGTAATGTTTACTATTTGTTCTTCATTTTGAGCTCATAACTATGTATTTATATGATTCCCTTATTTGAATTTTGTAATTGACAATCGGAAGGTCAAACCATAAGTGAAAAATATATCAAATAGATAAAAGAGACCCAAAAAGAGTGAGTAAGGTAAGAAAAGGTCAAGGGCTCCCAAAGGGATAGGAGCACCTAGGTTCTACCGTCCTAGATGGGTGCTAGAGTCGAAGCTACAAAAGATGAATGAGTTAAGTTATGACTGGGTTATAGGTGTGTAAGGCCAACTAGAAATTAAAAGACAAAGAAAAGAGGCCAAAGATAGTTTTCAATCACTAGTTTTATTGCTTAGGAATCATGTAAATGATAACATGCTTTTAGGACCTAGAAATGTACCCAAGTGTGTGATTTTGTGTCTACATTTTCCCCACTTTATGTTTTTGAGTGAATACTTGATAACATAAAGTAGTTTATAATTTGTGTACATTATGATCCTATAGATAGTGTAGTTGATAGCGTGCTGTGGATAAGTGAAGTGTGAAGTGTGGAGACTAGGAAAGGAAAGTGGCCCTAGGGGTGAAGTGTATGTGTAGCTTGTACTTGTTGTGCTTTTATTTGCTGATGTAGGCTATTTCTTGTTGTGTGTTAAGGGAAAATGTCAAACCTATAAAAGAAGAGTAAAATAAGAGTCACATTCCTGTATATGAAAAATATGAGTAAAGTATGTAAAAGTGTGTAAAAGTATTTAAAAATGTAGTGATAAAGGAAAATGTGCATCTATGTATAAGAGTGTAAAAGATAGAAAAGTGTCCTAAAATGTTATGGAAAGTGAGTTTTTTGGGTGATATCAAGATAAGAGCAAGTGTTAGGGGATAGGTCTAGTTTTAGCCTCCTTTCATGAATCTACCCCAATAAGAACCACTGTAAATGGTACGTATTTATTTTTATGGATTGAAGGAGATAGAATACATTATGTGATTAGAGGCCAGTTCCTACTACTTTATAACTACTATAAATAATTTTGTAGACTATGTTGATATGATACAATAGTTTTGTGTGTCCCAAGGACATTAACACCTAGGGGAGGAAAAAGTTCCTAGATGTTGGGTTGAAACATTGACTAAGTACTAACAGAGCACATGGAACAATAATGCACAACAAGCGGGGCACGTGAATGCGTGCAAGATCCAAATGTCAAGTTGTGTGCCTAGAAATTCTAAATTCAGGACTTAGCCAATTTTTCATATATGGGATAAAAATAGAAAAAGAGAGTTGGAAAAAGTAAAGAGACTTAGTGACAACGAACGTCTATTTTTGGGATGAATTACATGCAATGTAAAGATGAAAATTCATGCATGGATCGATCTAATAATAACATTAAATAAGAGTTTATTTATAGATTTAATTTATTATTAGGCTTGTTAGGAAATCATGCATGCTTTATGGATGATTTTATATGAGTACATGACTATTTTTAGCATGCATGGGTGGTGAAGGGAAAGTCCCCACCCCTATATATAGTTTTGAAACTCATTTTATCGAAACCCATGTGATGTAATAGAGTTATGCTACTCAAGTATATTCACATGCATGACTCTTAGGTGACTATTATTATGTATTTGTCTTCTATTATGTGATACTTTTGTTATGAATGGATAATTGTTGATGGATTCTGGTAATTAATGTGTCTGAATATGGTGTCCACATGGTGTAATTGATCTTAGTAATTATCTAAATAGTTATGTTTCCTTATTACATGTGTTTCCTTTATAATCCCATGATATGATGTTTATGATAGTATGCACTTGAATGCATAATTTAGTATTGGTTAACATGGTTATGCTTGCTAACATATTGAAAAAATATGAAAAGGAGGGACCTTGTAGGATTCACACACTTTGAGTGAGCATTCACATATGTTAAGATAGGTACCAGCGTGCCTAGGAAATTAAGGAGAAATAAGAGAATACATTTTGGTTCTGTTACTGGGACCTCTTCTCAAACTATCTGTCAGGATGTTGCAAGAAGATTCATATCAATTGAATCATGAGAGCATTGAAAGTTGGGTAGAAGACGGATAAGATAAGTTTTCATGGAGATATAGTACTAGACCTAATTTCAATGAATGCCACTGGGTGCAAGACAAAATTTATGATGTGCTTTATTATACATTGTTCTGCATCTTTCTACTAGAGTTGTATGAGTGGATAATAATGTATGTGTTAGGAAAGTGTTAGAGTTATAGGACAAATATTTAGATGTAGGAAAATTACCAAACTTTGTTTGATGTTTATGTGGACTAGACTAGGGTTGTAGATCGTTGGTGGGCTAGAGTGTCACACAATTATACATTGGAGTACACTATTTCTACTTATATGTGCCTAAAGGAGGAAGATGAGTTTCAATTTTTTCATGATCCTGAGAGGATCATATTTGTGCACTATACCTTTGGCCATTAAGATCCTGATCATAGAACTAGATTTAGAGTGTCTCCCTATTACTAGCTAAAATTCCTCCGCGCATAGGGGCAATAACAGGTGTGGTAAAGATGGTAGACTTGGAGGAAAAAGATAGAGAGAGGAAAGACATATCAAGTTTAATAAAGAGAGAGAGAGAGAGGGACATGACACATAAAAGGGAAGTTGCGGAGGAAATGGAGTTAAGGATAATGATGGCTTACAAAGGTTTTGAAGCTCTTTTGGAAGATGAGAATCCGTAGCATTAAATTATCCCCACATTGGGTAAGCATGACAAAGAATCCACTTAAGCTTCATATGAGAGCACGTCAAAGGAGAGCATGAGGGCCACATGAACGCATTTGATTCCACGTAGCCACCTAGCCTTTACACTCAGTTTTACTGATCAAGTATTCATTGAGAAGAAGGATAGTGTAGGTAAGCAAATAGAGACAGGTAGATATCATTTTCCTATGAATTCATAAGTGCATCATACAACACATATACCTATGGCAGTGTAGGTAGCGTGGGTTTTTGGAAGTTTGATTATAAGGTTGTTTTTAGGGGTGTCATCAAGACAAAACATGGGTGCATAAACAATTAAGGCTAATTCAGTGAAGTTTTACAACCATAAAGTCGGTGGTGTCCAGTTCAAGACTATAACTAGGACGCAAGGGAGTACATCACTAGGATAGCCCATAGCCCACTATAGGGGTATGGGAGGATCAGTGGATCATGTGAATCAAGTGGATTAGGTGGATTAGGTGGATCCGTAGGAGGTAATAATGGTGGAGGTTTTGGTTCTAGATCTAGTGCACAAGGCACACATCCCCAAAAAATACCACATCAACCTCAAAAAGTTTACTATGATAGTTCACTCCGATTTTTAGAGTATAGAGGTATTAAATATGCATTAGAGAATGTGTACACATGTGAAATATTATGGCATGCTAAAGGAATTACGGCTTTAGATAATAAGGAAAGTCAATTTTCCATTACTCTACAAGGGCACACACATAACTGGTATAGAAATTATGACCCACATCAAACTATAGTAGAATATGATGCTTTGTGCTTAGTGTTTCGGACAAGTTTCATATTCCGAGTTTAAAAAGTAGAGAATCAGTGTGCTTAAGGATATTAAGTAGGGTTTAGTTAAAAGTGTGAGGGAGTATAATGTGTGTTTCAAGAATTCATTGTCCAAATTGTCTTATAATATTCATCCCAGATAGCATGTATAGTGGTTTTTTGGAGGGTTACTAACTTTGTTCCATAAAACTTTATCCCATAATACATATATTGACCCATGTAAGGATTTGGAAATAGCCATGTATGCCAAGGTTTCTATAAGTGTTTACACTGGTGTGAGCCCATTTTTAGAAGTGTAAATAGTCGCTATGGAAAAAATAGTTATAAAAGCTTTCTGCTAACTTAGCTCATGAGACACACATTGGTATATGGTTCACAAATTGTGAGGTAGAAGGACATACTAAATATAATTTCACATATAAGTCAATGCATATGTTATTATATTACAAAGTCTATCACGTGAACCATGATGCTCATGATTGTCCTCTTTTGTAGTACGCTATTCAAAACAAGGTGTCCATGTATTGTAATATTTTCGAGACCCATACTCACGAAACCACGATTATAGATTGAATGATCATATCCATGAAGATATTAAGAAAAGAGTATGCCGCTAGTGTGGCTAGCAAATCACAAAGAACACAAAGGCCATAACCATTAAGGGTGCAATAATGAAAATAATAAGAATCAAGGCTTCAAAGGAGGATATCAAAGTTGTGATCTTGGAGGAGGTGGTAGAGGTAGATTCACGTGAGGAACTTGTTATACTTGTGGATCCCTTGATCATTATCAATGTGATTTCCCTCAAAATACATCTTTCTCATGGTGTGGAAAACAACATAAGTTAGAGGATTTTCCGAGTTATATGAACACATGTGTAAGACTTAGAAGAAGGAAAAAGGAATAGGGATGATTAAGGTAGAGTGCACCATTGCTAATTATGGATGCCTAAGAAGACACCTAATCTCAAGTTACAAATAGTAATGGTTATTACATGCGTTGAGGTTACATACACACGTGAGTTGTTGAAAGACAAACCACTTATCACAAGGGAGGAAGTGATACACACTAGGCATCCAGATACTACGCACTAGAAAGAAGTCTACCAAGAAACCATGGGATTCATCAAGGAACTTAAAGGAGAAATGCAAAGATTAAAAGATCGAAAAATATGAGATAGCATGCAAAGAATGTGGAGCTCCCGTAGAATGATGTGGATGACTTTAAGGAGGTATGTAGGATGCTACACTAATATAATATAATTCCTTTATTAGGGGAATGGATACGAGAAAATTTTCCATGTGTTGGGTATGACTACAAGAGACATATACTTCATGAAAATCTACTACCTAAGAATCATGATTTTGACCAGGAGATTACATTAATTGTTATAATTGATGGGTGGTTGTTACACAATATTCTAATTTACACAGGTACATAAGTGAATGTAATGACTCTAGATGCTTAGAAATAAATAGGTATACCACAATTGCAACCATCTTCAAATGTGTTTTATATGGAAAATAAAACTAGGGCTATGCCTATCAAAGTGTTGAAGGATTCATTTATTACCATTAAGGGAGCTAAGTTTATTGGAGACTTTGAGGTACTAGAACTTGTTGAATAAAACAACTTACAATGTTATTTGACAACCTTGATGCTATGCTAATAATGTTGATATGTGCTTTAATAATCACTACATTAGTTTTGAGAATGTTGAGGAGTGGATAACCACACCCCTACATGATAAGAAGGGAGAGCCTTATGTTGAACCCTTGAGTGAAGAATAAATTAATTGAATATATGTGTAGACAAAGTGAGTGATCTAGAAAATTTAGAACCATCCAAAGAAGACGTGCTTTAGTGGGAAGACATGCAATCTATAAGTGACACTAACTAGTGTCGATTGTGATAATTGGGCTCATGGAATATATGAGATGGTTGAGTGTGAAGTCAAAGGAAGGGTGAAAGGTATGATTCGACTACGCATGGTAAGGATGTTAGGATATAATTGTGTACCAAGGTATACTTGTGAAGGTAACCTCAATGCTTCTTGCATGCCATGGATACTCAAAGGGTAGGATGAAGGGGATAAAAGAAACATTTTGGTCTAACCATTATGTAGTAATGCAATGCGCTGGTGGGAAACACATAGAGATGGCCTTTTGAATGGCGAGAAGTGAGAATATCCTTTTATACTAGGTTTACTTAGAGCAATGTACCTACTCAAACATGTAAATTTCATGGGAAGTCTCCTACCTCTCATCACATCCATTAATGTGAGAAATCATGGGCATAAGGAAAGGATGCCTTACCGCCATCACTTTGGGTACATAAGTTCTACCCCACATTGTGTGGCTGGGCACGTGCATGGTATGTCCATTCCGAACTAAAAATGGAGACCACGAATTGGTAAGAGATGAGTGTATTTATGATCCAAACTTTTAATTACTTTTCTACTAAGCCTCCAGTCCATAAAGCATTACAAATCATGAAACTCCTTACTTTGGGAGATAGCTCGAAGGTTAAAGAGCTCATGTTGGATTTGTTTAGGGAACCTGATCTTGAGGTTTGCCTTGATCTTGAGGAAATAAATGAAGAAGAGATGGTCCACACATGGAAGGATAAAGAAAAGGGAAAATTGGTATATATGATAGATGATGATGAGGTTGACAACTTGGATGTTGACAATACTAAAGGTACAAGTGAGGTAATGGACACCGTAGATGAGAATTCATAAGCGTATCATGCTCCTATGAAGGCAAAGAAGGTTAACATTAGTACAAATGTAGAGCCTAAAGAGGTCATTATTGGTGATTATTGTTCAGAGCAAGAAGTAATGAATATTATTGAATTCTTATGCAACTTTCAAGACTTATTTTTGTGGGGCTATCATGAGTTAAAAGGGGTACACCATTCTTTAGGTGAGATGAAGATCAAGCTGGAAGAAGGTGTGCACCCGGTTAGGAAGAGGCCTTCTAGGATGAATCCTAATATGCAAATGAAAGTAAAGGATGAAATTGACAAGATGATCAAGTATATAATAATTGAGCCTATTGAAGAATCTGAATGGGTTAGCCCTATGGTTATAAACATTAAGAAGGAATGGAGGATAAATATTTGTGTGGACTAGAAAGAACTCAATGATTCATGTGTTATATATATTTTTTCCACCCAATTCATAGAAGATATTCTTGAGGAAGTTGTGAGTTGAAATATATTCTTTCAACGATGAATTTTCAGTTATCATCAGTGTTTGCATTGTGAAAGGATATCAAGAAAATATATCTTTCACCAAAGAGTGTGGAAGATTTACATATATAGTTATGCCTTTTGGATAGAAAAATGTGCCGAAGTGTTCTCGCATTATTGATTTGTAGGCATTTAAATATTTTATTCATAAATTATTATAGGTGTATATGGATGACTAGATGGTGTATGGCTTAGTCAAAGATCACTGTGATAATTTGAGTCTTATGTTTGAGAGGTGCAGGTAGTTGAACATCTCTCTCAACATTAAGAAGTGTATCTTTGCTACACCTTTTGAAACTTTACTTGGACACATATCTGCAAGGAAGGATTGTTAGTAGACCCAACTAAGATAGTTTGATATTGGGTTTGGAAGAACCTAACAATCAAAGTGAGGTGCATGGATTTCTTGGACATATAGGTTATTACCGAAATAATCAAAGGCTATGTAAAGATTTCCGCATCCTTGGAATAATTGTTCAAGGATAAAGCAAAATTCTATTAGGGTGATGTGCAACAACATGCGTTTTAAACACTAAAGGAGAAGTTGAATACTACACCTATTTTTCAATTTCCTTCGTGGATAAACCCTTTCATGTTAAAGGAAAATAGTTTTGAAGGGACTATACCTCAAAGGGCTCAAAGCTAGATAACAAAAGTGAGAAAACAAAGGTGCAAAACAACTAACCTAAGAGGGCTCATGCCTCAACAAATTAGAAGAAAGGATCAGGTCTGAATCCAAAAAGTATCGAATCAAAAAGAAAACCCATTATAATATCTCCACCAAAAATAGCTCCAAGTTTATCAAAGAACTTCGAGCCAACAGACGGACACCAAAGACTCCGTTACTTGGAATCTTGGTTTTGATAGCTCGAAAGTGACATAAAGAAGGCAATGGTTGTGGCACGAGAAGAGTCTTTCAGATCCACCGAGCAATTGCTATATCCCTTTTCTTGGGGCCCCAAATGTCTTCATTAATCCCACTTAAATGCATACAATATGAACATGTTGTTCAGATAAATACTTTTAAGAGCTATTGAAATTTCCCATTCCGCCATCATTTTCTAATATTCAGATCATCATCACTTTGTAGTATTCCTTTTCCCTTAGCTTTTTCCATATTTTTGATTTGAGTTCAATCACTCATCAAATCCTCCTCCTTAGGTTCCTCCATCGGTTGGCATAAAACCTTTCATGTTAATGTTGATGCCTCGATACATAGTCTAGCTCAAGAGAAGGAATTTCCCATTTACTTTGCAAATTTTTGTGAACTACATAACCAATGAGCGTGAGGATTTGTATATAATCTAAATGTTGCACAAGTTTAGAAAGTACTTGTTGGAAAAACTGTTCATTTTCTAAACAGATCATATGCCACTCAATTATTTGGTCAACAATCCTATTTTTCAATGGTGCACATGTAGATGGATACTTTAAGTTTTGGGAAACCAAGAAAGAGAAATTCAGGGCCTGATCATTTATCAAGGATAAATTCTAGCAAGGATGTGTAGATCATTGAGCATACAATTCTAGATGCACAAATTTTCGAGTTAAACCACATGCCCAAAAACTTAGAGGATATTGATGTGTTTTTATGCACTTGGTAGGCACCTAAAGAAATGAAAACATTGGAAAAAAGCATCTTGTTATACGTGTAGTGCCTTATTAGTTGATTGGTGGAGATTTATACAAGTTGGGCTGTGATGAAATTTTATGTCATTGTGTTCTAGAGCATGAGCGTGAGGCTATTATGGAAGAATCTCATGGTGGGATAACAGGAGGGCATTATGTTGGTGATGTTATAGTACACAAAATTCTAATGGATAGACTTTGGTGGGATACTTTTTATAAGGATATAAAGGAACATGTAAGTGATTTCATTTCAAAAGTGGGAGATTGAATTTGTAGGTCCTATTTCCCCACCCGCGTGTAGAACTAACATGCGCTACATTATTATTTTAACAAATAATCTGAAAAGGTGGGTGGAGGCATCACCTAAAAAGGATTGTATAAGAACTACAACAACCTAATTTTTATGGGATAATATTATTAGTAGGTATCAAGTGATAGAGGAACTCAATTCCTTAATGAGACAATCGGATCCTATTAGAAAAATTTATGGTGGCACACCATAAAACTATTAAATTTAGATCATTTTTATAGATGAATAATGCACAATATTATTCACAGAATAATGATCTTCTTATTAATTCATTCCGGATGATTTAGGGAACATTACATAGGATATTATATAGCCATATCAATAGGAAAACAAATACCCTACAAAATAAGAACCCATACAAAAAATAACTTTGGGATAGTCATGTGTAATAACAAATAACAAATAATAACCCATATTAATATATTTTGGGTATATCTTACTAATCACCTACTAACCATATTTACTAACTACCTCAGTAAAGATATATTTACCACATGTAAATATTATTACCCATATCAACATTATTTTTCCTAACATTCCCCCCCTTAATGTTTACATGGTAATAAAATAAATTTCACACTTCCTCTGCAGCTTGTCACCCGTGCTTTCTCATGATCTTAGCACACACTCAAAATGAAGGTAGAAGAATGAACACATCAAATTATTATCAACCATGCATTGTTAGGAACACATGATGACTAACGAGGATGGGAACACACTCAGGAATCATCTGATTATCAACCAATCACTCTATGGAACACATCTGACCTAGAAGTGTGGGAACTCAAGCAGGAACACATCTAGAAACCTTCAATGGTTTTCTAGAGGCTAACCACAAACCTAGGTCTAAACAAGAACACACCTGACTATTCAACCTGATCAAGACTCATGATGCTGCATTTCATTGTGCTATCTTTTCTTCCCTATGTTATTACATTGGGAATTATGTAGGAATAACCACACACACATGAACATGAATGAACGTCATCTCTTATTTTTCACACCACACTGAAAATGTGAAATCGACACCACACAACTGAAAAAATGAAAAACAAATACTCACACCAAAAAATGTTCCACCACATATCTCTGAAGCCACATCATTGGTGACTGATGAGAGGTCGCTGGCTTGTCCTCCAATCCTCCATCCTCCTCCAATTGTTTGTTTCTTAGCTCAACTAATTTTGTCTTAGAGGCTCATTTTTTTTTCATACTTTTATAATGACTCAATTTTTTTGAAATATTTTGACAATAGACATTATTAATAACATCAAACATATAAATTGAGACAAAAACAACACCTTAATGAAAATCAACCAAATAATTTTTATTGTTCAACTAGTCATAAGACCATTGACCTTATAAATTAGATCTTATACCTAATATACTCGGAACACCTATCTTGATATTAACAATACCAAAACTAAATACAACTTAAGGATTTAAATGCCAAATCAATATTGAGAAGACCACGGGAGAATTGCACATGCAACATGTAGGTTCCAAAGTTGTATGACTTTGGTAATGGTAGGGCCACAAAATAAAAGGAAAAATTTTTTAAGTTGACAACTTCTTGTGACATATATTCTAAGCCATGTGTCCGTAGGTCTATCAAAACCATAAAGCTCATGCATGGCTCACACACACAATGAAAAGCAGGCATAGATATGTTAACAGCATGAATGTTGGTAAAAGTTATTAATATCACCCAAATTGTGAAGGAAATTGATCTTTTGTAATATCATGGACCTCCCAGTCAATGCTTTCCACAAAGTCATTGGATTCTTGGATATCTATAGGTAAGAGCTTGGATTATATTTTCCAATACGTGGATACACACCCAAATTAGACTATTGAAACTACATGTATGCAACCAACTCTAAATTTTATTTATTTATTTATAGTTATCCAATTTAACAATGATCACGATGAGAGGGGTATCAAATCTTTGATACAAGAACAAGAAAACTTCAATGCAATATTCTTTGTTCAATCAAATACAATGTAGCATATGAGCCAAAGTAAAATTTCATGTGCATGAATAGATAGATCTAGGTATTTGCATACAGATTCTCCAATGTTGCATGGGTGATAGAAAGAAATTATGTGGCAATAGAAATTGAATCAAGTCTATAACGAATGAATTATAATGCAGCCCTATCAGACAAGTCTAACAAATACACAACTCTTGCCACTCAATATATCATGTCCAATTTTCCTTATTAGCTGGATTGACTTAATCAACGTGGAAAACCAAGAAAAATTAGATGCATCATATTTTTACGCTAATAGCACATACCTCAACATATTATAATTTCTTGGGCTCGATTGATAATTGAATTGTACCTATGGATGCTGCAAGTTACTGAAGATGAGTGTCTAAAAAATACTCATGAGCATGGATCTACGCACTTGAATGATGCTAAGATATACATCATCATCGCAGTTGTTATCTCCTTAGGATCCCCTTGTTTGTAAACCTATGCTTCCATGAATATAATAAAAAAATAATTTGTTATATTTTACACTTCTAATTCCATTGTCTCTTAGTATTAATCCAAAAAAATTATTCAATACTCTCACACATTATTCAAGACTATCACTCTAAGGCCTACTCAAATAGACCCGATCTCATACCAAATATTAAATTTGGATTAGTTTTAGAGATGAATATGCACAATATCATTCATAGAATAATGATCTTCTTATATAGCCATATCAATAGGAAAACTAATACCCTACAAAATAGGAACCCATACAAACAAATAACCTGAGATAGTCACGGGTAATAACAAATAACAAATAATAACCCGTATTAATATATTTAAGGTATATCTTACTAACCACCTACTAACCATATTTACTAACTACCTCAATAAAGATATATTTACCACATGTAAATATTTTTACCCATGTCAACATTAATTTTCCTAACAAAAACAAAATCCCTATCACCCTTAATCAATGGTATTACAAAAGCTTTTAATAAGATGTTGGGGTAGAAATTGACAAAAATATTTGATATTGGAAGAAAATATTGGGATGATAAAGTGTTAGCTATACTTTAGGCATACATGACAACTTATAAAAGGATGAATAAGGAAACACCTTTTCAGTTGTTTTTAGAAGCTGTGGGGTATTACCAGTTGAATTTATGTTACCATCCCTATCATATTGCATGTGCATGTGGACTTGATGATGAACAATCTATTAAAGATTACATTAAAAACTAATGCAGTTAGATGAGTCGCGCGTCATTGCATGGTGGAGCTAGAAGATTGAGAAGGTACGATAAAAGGCATGGCATGATATGCACATTAAGAACAAGACATTTTAATTTGGCAAGATGGTACTTCTCTATGACTCCAAGATTGTGTGTGACTCGAGAAAATTGAAGGTTCATTTGTGGGGACCTTTTGTAGTAACCAAGATACTTAAATCAGGTGCTTATCAGCTGTAGGCATTGGATGACACCATGTTTCTTGGTTAATTCAATGGGAGTAGGATGAAGCCCCACTTTAAATAAGTCTTATTAGTGTTTGTAATAAGGAAATATTACCACTTATATTAGATTTCCCTTTCACGTGTTTACTTTCAATCATTGTTATGATTTGTCATTTTAGTTCTTTGTTTTGTTGTAATAAGCATGATTCTATGTAGGAATTTTATTACTACCTATTAAGTTCATGTGCAGAGGACCATGCATACTTTTAGGGTGGGGTGGATCATATACAATTTGGTGAATTTGGAAAATTTGACATAGGTTTTCCTCTGAAGGATTGGTGCGAGTAGGAGAGAGGTGTAATAGGTGCTAGGAATGAAGGTGTTTCTAAGGAATTTCTCAAGATGAATACCACACGTGAGAAAATGTTCACTCAATGTAATGCGAGGTAGGTAGCGGCATATTGAAATACTTATCATGAGGTGTAGAGGATTATGTACTTTGGCGCATGGAAGCACACGTAAGGAGGTTTGTGGCCAAGAAGTAGTAGGTGCACTAGAAGGTTACAATCAAGGCGTGGAAGAAAACAACAAAAAGTGTGGAAAAGTAGAAAAACATCATTAAATATGAAGTACGGTGGTAGGTGAGGAGTAATTAATGTGGAAAAATTAGAAAAAACTATAAAAGGGGTGCATGTGATTTCATTCTTACCTTGCATGTTTGAGTTTTTGAGCCTTTAAAGAGTGAATTAAAGAGTGAATGAGTGTGAAGTGCAAGTGAAAATAGGAATAAAATTGAACCAATTGATTTTGGTCATGGCCGTGGTGGAGCTCATTTGTGAGAAGTGTTGGAGTGAGTAGAAGACATGTAAAGAATAGGGTTCAAGGAGCTAGGGTTTCAGAAGAAGAAGTTACAACTAGGGCATACAAGTTTGAGGTTACAGAGGTAGAAGAAGGTATAAAAATGTGAAGGAAAAAATTTGAAAGGTTGAAATGGCACCAAAACAAGCACCTACAATAACCACAAGAGGTAAGAAGAGGAACAAACCAAAGGTGAAAGTAGAAGACGCACTAGAAGAAATATTTTCTAAAATGCAGTATCCCAAGGGCATCATTATAGGGGACCTTTGGGAGTCCCATGTAAGAAAAATTAAGGTAAGTGAATACAACCACCACACCAATATGAATAAGGATTAGATAGAAAAGGAACTGGTGAAAAAGACAAACTTACACACTGACAATGACAAACCCATATATGATGATGAAGGATATAAAACCTTGGAGAAAGCTAGAGTCTTGCAAATCTACGAGTTACCATAATTTGGAAAATTAGAAAGAATCTATCATTGGTTGATGTCGAGAGTCCATGATGAATTTTTATACTTTGCGAGGATGTGAGTACGTATAACTGTTCCTTTGATTAGGATACTTACATGATTACAAAGCTCCAATACTAAAATTTCCAAAGTGATATAGACAATAAAGTATATGTGGAGGCCACTACTTGTTGAGCTAAATTTTATAAAAGGATGGCACATGATGGATGTGTTAAATTTAAATGAACCCGTGGTCAAAATTATGGCACACCTCTTGATAAAATTTAATAACCAGAGCGTTGGGGCCAGGTGAATAAGAAATGGTTCCATATTACAAAGAATATGACAAAGGATATTGTTTACAACCTCGGGAAATTCATAGTAAAAGGCATCATTGAGAAGGCACATAAGGCTGAAAATATTAGCTGGGGCATGATCCTTATGTTAATTATATTTACGATATTTTGGTACCGGATGGCCCCAAATAAAAATGTGTCGACTCGCAGAGAAGAAGTCACTAACTGAAATTTTTGAAAAGTATATTTGTGATGGAGCCACAGGTGGTTCCTACAAAATTAGGCTAGAGATGTGGTATAGGATAATGCACGAGGCCTTTAAACATGAGTGGCGCATACCAAAATAAATTCCTGCAATGATAGATGGGAGGTAAAGTTTGCAATGTACCAACACTATTACGTTGACAGGTTCCAAATGAAGACTGATAAGTGGGGCCCTTTGTGTAAGCTACCATATGTGTTTATAACGTGCTACTTCTAGGCCTTAGTAAAAAGTTCTTAGATGGAAGATCATATTTAATGTAGATAAATTTGATTATGACTACCATATGCTCTGTAAGACTTATGTATATCCGGGTAAGTCTACCTACATTGAGACTATGATATCAGATGATATCATCATTAATTATATGACTTTGGAAATTGGAAAGGTGGGTGTGGCTAAGGTATACATCAACCTTAAGCCTAGATTGGTGAATGGAAAGTATATTGAAATTGAGTTCAACTTCCCAGAGATGCCCAAGGAGAAGCATACACTCGGCACAAGGTAGGAGCGTGATCCTACCCCTCCCGAAACAAAATAAGAAGAGCTTATGGATGAGGAGGATATGGAGAAGGTTGGCGTGCTCATCATGGAACTAGAAGACAACCAACTACATGTAATAATAGGTTTCATGAATATGCTCCTCCTAGACATGAAGAATAAGAGGTGAGGATTGATCCTGTGGCCGAGGAGACAAAGAAAGAAAAGGGAAAAGGTAGTGTGGTTAAGTAGGGTGGTAAGAGAAAATTAAGAAGAACCAAGTCTCAACCTAGTGGTGTGGAACCACTTAGGAGGTCACCGAGGATATCCCCTATCAAGCCAAACCCATGCAAAATAAAACTAATAGAAGGACAAATATTATAACACATGAAGAGATTCAGGAAGAAGACATATCATATGAAGATACACACAACACAGGGTCCTCACCCATTATTGATGTGGAAAGAGAGGGGCAACATAGACAAGAATAAAACTATTACAATACAAAAGTGTTAAGTGAGCACAATGAGGAAGATTCCACTGTAGGTGATGAAGAAAAGGATAAGGGTGTAGAGGGACCATCGGGTGAACATGGGGGCACGTTGGGTGAAGGTCTAATTTCAGGTGTAGAGACACATATCCAAAAGGGAAAGTAGTTTGATAGGAAGAGGGAAGAAGTTGTGGTGACACTGGACTTGGGATATATCAATGATCCTTATAAGATAATACTTACAATGTTTCAAAGCACCCTCACCAATGACTAGCTATATGATTCGGAGATAATATGCGTGCAAGAAATATGTTGAGTTGTATGATGAAGACACATATGGATGATTCAGAGTTTAACGTCAATGAGGACACATGCATAAGGTGTTGGTTGAAGAACTACCAGAATAAGTTATACCAAGGCTCCTTTAATGGTATTGGGGCACCTAAGCACTAGAGACCCTTTCTAGGCACATGTGACTACATAACAACTCAAAATATGGTTTTCCTTGTGTCAAAAGGTGTTCACTAACCTTCGTTGTTGGTTGTATGTATGTTGCACTATGTCCACAAAATTCACATGTAACCTAAAAATTAAATGATATCCTACAAAACCCCAAAACATGTCAAATCCTAAAAATAAAAGATGTAAATATGGAGTCGATTGACCTTGACAGTCACCCGAATGAGTGAATTTACGAACGAGCACCGCACTACATTTCAACTCCATATAGTTATTTTGCATGTGTGATATAATTTTTCCCTAGGAATATCTTATGCAAGATGCACTTGATATAGATTTATATCTATATGTAACAATGTAGATATATGTGTGGATGAAAAAAAAACTTCCCCTCCTATGTGTATATGTAGAATTAGAAGTCCTTGTCCCTTAAATGAATCTAGATGAATGCCTTTGATGTTCTTAGATGCATTTAGATGCAACCTTAGGTGATGGTAGTAGATACTTAGAGCTTGGTCCTTTAATTTGATCACATAGAATTGTATTTATATGATTCCCTTGTTTGAAATTCATAATTAACCGCTAAAAGGCCGATCAGCAGACACCTAAAATGTCTACATGACTAATTAACATTAATCATGTCCCATTACCAATCCACATAATAATTAATCGTAAGATGAATTATTATTATTTAATCCATTTTATCATATTTCCCCCTTCATCATTATTTATCATTTATCTAATATTCCATCATTCCATTATTCCATCCATCATCATATCCTATTTTTTATCAATAATCTTCTTAATCCATTATTATATCATATTATCTTATTTTAAATCCTTCATTAACAATTATAGGAATTTAATATTCCTATGCCTCACCTACCCTGCCCTACACCTACCATTATCTATTCCATGTAATCACCCATTATTAATTATCCTAATCAAATCATTTAAACTAAACTAATCATGTGCACACACCTCTAAATCTAGAGGCTTCTAAATCTAGAAGCTTCTCTATTCTTCCCTCTTATTTTCAAATATTCAAATGAATCTACACTATTCCATTGAATTTTTAATTCAATGGAGAATTCTTAATAAATCTAGAATTCTCTACATCTAGAAAATTATCTCCCTCTCATCCAATTACAACCACTGATTTAATCCACCATGGTAAGATCTTAGCCATTGAATCCTCCACCCTCAAATATAAATTTGCACTCTTATCCTCAAATGGGAGAAATTTATTTTGGGAGGCCATCATTTTTCTACTTCATCTTTTGATCATCAATCATCCATCCTTAACCAATTTTCATCAATCAAACAATCTTCAAGCAACCATCTAAGCATCCAAGAATCAATCAAGCAAAGGGGGTGTTGTCTAAGTGCACCCACATCCAAATCCAAATCAAATCTTTCAATCCAAAAGAAAATCCACCATCAAGGAAGGAGAATTTCATGCTAGATAGTAAGTGCATGTATAATTCTCCCTCTTTCCATCCTTTCTTGATCTGAGATAGTTGATTAGTTGTGTTAGATTTTGTGTTTTGTTTTGGTTTTATAATCATCTCATGTTTGCACACTAACATAATTTTTCATCTACATTTATGGCACCCAATGTCAGGATTTACCCACCAAATATTTTTCATTTCTTGTTTGTTATTATCTAAATACCAAGTTGTCCAAATTTCATAAATTTTTGTTGTGATTTACACCCTTAAATTTTGAATTTTCGGGATTTTTTTTTGTATTAGCTGCATTCGTGACATGTTTAAGCGTGTTTGCTAACATATCAGTGCATTTACCAACATTAGAAAATTTTCAAACACATCAACATGTTTTCCAACTAACCCCTATGCTCGCAAATTTTGTGTTTTAGCACGTTCGTGACTTGTTTTGGCACATTTACCCAACAATAGTGCATTTGCTAACACATTAGCATGTTTAACAACTTCAGTGCATTTGATAACATAGTAGTGCATTTACCAACATCAGAGCATTTTCTAACACATCATTGCATTTACCAACATTAGCATGTTTGTAAACACATCAGCGTGTTTGCTAACACATCAGTGCATTTGCCAACTAGCCTCTGTGCTCGCATGTTTTGTGTTTTGGCAAGTTTGGACCATATTTCAATGTGTTTAACCTCTAGTAGTGCATTTATTCCAAAAATTTATTTTATTATTATTATTAACAACCCACTTAAATATTTTTGTTTTTTGCAGCATTTTCTAGAATCTAACATTATGTTTTGCAGGTTATCTATCCTAATCAAAGCAAAATCCATTGTTTTTGGTTTAAAAATTTTGTTTAAAATTTTTTGTCTTTAATACGAATAAGAATTGGGGTTATTAAAAATACTAATAATCCACTTTTTTAGGCCTCCTCTTGAAGACCCCTTTTTCATTTTGTTTAATCATCTTTTATCATAAAAATAAAATAAAAATCTTTATATCTTGCATCTTTCATCTTTTGCATGTTTTCTTGTTAAACCTGAAGGTTGGATTTTGTGTATGCTCTCCTCTCGCATCCTTGGATGATCTTGAGGATCAAAATTGGTCCAACTTCTTCCATTTTTCATTCTTAGGGGAAACATGATGTGGATTTCATCACCACGTACTTGTCATAATCCTAGGATTCTTGTGACCATAGGCTTTATCTCTCAGCACGTAAAACCCCGTGTTTTGGTGGGGTATGCAAATCCTTGGAGAGATGTTGTTATTGGATAAGTGTATACCTTTTTAAGTGTGACGTGAAGTGAGGGGCTTCCACATCCTAACACCCATGCCTTAGACAACATCCTTGCAACATGGATTCGGGCCTCACATACCGAAAGGTATATAGAGGACTCCCTAAGGAAGCCTTGTTTATCATAGTATAGATATCCTTCAGCCACAATCAAGCTATAGTGTAGGGGAAGGAACCACCAAATATTACTCAGTAGCCAATCACACATTGACGTAAAGGTGGGCCAACTTAGTGAGCACCACTGTTGTGCGTGGTTTTGAAAATGGGCTATAGCTTGTGTTTCACACCCACTTGACTAGCTAGGTTGTGTGTCGTATGTGTGTTTCTTGCTTATATATCATTTTTACCACACATTAATCAACCAATAAAACCCATCAATCAACCCCCATCCAAACATAATCAAACTCAATACATCCATTTAATTACCCCAATCTTAATCCCTTTCCTAATCCATCCCATCCGCATCTAATCCCTCCATATTATTCCTATCCTACCCACACCCTATCCATACCCAATCCTATTCCTAAATCTCATCTAAACCCCCATCCTCATCATGGCTCCCATCAAATTAAAATCCCCCACTCATTAACCTTTACCCTCCCACTTTGATCAAAACATCCCTATTACTATCCAATCTCTTAAAAACCAAATTATGACACTCACATCCTCTATTCAAAAATCTCCTAACACATCCCAAGTTTATCCCACTATCCTCACAACCATCTATAATCTTAACCAAAAATTCTTGACCTCCAATCACACCTTAACCAAACATCTTCTCAACCATACTCCCTCACACCCACTTATGATAGTGAGGACCTTATTAACATCAAGCAAGATGATCCATCATCTACCCCCAATCCTAAATCCACATCATCCAACATCCCTAACCATCCTCCTTCCTCTCACGCAACTAATTAAATTAATTTTGATCAACTCCAATCACCCCCTTCCACCAATAAATATATCCTTTTTGAACTTTTCCAAACTTTAACTAACTATGATTCATTCACCACATATACTTCTAAATCAAAAACCAAATTAAAATCTAAATCAAAATCAAAATCCAAACCTAAATATCCCAAATCACCACCACCACCTAGTAACCTTCTTTTACAATTTTCTAACCTATTATTTCAGCCTAATCCTTCATCACCACTATCCACCCCTCAATCCTCCATCCCACAATCTAAATCTCCACTTACTCCAATCAAAACCCATCATAATCAAGCATCAAAACAATCACTTAATCAACCATCATCTTTGTCTCCCACATCATCATCATCCCTAACTATGAACCTCCTCCTAGGAAGTCCCAATATCCCCACATCCCCCATCAACCAATCTAATCTCCAACTCCTCCCATCAAACCATATCGTAACTTATCTTATACATACCCATCCAAATCTAATAAAGATCAAAACAAACCAAATCCTCATCATCCTCATCATCCCAACCTCATCCCATGGAATTTCTTGATAGTTCCAATTCTCCTCCTCTAACATTTAATTTGGATCCTAAGCCTCCACCACATATATCTAACCCCATCCAATCAAGTGTGACTCATAAATCACCCACATCCTTTTCATCCCTTAATCATACTTCATCTAACGTGGCCCCATGCTACCTTTACCCTTTCCATCCACAAATAATAAATCTAAAATCACCAATCCAATCCCAAGCCATCCAATGTAACTCCTAATTTCCCCACCCCAATCAAATCTCATCCATCATGGATCCTAATTCACCCCATCCCCCTCTACCCCCAATCCTAAACCATCCAATGTGGCTCCTATGCCACCCTCATCATCTTCATCCACATCTAATCCTATCTTAACCCCTTCACCACCTCAACCTAACATTATTCTATCATCTAATCCTATTTCATCTCCACCATCCCCCAATCCTAAAACATCTAAAGTGAATCCTAAATCACCAACTCCCAAACCTAACCCTCTCCCCACCCCATATCGTACTCAATCTAATGAGGATACTATTCAACATTCATCTACTTCATCCCTTAAATCAACTAAATCTAATGTGGTTCCTATACCACTCCAATATTCAAAATATCCTTCATTCCCAACATCACCTAAATCTCACATGACCCCGATATCACACCCATCTCCTTCATCCAAACCTACCCCACCCCCTTCATCTACATCTATTAATACTAAGTCAAATCCATCTACCTCAAAACCACATACTCTAACCAATCCAAAAAAAAACCAACCTCCTAAAGCCCCCAAGGTTAATCTTCCATCCAAATCCCAACCACCTAATCCACATCCTAAACCTACATCTAAGAAACATAAATCCAATCACTCCTCTCATATCCTACATAACCCACCCTTATTACCCACACCATCTCTCTTACCAATCCTAATCTCCTTCACCTCTTTAGGTGAGTCCTTGACTACCATCTTCCATCATCTTAACACCTTTAACATGATCATTCACCCATCCATCAAAATTCATGATCCTAACCTTACCAAACCATCTTGTTATAGGGACCATTATTATTGTGACTTCCATCGCACTCATGGACATTCGAGCAATCGTTGCATGTAATTTAGATGTTATGTCCAAAACCTCATTGAGCAAGGAATTATTATCCTTGTACCTCTCTATCCTCCACCTTTCCATCCTAAACCTATCCTTAACCATCATCCATCATCCATCATCCAAACCCCCTCTAAATCCAAACATTGTCAACCATCCAAGTCACACCGTACATCCAAACATCCCCACCGACTGAAAATCAAAAAAATATCACCCCCATCCTTCTTTAAATATGGGCCCTTAGCAGATGAGAAAATAACAAACATCCCCCAATCTAATGGTGACCACATCACCTCATCCTCCCCATCCACTTCCTACCCTATAGCCAATAATATGTTTGCTAATATGAAACATCATGGTAAATACTCAAGTATTCATGAATAAGGCCTCCCATCAATCCAACTTGATCTTAACAATTCTCTTGGTCACCCCTTCAATCCATCTACTAATCCCCAATCATATAAATCCCCTATATATACCAAACATCTAAAAATGGATTGAGCACATAATTCGCCTCTTGCACATGGATGTTATTTCCTTCCCACCCATCCTCCTTCCACCCAACATCCAAATCCTTTGCATCTAATCCATGCTTATAATCATATTCATTCATATCCTCTTCCAATCCACTCATTTAAACACTTGATCAACTTGATCACACATGTTATAAGCCAATAATACCTATTATAACTTTATGACCTTGGTTTATCATCACCTCCAACATTTTAGCACCATTTTCATCCTAGATATCCATGCACTTTAACACACTTAATCAACTTTTGGTGAATACCCTGGGGTGCATTTTATGACACTCTAGCCAATGTTGTCACCACACTCATCTCCATCCCCCATCAAGCCACTTGTGATTATTAACCCCTAGAGGTCTTAAGAGAGTGGATAAAAATATCAAATATCACAAAGCAAAAGATCAAAAATAATATCAAAAATTAAAAATATCTAATAAAATCCACCTCAAGACTCTCTCTAGGGGTGTTTCCAGCAACTCTACCCGGGCTATGGATTCCTCGATGGCAATAGAGCATTGTTGTGACAAGAATCAGATGTATCTCCATCAGGGCTATGGGTGCTTGGATAATAGCAGAGAGAAAATCATGGATTACCTTAAGTTCACATTCCATCAACCTACTTGACTTAATCACTCCCTATACATTGGCTATTTTGTCTTCACATATTACCCATTAAGTCTTCACTTCAAGCGGTAATTAACCATCACAATTTCACACACTTTGATCTTGAAGAGACATAGGACTCACATGTTTTTAGGTGTTTTTAGACCTTGGTCACACTTTTTTTAGTTCACTCTTTCCTTTCAACATGTGTTGTTAGGCTCAAACTTTGTTCATCACTTAAATTATTCCATCCATCACACCCAACCTGTTTTGGATCAAACATCTGTGGGTAGCCAAGAACCCGTTAATTTCATCCCATCCTCCTCGTGTCCATTTTTCAATTGTCATCATCATGACTAGGGGAATATTTATTACCATCCGCTAAGGGAATTATACCTTTTAGATACCTATCACTTCCCACCCTACCCTACACCTAGGGGAAAATCAAACTCATCCATCTATCCACATAGGTCACCCTACTTTACACTTGGAGCACACATCCATCTATCCCCTCTAATTATAACTTATCAAACAATCACTACCCTCTCCAACCTATCCAATTTCTCTCATTATATATATCTATCTCTCATCCCATATCCTATCTAATCCTAACCTATCAATCAAACCCTATCATGTCCAACCTATCCCATTTCCCTCACTCCTTCCCTTTCATCATACCCAAACACACTTTGGGACTTATACGATAAATTCACATCCCACCTTACATCCCTTCCCACCCCCATCACTAATCCAAACACCCAAAATCAAACATCTAAACATCCAAAAATCCAACATCCAAAATCCAAAATCTAAAAATCAAACATTCAAAAATATCAAAATACAAAAAGGCATTGTGTGTGTTTTTACTTCTATGTGTTTGTTTGTCTGCATTTTCATTTTGGCCGATGATAAGAGGCCAATTTTGTTTCTTTTTATTCACACATTCCAATGATATGAGGACCATATTTTTTTATGTTCATCGGTCTAATGATATGAGGACCATATTTAATATTAATTTTTCCAATGATATGACAACAAGGGCATTTGGAAAATTAATCATCATGGTCTTTATACCTTGATGCATCTTACTCTATGCCACATTCACAATTGATAATGATGATAATTGTGGGAAATTTATGATATTACCACCCCTTTCACTCATCACTTAGCTTAATCATCATCACCTTATCCAAACAACCATTCATCAACCATCTAACATCCAATTATAAAATATTATTCATCCAATCAATCTATCAAAATTTTCAATTAATCATATCAACTCCTCTCAGCCAAACATCCTAACATATAATATCTAAACATCCAAAATCTAACCATCAAATATCCTACCACCTGTGCCTGGGGCATTAGAAAATCCAAAACCTGTGATCCAACAACAACATCCAATATCCAAACATCCAAAAACACCAACCCCTCTACTGGAGCATCCAACACCAAATTTTCCTACCCCCTTGTCATACATCAATGATAGGGACCTCCTATAGTTAATATCCTCTCATCTTCTCATCCTCTCACCCACAACCCCTTCATCTTCTCACTGGGGCATCTCCTCTCTTTTCAAGTGGCTACCCACCTTGTTCCTCCCCACCTACCCACTCGAGGGGGCATCATATCACCATCCTAACATCTTCTCTTATTTTCTTTGAACTATCATTGCTCCACAATAACACTTCAAAGAGGGGAAAATGTAGACACCTAAAATTTCTACATGACTAATTAACATTAATCATGTCCCACATTTTAGCCTCATCACCATTTATCTGCTACCAATCCATATAATAATTAATCAAGATTAATTATTATTATTTAATCCATTTTATCATATTTCCCCCTTTATCATTATTTATCATTTATCCAATATTCCATCATTCCATTATTCCATCCATAATCATATCCCATTTTCATCAACAATCTTCTTAATCCATTATTATATCATATTATTTTATTTTAAATCCTTCATTAACATTTATAGAAATTTAATATTCCTATGCCTCACCTACCCTAGTCTACACCTACACCTACCACTAGCTATTCCATGTAATCACCCATCATTAATTATCTTAATCACATCATTTAAACTAAACTAATCATGTGCACACACCTCCAAATACAGAGGATTATAAATTTAGAAGTTTCTCTATTCATCCCTCTTAATTTTAAATATTCAAATAAATCTACACTATTCCATTTAATTTTTAATTCAATGGAGAATTATTAAGAAATATAGAATTCTCTACATCTATAAAATTCTCTCCTCTCATCCAATTTCAACCATTGATTCAATCCACCATTGCAAGATCTTAGCCATTGAATCTTCCACCCCTCAACTATAAATTTGCACTCTCATCCTCCATGGGAGCAAGCTCTTTTGGGAGGCCATCATCTTGCTACTTCATCTTTTGATAATTACTCATCCATCCTCAAGCAATCTTCAAGCAACCATCTAAGCATCCAAGAATCAATCAAGAAAAGGGGAGGTGCTATCAAAGTGCATCCACATCCAAATATGAAGTAAATATTTCAACCACAAGCAAAAGGAAAAATAATTGTATGCTAGAGGGTAAGTGCATGTATAATTCTCCCTCTTTCCATCTTTTTTTTCTTTTTGATGTGAGGTAGTTGATTAGTTGTGTTATATTTTTCTTCTTTGTTTTGGTTTTATAATCATCTTTCAATCCAAAAGCATATCCACCATCAAAGAAGGAGAATTACATGCTAGATGGTAATTGTAGGCATAATTCTCCCTCTTTCCATCCTTGTTTAATCTGAGGTAGTTGATTAGTTGTGTTAGATTTTGTGTTTTGTTTTCATTTTATAATCATCTCATATTTGCACACTAACATAAATTTTCATCTACACTGACCCATAATAAAACAATTTTCCCAAAATTTAAAAGAGGCCCAAAAGTGGGGAGCAAGATACTAAGAGGTCGAGGGCACACAAAGAGGACGAGGGTACCTAAGGCGCTAATGCCTAGCTGGGAGCTGGTGTCTAGAGCCAAAAATATGAAGTAATGAAATTTAGACTGGGAAATAGGGTGTGCAAGAAAAAAGAGAGAGTAAGAAAGAAAATAAAGAGGAAAAATGCAATATTCAATTACTATTTTTATCGCTTAGGAATAATATGAATGGAATTCTGTTATTAGGACCTAGAAATGTACCCAAGTGCATGATTTTTGTCTAAAACAAACCTATTCCAAAGAAACTACTTTCATGGAAAATCGAGGTGGGAAAGTGTAGTTTCTAAAAATAGTAATTCTTAGATGTATCCACTTACTAAATAATAAAAACTCACTAAAAATATCAATTTCTCTTAGAAAATGCACTCATGAAAAATGAAAATAATAAAATAGGTAGTTTTTGTTAAAAAGGCAAAAAAACTGAAAAGAAAAAGAAAAAGCAAAGTCAATCGCCTAAAATAGAAAGTTTCCAAAAATAGAAAAGTATCATTTACGGATTTGAAATGAACATATCAAGAAGATCAAATTTGAGAAAAAAGGGTGAAATATCCCAAAATAGCAAGTCCTGTTTAACTCGCTAAAATACAAAGTCTCCATTTCGGGTGCATAAAGTGGAAGTGGGCTCATTTGTCATTCATCTCTCTACTTTTCAACTTCTTCACATGTATATGAGATTGTGTCATATCTCAAACAAGGTAACCCATACTTCACGATGATTATGAGGCATCATTTAGGTCACATTTATAAATAAGAGTGAAGTAGAACATCACAAGGTGTGGTAGTTGAAAACAAGAAGCATTTTGTAGACAAAGGAGAGATTTTAAGATCTCAATTAAAATTCAAGCCAAGGTAGTCATAAAAATTTTCAGTGAAGTTGGATTCATCATCATCTTTCCTCGGTGAGCCGGTGAGGTGGGTGAGATAGTAAGTTAGGTGGTTTGAAATGAGTTAGTTGCATGGAGATCAATGAGCTAGGGAGCTGATCAATCAAGCATCGAGAGGATCATCATGATAAATTCCTACAGTCATCTTGAGCTCACATCGAGAATATTTCAACAACATTTCTAAAAACTCATTCGATAGTCTGAGGTATCTGTGCATCATGAAAAATGAGGATATTGTGATCATCGTTAGCAATTTCTCCATCAAAAGGATCTTCTTCAATAATTTCAATCGATCCCCTTCCATTATTCTCTTATCTCCCTTTCTTCTAATTCTTCATTGTACATAATCATTTTATTTTTTCCTATTCACTTAAGTGACAATATTTGTAATTTGTAAAAGTATTCTCTCAAAATTATAAGAGGGATACTAAATTTTTCTCTTCTAGGGGAAATTGAAAGGTCATAAGTGGAATAGGAACACAAAGATTCATGTGGGGAGATGAAATTTCAATTTGCATTAATATAAATTGAAATGGCTTCTCCATTTCAAAGGATCCTATAAAAATTAGTTTTTGGTAGCAATTGTTGATTGTGGTTTGGATGTTAAACTTTGTATCACCAACATAATGAAATAAAAGCTAATTTTCTTCCACTCCCCTTTTCTTATGTGTTCTTCGTGTTTCTCTCTTTTATGCACTTTACAAACATAGTGATGGAGAAGGAACTTTGCATTCTTGATAGATGAATCTAAGGAACTATGTGTCATTAATTTATTGGTCCCACTAGATGCTTAATAGCTTCTTTCCTCTGATTGAATGATGAAATACTCCAGTTATTGGGTGTGAAATTTACAATGTCTTAGAATCACAAAAATACCCTTCCTTTCCTAATTTATATCATTTTTCTCCTCACCACTGCAATATCCTCCCTTGTACCTCATACAAGCACTTTACCATAGGTTCAATGAAGTGTTCCTATGTAATCCCTAACCTATTTGGCCACCCCACAACAATAGATAGGATTATATTAGTTTACATTCAATAATGGGAGCCTCCTCATATACAAGAAGGAGGGGTGTATCCCTATGAGCATTGGTGAAAATCAACTAATTTATCATACGACAAATTATTTCACCAACACCTTCATAGTATTGGTGACACCATTGTATTATTATATTGCCCAAATACTTGTTATATCTTTGTTAATGTTTTGTCCCTTAGTCTTGTGTTTCTCATTCTGGTTCTAAATTTGTAAATATTGAGGGGTTACACTCAAGTTTCAAAGTAGATTCATCAAATAAATAACAGGAACTTCCACTAGAAAAATCAATAGTCAAATAGAAGAAAAGTTGGAAACATGAATAAGGAAAGTGTATCTCTCAAACTCACATTTTTTAGTATATTTATAATTTGTTCCCTTTAAATTATAGAGAGAATATTTTAATTGAATATTTGATGAAAATTGTGATTCTATTTCTAATTAATCTGAATCATTGAGTAAAAATACTAGTTTCATAGTTCATTCTCGCTTTAACTCATGCAAGAACTAATAGAAATCCTTCCTGGGAAAAGACCATAGCCTTTTGTTTTCCCCTATATCCAAAGGAAATTAAGTGTTTAAATTTCATCCCTCATTAAAAAAATCATTAATTTCCCAAATCTAACTCTATGTCCTCTAAGTAATTTGAAATAGGAATTAACACAAAATACTTTCACTCACGTTCTTGTTCCTAATACTCCATATTCTAATCATCCTTTAGAGGAAAATCAACATATTATATATCAAAATATGGTTGGAAACAATGGATACTTGAATGCCTTTGGTCATGATAGAACTCCTTTTCCATTTCAAAGAGTGGGTAGATCCAAAAATATTTATTTCTTAGCTTCCATGATATAAAGCATGGAGAAACATTTCCAGTGATATAAAATTTTTTTAAATTTTGAGCATCTAGGAGTGAGATATGGCCAATCAGGTCTAAGGGGTGTCGTGAGGAACAAGGGTTCTAAATGTCTTGTCACAGTCCACATTTATGTTTATTTTACCTTTTTCCTTTGTTAGGGGTATCTCGGGTTTTTATGGGGAATTGGAGGAAGCTAGGAAGTGTTCCCTAGGTTCCATTTATGCCATCACTGTCCATAGTGGTATGTGACTTCATATGTTGTGGGTTATTAGAGTATCGGGTCCCGGGTGGAACTTGGGAACTATTCCACCTCGGCTTTGAGTTCCTACCCCGTGGTTCTCCCGCATTTCCTTGAATCTCTACAATGTACTCTACCTATTTGTTTCCCTCGCCTCGCCTTTATTTTGTAGGTTGAGTTCCTTTGTGGGAAATTCATGTCCACAAGGATCTTGTTTGTGTGTGTTCCACTTTCCTCTACTACCTACCCGCAATAAACTACCCTCTTATTCAATGTGGCACAAAAGGGGATGCGGGAACTAATTAGCCCATGATACTTGTTCTATTATTCCTTGTCCCGCCCGCATTTCCGCATAAAACTACCCCGTCCACAAATCCTTCATTGTGTGGCTAAATTGGAAAATCGGGGAATAAGAGGAACAAAGGAACTATTCCTCATATTTCTCACAGACTTGAAAAACCCACAACACATTGTAAATGACCCCAAAATCCATTTTTTCTTGGTTTTTGGCTAAGTATGGGATCAAGAAGTTATGCAAAGGAAAGGGGGCCTTAGAACACCTCAATTTTCCATTTTAATCAGTTCTACCCTTGTCCAAGTCCAAATAATAACTATAAGTTATCAAAATACCTAAGTGGGGAATTTTGTATAATAGGTCTCAAGGTCTAATTCTTCTTGAAACCTCCTGAAAAATAGTCTTATTTCTTGAGGTTGCAGGGTGTGCCTCGCCAATAATGAGTTGTGGAAAGAAATGTCTAAATCTTGTGTAAACTATAAAAATAAAAAAAATATGGCATTGAATTACATTTCCAATTATGTATTTTTTACCTCTAACTCATTCTAGAGCTCCTGGAATCACTTTTCAAGCTTGGGTTATTTTTCTAATTGTAAGCTCCTTTACCTTCAAAACCTCTCTTTTATCAAATTATCCCTAAACCTCCGAAAATTTCCAAAATACTCCTAAATTGATTGCATAATGTTCTCAACTCCTTGATACCACTTCTTATTGTCTTTGGGACTTCAAATATTCTCCAAATGATGTACATCTTTCCTTAGAAAGGCAAAAATTAGCCATTCCTAAGTCTATTAAAAAGGCTTCCTTATGAGGTACTGTCTTGGGAGAATTTGTTTGAAGCTATTTTCCTAATTCACCTATGGGAAAGGTCATTACAAAAATATGATAAATAATATTATTTGGATAGGCTTGACACGAGGACATATTTATCCGTAGGAGTGCTCGGGAGGGCTTACAAGTAAAAAAAATGATACTAGGAAAAGTTGTCATGCTTTCGAGTTAAATTTTGCCCTTGCAAAAACACGTGACAAAAAGCATGAATGATGGAGAAAAAATCTAAATGAGCCTTGAAATTTTTTTGAACAAGTTTTTATAGGTGGAGAAGGGTGTTTCAGTGATTGAAATTGGTACAAAGTGTTAAAACCCTAGAAAGTAGCCTAAAACTCTAACTAGACCTATTCAAGACCTAAAGAAAAGGAGGACATTTGTGTTAGGAAAATATATAATGAGTTGGATCAAAAAAATTACCATGAAGAAAAATAGCCCAAATGTATATCCCAAAAGATAATCACTTGTCTTAAAATTTTGTAGATTTCTCCTAGCTACAAGGATTGAGTGCAAATAGGGTTAGAAATAAGGCCTATTAAAAATTGTAATTTGAGAATAAAAACACATTGGCTTAGAATTGGTTCATGAAAGTTTGTAAGAATCTTAATGTTCTTAATGGGTACTCAAATATCTTAAAATTCAATCTTGATTCTTAGTATTTTATCAATTTCATCAAATTTAGTCATTTTAGACATGGCTACAAGCAATTTGGGGGCAAAAATGGAGTTTGAGAAAAATTAAAGGTTTAACTTTTTCAAGTGGCTAATATTTTTGGTTTAAGGTGTTAGATAATATCCGAGGCCTATTTATCTATTGATACAATTTATTAAAGCATTTTTGTGATAAGAAAGATCATGCTTTTTAAGGTAAGGTGAATTTGCTTGTTTTTGGTGTTTTGGAGAAGTGATAACTCTAACTATTGTTTGTTAGTTAGTTGTATGTTTTTGGGAACACTAGGCCTCTACATCAGACCCATAATAGATTGAATTAGTTTTGTGAAGGTCAAATACCATAAGAATATTAACTATGTCCCAAGATTGATTATATCATTTTGTGTGTAAGGGAAACCCGCAAAATACTATGTCGGATCAAAATTCCATCCAATTCAAATTGATGATCTCCTTTTTTTCATGGGCTAGGTGAATCCATAGAACACTACGTGACTACATACCATGGAAGACTAACCTAGTCTTCTGGCTTCTTGAGTGAAAATGGCTAAGTCCATTTTTGATAGGTAATTCAAAATTATAGGTGTGATTTTGGATAACAAGAACAAATGAAAATAAAAGAAAAAGATTTTAAATTGAACTTGATGGCCCAAATAAAAGTGATATTCTCTCACCTTATGATTTGATCCATTCTTTTACACATGATTTGACTTATTATATCTAGATGTTAATCCTATCACATTGCCCCTAAATACCCCAATTCCCAAGTATATTAATTGTGATATGGTTTTTTTCCTTAGAAAATTCAAAATATCAATCCATTTAACTGAGCTTCTACACATCCATAAGCATAAAAAATAACTTTTTCTTTCCTTGGTGCAAAAAACCCTACTTCCCCATTCACTCATGTTGTAGAAGCTATAGAAATGAGTGAAGAATTGGAAGATATTCCTAATATTTATTTTAGGAAAATCAATAGTGGAAATTTAGCTTGATGTGGATCCATTTCATACTAATTTTCTTATGAACATTTGGTTATTACATAATTACATGTTGTATTTAGGGGCCTCTTGTAATACAATTCCATTAGTAGTGGTGAATAAGTTGGGAATCAAGATCCCAATTGCATATGTGAGATGTTATGTCATTGATTTAGGAGAGGTTCCTATGGTGGTCTATCTTAGAGGAATTTTTGTTCATCTTACAACTTATCTAGGTAAATTCCTTAGTATGGATGTTGTGGTAGTTAATTATCCTCCCAAGTGGGGCATGTTATTGTCAAGAAAGTGGGTTGTTTTAGTTAGAGGAAACATTCAAATGGATATGTCCTTTACAAAAATTCCTTTGGAAGGAGAACAAGTGAAACTATATAGAGAGAAAAGAATTCTCCACTTTATTAAATATCCACAAAGAGATTTAAATGAAGTATTATATATAGATGTAGATGTGGAAAACTTTGTGGGGAATAAATGTTTTATTGAAAGTACAATCAACAATTTTTGCTTCATGCGGATCTACAATACTGATTTTGATGGTATGTGGACTATGTTATTTGATGGATCTTTTTCAAAATGAAGTGAAGGAGCTATAGTTTCTTTATATTATCCACGTGGAGATGTCTTTAGATTCTCTTACAAACCAGCTTTTGAGTGGAACAATAATCTAGCAGAGTATGCATCCTTACTAATTAGTCTAAGCATGGTGTATATAGTTGTAAAATAAGATTTTGAATTGATCACATAGTAGGTGAGATAAGTATAATCATACAAGAATGATAGGATAAAATAGTATATAAATTCCATATGTGACTCCCTTGAATTTTTTGATTGATTCATTATTATTCATATTAATAAATTATTAAACATAGTTATAGAGACTAGCTTCTTGTCCATGCATCTAAATATAAAAATCATATGGCTATTTCCTATTATAAATATGTTTTTGAGGTATTACTAAAGCCTTTCATTCCTAATATTATAAAACCTTGGAAAGTATTTGAATATTATAATCAAATTCTAAGATTCATGAATAATACAGTTGAGTTTGAAGATCAACTTATAGGCTTGGAACCATTTTTTTGAAAATCGGGAAGGAAGAGAGATTATTTTGGGGAAAGAGGTGATTCAATTGAAAACTAATAATATATCAATGGTCTTAGTTGCACTTAAGATATTATTTGATGTTTTAGATGGGGTAATATAAAGAGATACACCATTAATGGAGGATAAAGAAGAAATTAATTTGGGTATGTTGTGTCTCTTAAACGATTTTTTGGGAATTGCCTAAAAGAAGATGAAAATAAATATTTAATTAAAATTTTAACTAAATATAGAGACTGCATGGCCTAGTCTTATGATGAATTGAAACCTTATAGGGAATATTTTTCCAACATGTAATTCCATTTCTTCTAGATTCAAAGCCATTTAGAAAACAACAAAGGCCAATTAATCCAAGGTCGGAAACAAAGATGGAAGTAGAACTCAAAAATTTGAAGAAAGGATAGATCATTCTACCAATTATATTCTCTTCATGGGTTACTAATATAGTTCTTGAGGAAGAAGAATGGGGATATTAGATTGTGTGTGGATTTTAGAAATTTGAATAATATTTCCTAAAGGATAATTACCCATCACCCAATATGGATCACTTGTTGTAAAAGGTCACTGGTTCAAAACTTATGTCAATGTTGGATTGATTATCTATTTATAACCATGTTTTTGTTAAGGAAATAGAGATATTCAAAAAGGCTTTAGAATTCCATGAGATATCTACATGTATATATGTATACATTTCGGACTCATTAATGATGGGGCCACATTCCAAAGGAAATTAATTATTCCTTTTCTGATTTAATTAATGAGATTATGGTGGTTTAACAGGATGAGATCATTGTGTATTCCAAAAGGATATCAAATCGTGTTGAACATTTGGAGAAAGTGTTTTAGAAATGCATAGAGTTTGGAATTTCCCTTAATCTTGAAAAATGTGTTTTTAGAGTAGAAAAGGGAAAACTATTGGGCCACATTGTGTTCAAACATGGATTGATGATTGACCTAAAGAGACTCAAGTTTATTGATAGCATTCATATCCTATAATCCAATCATTTTTGGGAAAATAAACTTTTTTAGACACTTTATATCAAATTTTGTAGAAATAACCATTCTTATTACTAGTATGTTAAAGAATAATAAAATGATCTAATATATTATTGAAGTAGAAGGATCATTTGCTAATGTAAAATAAGCACTTAAAAATATCCAGTAATTTCTATCCATGATTATGGTAATAATTTTTAGATTTTCTCCTTTGCATTTCTTCATGCTATATTTTTTTGTTTTATTGTTGAGGAATGAAAATGGGCATGACTAACACATAGCCTTTTTTAGTAAATCTTTGCAACATATTGAATTGAATTAAACTCAGTATGGAGAAACAAGCCTACACTTTGATTAAGGTTATTAAATATTTCAAACATTATATTTCGAGTTATAATATCAAAGCATATGTGTCGCATCCCATGGTCAAATACATCATAGCTCAATTAGAAACTTCTAGGAAGAGATGTAGATGGGTGAAAAAACTTCAAGGATTGATATTGAGTTACATAACACAAATCTTGTGAGAGGCAAGAGGGTATCCATGTTTATGCATCGAGTCTAATTTAGATGATATTAAATTTAGTTTATAAGAAGAAGATGATAAGTTGATCTGAAATGATTTGTTAGGATCATATTGATATAGGGATATATTGTTTATTATTTAAAAATACGAGCTTCCCTCCTCACTTGGAAAAATTCAACATAGGTCTCGAGATTAGTTGCCCAAAAATATGTGCTTATTGTAGACACCCTAAAAATACATACATATTCTATCTCGCTTCTATCTAGTTAGAATTAATTAAATTAATTCTATCTTGCCACAATATACCCCTTTGGAATTAATTAAATAAATTCCATCATTCACATATTCCTCTTTAGAATAAATTAAAATTAATTCTATTACCTAAGCTATATTTCTACCCATTGGAATTAAATAATTTAATTCTAACATGCCTTTGGAATTAATTAAATTAATTCCTACACCCTCCTAGCTAATATAATTAAACATTTATTTATTTAAATGGTTAATTATCTCCTCACAATTAAATTAATTAATTTAATTTAATTATACTGCTTCTCTTAGAATTAATTAAATTAATTCCTAACACCTTCTAGATAATATAATTAAACATTTTTTATTTAAATGGTTAATTATCTCCTCATAATTAAATATTAATTAAATTTAGTTATTTAATTCTACCTATTTCAATTAATAGCCACTTGGACTCCAATTGGACTCTACATCCTCATCCTAGCTAATCTGCACTTCTAGAATCCTAAAAGGCGGGGCAATTGAGTTGCACGTCTGAACCACCTTCCCGGATGTAACTTCGCAATTAATTCCATTACTACCCCTAAATGCCCCAAAGCACTTCTGCAACTTCCTCCAATGTTATTTTTAGCATGTGCATTCAACCGTGTTCAACCAATTTCCAACTACTTCTACCTCTATAAATTACATACTCTCTTGCAAATCCTCTTGGATTTAAGTACAATCACTCTACTAAATTTCCAAGCCAAAGTATCCGTGTCTATAGATTTTTCACTCACATTTGGAGAACATTCAAGAGAACCCACAAATCAATCACTTTCAAAGGTTATACAGCTTCAAAAGCTCTCCTACTGAGGTTTTCATTGGAAGGTTACTACAAGGTTTGCATGTTTATTGTTTTTCCTTCATTCACTATGATTTTTCTCTGCATACACTTATTAAAGATGGGATAGCTTGGAGAAATCCTAAAGGTGTTCTTATGAGATATGTTAATGAGGAACAATATAAAAAATTTATCATTGAGTTTCATCATGGGTTATGTGGAGAACATTATCTAGCTAAAATAAATACACAAGATTATCAAGGATGGCTATTGGTGGCCCACATTATTTATTGATGTTGTCAAGGTTGTATGAAAATGTGATCCATGTTATCATTTTACAGAAAACTAAAATAATTTGATGCCTTTCCTCTTATCTATTTCAATTCAATAACCCTTTTCCAACAATGATCGTGATAGATTTTATCACTAAAATAAGTGATTAGTCCAGATTATGGAAATATATGGATTTTAGTAACAATTGATTACTTCACTAGATGGGTTGAATCCATCCCAACCAAGAATGAAACCCATAAAGTGGTTATGGATTTTATACAAAAAAATATCATTACCTTATTTGGTATACCTAAGAATATTGTGCTTGATGATGTTGTGTTTCGAGTTGTTCCTCTTTTGCAAATGTGTGACCGGTTTGGAATCAAATTGACTTATTCATCTAACTATTATCCACAAGGAAATGGAAAATATGAGTCTACCAACAAACATATGATCAGAATGGTGAGGAGGAATCTTGATTTGAATAAAAATAAGTGGGAGGATAAACTATGGTTTATTATTTGGGATGATAGGAATACTCCCAAAAAGGTAACATGGAAGAGACTATTTAAATTGGTTTATGGAATGCATGTTACTTTTCCCAAACTTACATATTCCCATATATCAATTATTACAAGAGGTAAGTTTTGATGAAGTTGATCCTTTTTATAATAGAATAAATAAAATCATTCAATTGGATGATCTTACAAAGAAATATCATGAGAAATGTTTGAAATTAAAGAGAAAAATAAAGTTATTTTTTTGACAACAAGGTTTCTATAGGAGAAGTTCAATTGAATGATTTAGTGTTGCTTTAGGATATCAAACATTAGGAAAAGGGAAACACAATAAGTTTGATTCATAATGAATGGATCCATATGTTATTGATGTCAACATTGCAGAAAAAAATTCCTAAGAGATATGAATGGATAAATTCTAGATTTTTCTATTAATAATAAGCATTTGAAACATTTTTAGCTTGAATGGAGGTGATAAGGTCCTTTACAATGTAAATAACTATTATTTTTGTTTGTTGGTGCTTGTATATATTTGATTTTATTTAGTGTGTGTTGTTTCTCATAGTTTGGTGGTATATGAAGGTTTGTTCTCTATCTATAAATTTAGAGGCATGTTCAAATTACAACTTGTTACATGGTTTTATTTCCAAAGTATATCAATTTTTAGTTGAACCGGTTTTTCATCTACAAATGTCGAAACTATAATGGTTTTGATATAGGAATTTCTATTATTTTTCCAAGAGTTCTCTGGGATATTTGATTACCCGTAAGAGGGTACCCATTCCATAAATAGAGCCAATGTTGGTACCCAAAAAATTCACCTCATTTTAGGGCCTCAAAGTTAAAATTTGGGTTCTAAAAGTTAATTAATTATCAATTTTTGGCATTTCTATAGTTATGCATTCTCTAAAAAAATATTTCATTCATTTTCTCTATGCCTTTGTAGGATTCCTCAAACCATTTTCCTAAGTTTGAAGTTTTATAAGTCCCTAAAAATTTAATGACACCTAAAATGGTAACCTTTTTTGTTAAGAAAATCATCAATTTTAATCGATTTAAAAAGAGGGAAATGTGGGGATCCTTAGTTACTTGGATCACTTGAAGATTACTCCCATATGTGCTAAGTGGAAGATTAGGATCGGGATTATAATCTAAGTAGTCACCTTTCTTAAATGGATTAAAGGCTCCATTTCTCGTAACTTTTACCCAAGTTCAAAGGTTGGAGAGAATTCAAATGACTAATGTATATGGTGGATGAGATCAAGTTGAGCACCAAGTTGTCTAAGCTCGGGCATGTGTACAAGCTCAAGATACATCAAAATCCTGATATTCACATATTATCATGATCATTCCACGTGGACCAATCATAGATATTTTTGATCTCGGGGGTTCATAAATATGAACCTGAATTAGTTAAGTCCCGAGTGAATATTGAAAGTTCAAGATATTAATAGTGACCCAAGACCCCAAAAACCCAAAGGGATACATGATAGGTTATTGTTCAGTGTAGTGATTTTTTTACTGGGGCTAAATTTGATGGCCATGATCATTGTAAAATAAGGAGTAAGGGCATCAAACAGGGAGGATCCATAAACACAAGCCGAGTTACAATTTTTAATAATAACTTTTCACTAAAGTATACAAATGTCTTTTGAATGGTGTCATTAGAAAGGTCTTGGTGAGAGATTTCTAATGGTTCTAGTTTTGGGAGAAATAGTTGAGAAATTGATTATTAGTTAGTGACATATTATGGGGTGGTTTTGACTAATTAATTTGATTGATTGGGATCAAGATCACTTTTTAATCCTCCATTTCACCTCAATAACTTGAAAATATGAGTTATTAATGGCATATTATCTCCAGGGCCCACCATGACATGTAGGAGACTTAAAATTAAGAATTAAGATTTCATATTGATCTAAAGGTGGTAGTCTAGTTTGATTCACATGTGGTAAATTTTTCTCCATCATATTGTTTAGATCCTTTAGGCATGCATTTATTTCCTCTTGTGGATTAGCATTTTTATTAATCCCTAATCACCTTTTTGCTATATTTGGCTTATTTAAAGGTAGAACTTGTGTTTCTTCAAGCTAATTTAGTGGAAGTGATATGGACATGCTCTAATATCTCCTCCCATTGGTTTATCAATTTATTTCACCAAATTTAAACAAGTGTATATTTATTGAGCCTTTATAATATCTAGAAGAATATTTTAAGTACATATTCTATACACTTCTATAAATGGGAATTGTATAAAGTGGATAAGAAACTCTTTTTGAGAATGTTTTTGGCTATTGAGCAAATATTTTATCCTAATTTGAGCACTTTGATCTCTAATTTTCTAAGTAATTGAATAGGCTAATATTTCTTGGTTAAAATAGAAATCATTGTGAAATGTTGAGAAAGTGTTATGTTTTTGTCGGAAGATTTAAAGGTGTAAATAATTATTTATTCATTTAGTACTTGTTAGTGTTGTGTAAAAATCCTTGCATGCTTTCACTTCCTTATTTTCCTATAAAAGGATTTAATATCACTGTATTTTCATTATATGATGTCTTGTTCTCATTTATGATGAAAGGTACTTGTAGGATATTTCATTATTTTCCTAAATTAATGGTGGATATGTAGAAACTGTGTAGATTATTTTTCTCTTTGGTTATCACTAGCTCAATTGATCTGAAGTCTTATAACTCATTACCCAATGGATTTAATTCCTAATCGTAGTCCATCTGATAAATTTAATTATGTTAAATATTTTATTTCCACTCCATGATCATACTAAAATATCATTTCATTCATATAAAGTGGTCAATATTTCAGACATTATATTTGTAAATTCATGTTTATAAGATTTCATTTGAAACATTCTATTGGTCATGTGAGTAGTTAGCTTATATAATATGGATTTATTTGTTATTATCATCTATTTGAGTATAAAATTTTCACAGTCTTATGTAACTTTATGAATATATTTTCAGTGACATTAAATTTGGTGGGAGCTCATAGTGGTTAGGCTACTTGGTTGGGTTTATTGGACTATACTTGTCTAACATTTATTATTTGACATTATTTAGGTTACTCTAGGGTCTCTCCCCTAGGTGTCACATATCCTAAATATAAGGAGGTTAATCACACTCTCATTTTTTAATCTCAAATCTTCCATTCTATGTAAATAATCACCTCATTACATTGAAAAATCGAATCACATTCACTCCTTTCCACTTTGGTACAAATTTGGGAGCTAATAGAATAGATCTAAATACATGTCTATTGTTATTACAATTGTTGATCTAGATGATTGTAGAATTAATTTACTTAATACTAATAATCTGCCCCAGTTAGGAACATTATCTATAATGACTCATACTTATTTCTCTTCATGTATTTTTGTGGATAATTTCTTTTCACCAATGAATCGACCTACTATTATTATATCTATAGT